>OY744520.1:137649130-137651630 GCA_963556195.1 Sepiola atlantica
TAAGAATTTAAAAGAGAACTATGTTTAAAAATGCGTAATTTGAAATGTTTACACAAGAAATGTTTTAATAACGAGAAGTGGTTAAAAATTAATGTGTAATAGGTTGACAGTTTGAAGGCTTAAAATCGCCCGAAGGAAATGCGTATTAAAAGTGTCTATTAAAAATGTCGCTTGAAAGTGCCTTACGGAAAATGGTGTTGCGAAGGTTTGAAAACGCTTCTAAACTTTCGTTATTGCTTTCGTTTTGTTGGATACGTTTGATAGACTTTCGTGGCATTAATTTTCATGTGTGTTATGCAACATATGCGTTTTTGGGACTGTGACTAATTGTTTAAGTGGTTTAAGAGAACTACCGCAGTCCAGGCAGGAGTGGTGACTATGCAACATAAACAGCAATTAATAAATAAACACCAATTAATAAATAAACATCAATCAATAAATAAACATCAATCAATAAATAAACATCAATTAATAATAACACATCAATTAATAATAAAACATCAATCAATAAATAAACATCCATTAAGAAATAAACATCAATCAATAAATAAACATCAATCAATAAATAAACATCACTCAATAAATAAACATCACTCAATAAATAAACATCAATTAGGAAATAAACAGCAATTAATTAATAAACAGCAATCAATAAATAAACATCAATTAATAAATAAACAGCAATTAAGAAATGTTCCCTACTTTTCAGTTTCCTTGAAATATGTTAAAGGGATTTTAGGTGGCATGATATGGTGCAACTTTCCATTTAAAAATGCAAATTTTTCAGATTTGCATTAGATTTGGTCTAGTTGTAGGACACTAATTAAGCAAAATTCCCTTAATTTAAACTTCTTATTAAGTCCCCTTAAGCCTGAAATCTTAGATGTTTTCTAGAATCAAAATTATCTAATGGATTTTGATCAAAATTAGAATATGGTTTAGTACTATATCTTCGCAAAGGGACATGAAATTGGTGTAAAACTGTTTTGTTCGGGGATTTAATTTTACTTGTCCTGGGACGAGTATTCTAGTTTTAATACTAGAACTCAGATAATCTCGTTGTTTTCACATTGCATTGTTTAGATGGTGGTAGGAAAATAGAATGAGAGAGTGGGTGAATAGAGGGAGAGGGACAGTGATGGTAGTAATACGGTAAAGTAGTAGTAGCAGTGTAAGAGGATGACGTAAATAAAGAAAAAAAGAGAACTTGAACATTCCAGAATATTATAAAAATTATAATATTTGCAGGAGTACATAGATGCCCTAATTTATTAGCGGACAACGCTGAGTGAGCAGTGAGCCTCCTAGTTTGTTTTTCTAAACATGTATTGTGTGTTTCTACGTTACCGACCACCTGGCTTTATAACATCTTTTGTGTGATTTACTACCAAATCCCATAAAAATATTTTATATCTAACTTTTTAAAATGGTCGCACACCCTAAAAAAATATACTCATGTAACTCATCGGGTTGCCGAGAATATATATTCCGAAATTCATAATTGTTGGATCATAATTTATTTTATATATATGCACCCCTTAAATGTTAATATTTACAAAAAATGAATGTGCCCATGTTACTCACCGTGTTAATCTCGAGAATATATATTCTAAAATTCATAATTGTTGGATCATAATTTATTTTATATATATGCACCCCTTAAATGTTAATATTTACAAAAAATGAATGTGCCCATGTTACTCACCGTGTTAATCTCGAGAATATATATTCTAAAATTCATAATGATCGGTTCATTAATTTAGCTTAACCTGCACACACACATATTTTGAATTGCCTACTGGAGAGATTGGAACTACCTACTAAACATCATCCTCGAGTGTCTTCGGTCTCTCTGTACAAGGGTTTGTCAGGACAACCTGACATGAGGATACTTTGCCCTACAAGTAAACCCTGACCAAATATTAAAAATAACATAGTATTCAAAATCCAAATAAGACCTCCTCGAAATAATGCACCTTCTTTAAGTAATGTTACCTCAAATAACAGCACTTAGTTCGATACTCCACCAGACTAGATGATTCTTTTCCTGGAATCCAGTAAGACCAATAGACCACAAGAAAGATATACTATAACGTAGTTAACTGGCCGATTGGGAGGAAGAGAATTAATGTTCTTAATTTCTTTACTAACTCAATGTCTGCCCGGTAAAAATGAACTTTAATAGAATATTTCAATATCTATGTATCTAATATAGAGATAAAGTGTAAGCCCCCAGGAAAGAGGCCCCTTGATTTCTGAAAACTTCGACTAAAGTAAAATGAAACAAAGAGGAAAATATACGGCATAATCACACCGGTTCACGTTAGATCACCGAAATTAAGCTACGTTGAACCTGGTCGGTACTAAAATCGGTGACATTTGTGCATGCCAGCTGCTCTATGTGCTTTCCACTTATCTCGGCATTATTTCCAATTGTCTTGGACTTCTCCTTGACACTGGAATCAGGTAATACCGATTCATTGGTGGTATCGTTGGGGTT
>OY744520.1:137656630-137679130 GCA_963556195.1 Sepiola atlantica
TCGACTTATCAAGATGGGATATACTTTAAAGATAAAATTTTATCTTTATTATTTTCCATGTATATATATATATATATATATATATATATATATATATGTGTGTGTGTGTTTATATATATATATATGTGTGTGTGTATATATATATATGTGTGTGTGTATATATATATATGTGTGTGTATATATATATATATATATGTGTGTATATATATATATATACAGGGTGGGCAAAAATAAGGGTCCTATTTTTAAAAATTCATAACTTTTTTATTTATTGATTTTTTTAAAAAAATTTTTAGAATAAGTAAAGGACCCCTTCCGAAGCAAGCATGAGCCGTATTAGCCCTAAGGAACGTACCCTCATTTAGAAAACATTATTTTTGCTTAAAAAACTCAAAACAGTGTAAAAAACAATACTTTAGTTTTTGTAAGTTTTAAGAAGTGTTTTTCGGCTAAAATTTGTTTTGTTTATTTCAAAAAATCTCGGAAGGGTCAGTCTACACACACATAAAGTTTGGTGAGTTTAACTTTAAATGGAAGTTATTCAAATTCAAGTTATTCAAATTTAAAGATAGGACCCTTATTTTGGCCCACCCTGTATATATGTGTGTGTATATATATATATGTGTGTGTATATATATATATGTGTGTGTATATATATATATATGTGTGTGTGTGTATATATGTGTGTGTATATATATATATGTGTGTGTGTATATATATATATGTGTGTGTGTATATATATATATATATGTGTATATATATATATATATATATATATATATATATATATATTCAGTAGGATACAAAATTTGACATACTTAATATTTTGTAATATTGCACAATTAATTATGCCATAAGTGTTGTATTCTACTGAATTAAGATATAGAAGATCTGTTTGAAATAACGTGTTAATCATTGAGCGTAATTTTATCTGCAGTATTTAATATATCCTGGGATTTATAATATCTTACTTATTAATAACATTTGTTACATAATTTCCTTTGAGATATAGTAATAGTTTGAGTTCTTAAACTTTTCTTGTATATTAGGATGTCATGGAAAATTGATGGTATATATTCGGGATCAGGTTCTAGATTTATATAGATTCGGAAACGCTTTGTTTCCGAGTTATAGGCAATTTAAAAAATACTAATAAACATTCTTTATTGTAAACATCTAACACCTACAATGTGAGTGATAGTGCACTGTCATTTCTACATACCGAATAGAAAAACATTATCTCCAAGTGAGGATACCAGAAAAAATACGCATGGGCCTGGTTTTACCATATATTTAAAAACATGAAAGAAATAACACAAAACATGACAACCGTGGTCTCAGAAGAAACCACTGATTGCATGGCAAATAACATCCTACCTGAGAGTCCAACGTTAAAACTGCTCAGCCTCACATCCACAGGTAACATGAATTGGAACAAGGCTGCTGCAAAGAAAGTGGGTTCCCTCTACCGTGCCAAAAAACTTCTTACACCTGACAGTATCCTATATCTCTACAAAACCACCATCTGCCCATGCAAGGAGCATTGTTGTCACATCTAGGCTGGTGACTATTCCACCAATTTCTCCCTCTTAGACAAGGTCAAAAAAACGTAGCTAATCTAATACGTCCCTCACTATCCACCAAGCTCCAGCTCCTGTCCCATCGCCGCAATGTTGAATCCTTGTGCTTGTTTTACAAGTGCTCCGATGAACTTGCTGCTCTGGCACAACCTCGACGTAAATACACTCGACCAACCCGACAATCAGCTAAATTCTATCCATTCACTGTGGAGGCCCCTAGATGCCGGAGAGCCTTCTACTCCGATAGCTTTTTTCCCCGAGCTGTCGGCCTTTGGAACTCCGGCCTTTCTCCCTGTTTCCTCGACTGTATAGACATGCAGAAATTTAAAACTAATGTGAAACAAGCATCTCACTGCACAGCTCCCAATTTAGGATGATCCCCTAAACTTTCACTCTAATTCTTAATAGCCCCTTGAGTCTACAGTGGCAACTTGCCTTGTTTGGGGTGAACTAAGTTTTAAAAAATATGCTAGCGTCATGATCGGCAAAGGCTCTTTTTATAGACATGGGGAAACTCGGAAGCATCCTGTCAATGTTGGCTCATTCTTATTGCAGATAACATCAATAATCAGACCAAATGTAGGTCAATAAATATGATCAACACAAACTAAAGACCACACAGAGGAATAAATGGGTCACAAAGAAAATTAGACACGTAATGAAGTGCTATTAAGAAAGAGGCTTTTGTACATGTAATGAAGTGCTATTAAGAAAGAGGCTTCTGTACACGTAATGAAGTGCTATTAAGAAAGAAGCTTCTGTACACGTAATGAAGTGCTATTAAGAGAGAGGCTTCTGTACACGTAATGAAGTGCTATTAAGAAAGAGGCTTCTGTACACGTAATGAAGTGCTATTAAGAAAGAAGCTTCTGTACACGTAATGAAGTGCTATTAAGAGAGAGGCTTCTGTACACGTAATGAAGTGCTATTAAGAAAGAGGCTTCTGTACACGTAATGAAGTGCTATTAAGAAAGAAGCTTCTGTACACGTAATGAAGTGCTATTAAGAGAGAGGCTTCTGTACACGTATTTAAGTGCTATTAAGAAAGAGGCTTCTGTACACGTAATGAAGTGCTATTAAGAAAGAGGTTTCTGTACACGTAATGAAGTGCTATTAAGAAAGAGGCTTCTGTACAAGTATTGAAGTGCTATTAAGAAAGAGGCTTCTGTACATGTAATGAAGTGCTATTAAGAAAGAGGCTTCTGTACACGTAATGAAGTGCTATTAAGATAGAGGCTTCTGTACACGTAATGAAGTGCTATTAAGAAAGAGGCTTCTGTACACGTAATGAAGTGCTATTAAGAAAGAGGCTTCTGTACACTTAATGAAGTGCTATTAAGAAAGAGGCTTCTGTACACGTAATGAAATTCTATTAAGAAAGAGGCTTCTGTACACGTAATGAAGGGCTATTAAGAAAGATGCTTCTTTTACACAAACCCACACATTTTAGTTGCTTATAGATGGATGCAAACGCGATCCGTATACAAATATATACAATTTTTATTTACAAGTTAGCATCTTTTACATAATCCTCCCCAAAATTTTATAGTGGAGAAAAGATTGAGGGAGAGTACCGTGTTGAACATTGACATTAGATTCATCGTAGTAACAGTAATTTGCATTTCGCACGAGAGTTCCGTCGTACCATCACAGTGTGAGAGGTTAGAAAATTAGACACGTAATGAAGTGCTATTAAGAAAGAGGCTTTTGTACATGTAATGAAGTGCTATTAAGAAAGAGGCTTATGTACACGTAATGAAGTGCTATTAAGAAAGAGGCTTCTGTACACGTAATGAAAGGCTATTAAGAAAGAGGCTTCTGTACACGTAATGAAGTGCTATTAAGAAAGAAGCTTCTGTACACGTAATGAAGTGCTATTAAGAATAAGGCTTCTGTACACGAAATGAAGTGCTATTAAGAAAGAGGCTTCTGTACACGTAATGAAGTGCTATTAAGAAAGAGGCTACTGTACACGTAATGAAGTGCTATTAAGAAAGAGGCTTCTGTACACGTAATGAAGTGCTATTAAGAAAGAGGTTTCTGTACACGTAATGAAGTGCTATTAAGAAAGAGGCTTCTGTACAAGTATTGAAGTGCTATTAAGAAAGAGACTTCTGTACATGTAATGAAGTGCTATTAAGAAAGAGGCTTCTGTACACGTAATGAAGTGCTATTGAGATAGAGGCTTCTGTACACGTGATGAAGTGCTATTAAGAAAGAGGCTTCTGTACACGTAATGAAGTGCTATTAAGAAAGAGGCTTCTGTACACGTAATGAAATGCTATTAAGAAAGAGGCTTCTGTACACGTAATGAAGTGCTATTAAGAAAGAGGCTTCTGTACACGTAATGAAATGCTATTAAGAAAGAGGCTTCTGTACACGTAATGAAGTGCTATTAAGAAAGAGGCTTCTGTACACGTAATGAAATTCTATTAAGAAAGAGGCTTCTGTACACGTAATGAAGTGCTATTAAGAAAGATGCTTCTTTTACATAAACCCACACATTTTAGTTGCTTATAGAGGGATGCAAACGCGATCCGTATACAAATATATACAATTTTTATTTACAAGTTAGCATCTTTTACATAATCCTCCCCAAAATTTTATAGTGGAGAAAAGATTGAGGGAGAGTACCGTGTTGAACATTGACATTAGATTCATTGTAGTAACAGTAATTTGCATTTCGCACGAGAGTTCCGTCGTACCATCACAGTGTGAGAGAGTAGTAGTTCAAACAGATCCTATTGTTGCCATAAAAAACTGAGTCTTGCGTGCGTACGCAGACAATATTTTTTACACGGATTATTCAAACTGACACATTTTTTACCTATGATTTTAATAACCCAGTTTTATATGCGTATTACTATAACGACTGCAACGCATCAAATGAAACATTCTATTTGCTTAGTATTTAGATAATAATAATAATAATAATAATAATAATAATAATAATAATAATAATAGTCAACAAAATATCAATAATCATAGGAACACTAGGAACAATCCCGTAAAAATCTCGAAAAAGACTAGCAGAAATAAGAATCAAGGGGAAGATATACTATACAGCAGACGGCAATTATAAAGACAGCTGAAATCTTAATGGAAAATACTCAAATGCAGAAACCAACCCATATAAACTACGAACGCTAACCAGCCACATGGAAGTTGCAACACAAATAAAACAAAAACATGCGAGGAAAACCACGTGATCCCAAGGAAACTGAAACTAAGAAATCTAATAAACTGCACCCCCCCCCCCAAAAAAAAACATAGTGATGGCACCAGACTTGTTATGTCTGATACCGCACGAAATAGTCATAAAGGATCAAGGAGGATGAACGCACAGAAGAGAGAGCAATAACCAAACCTCCACTGAAAGAATGCTGACAGTACTGGAATCTTGGAGAGGCTTATTACCATCCAATTCCAGTGATGGCAAATGGTCGCTGGCAGGGATAAATCAATGGTAAGCGGCTATTGCGATAACGCAAAATCATTTGCAATGGTTATTGAAAGAAGTAGAGAGTACTGGAAATCTGGGAAGACTTGTTGTAACTAGGACTTCAGGGAACATCACCAGTTATTGACAGTGAGCAACCACTGATGATGATATGTGTGAGAACTCCTAGTGAGTCATTGATGAAAATCTTTGTCATCTTTATAATAAAACACTGAACTTCTTAAACTTCCAGGACTAGTACCGCCCCTTTGGCCAGAAGTAGAAATAGTTAATTTCATGTTATATATGTGTTTATCAATAATTCTGAATATTTAATTTCTTAGATTTTTCAGCGTTTTAGACCTTAGACTTGGGTTTTAGAGGGCATACAATGAAGATTTTCCCTAACCATCACCATCTGAACGTCACTGACGGAATTACTTTGTTTATTAATTTGTTATGCCTCGTTGGGCATCTCCTTAATTATCTACCTTCTTAATTATCTCTCTTTTTAATTATATTCTCAATTCCACCATTGAATTTATTATAGTCACAATATATATATGAAATTTTGTTAAATATTTCATTCCATAATTCTCAACAATGCGCTCTTAATTTTTTTTCTTTATATTATTTCTAAATTCATACGATTCTCTCTTAAAAGGATCTATGTAATTTTAATCTGATCTGGCAACTTGTTCACAAGAGATTTTGCTCAATTAAGAAAAAATTTTAATTAGTTTTAGTCCATTCTTTTTACTATATGGTAACCAGTTATAAAGACGCAGAGCCATTCGAGGATGAGAATTTATGAGATGTAATGATTATCAACCGAAAGATGAAGAAAAATCAATGGTATGGACTAAGTTTTTTTTACATTTGATTTGAAGACGACCATGTTGTAATCTGCAACGGAACAGTCCCGCGGTAAGGTGTTCCGCAGAGAGGAAGCCATTGCAACGAAACGATCCCGCAATAAGGTGTTCCGCAGAGAGGAAGCCATTGCAACGAAACGATCCCGCAATAAGGTGTTCCGCAGAGAGGAAGCCATTGCCACGAAACGGTCCCGCGGTAAGGTGTTCCGCAGAGAGGAAGCAGTTGCAACGAAGCGGTCTTCTATAAGGTGTTCTGCAGAGAGGAAGCCATTGCCACGAAACGGTCCTGTGGTAAGGTGTTTTGCAGAGAGGAGGCCGTTGCAACGAAACGGTCCCGCGGTAAAGTGTTCCACAGAGAGGAAGCAATTGCAACAAAACAGTCCCGCAGTAAGGTATTTCGCAGAGAGGAAGCCATTGCAACGAAACGGTCCCATGGTAAGTTGTTCTGCAGAAAGGAAGCCATTGCAACGAAAAGGTCCCGCAGTAAGGTGTACCGCAGAGAGGAAGCCATTGCCACGAAACGGTCCCGCAGTAAGGTGTTCCACAGAGAGGAAGCCATTGCAACTTAACGATCTCGCAGTAAGGTGTACCGCAGAGAAGCTATTGCAACGAAACGGTCCCGTAGTAAGGTGTTCCGCATAGAGGAAGCCATTGCAACTAAACGGTCCCACGGTAAGGTGTTCCGCATAGAGGAAGCCATTGCAACGAAACGCTCCTGCGGTAAGGTGTTCCGCAAAAAGGAAGCAATTGCAGCGAAACGGTCCCGTAGTAAGGTGTTCCGCAGAGAGGAAGCCATTGCAGCGAAACGGTCCCGCGGTAAGGTGTTCCGCAAAAAGGAAGCAGTTGCAGCGAAACGGTCCCGCGGTAAAGTGTTCTGCAGAGAAGAAGCCATTGCAATTAAACGGTTCTGTGATAAGGTGTTCCGCAAAGAGGTAGCAATTGCAGCTAAACGGTCCCGCTGTAAGGTGTCCCACAGAGAGGAAGCCATTGCAACGAAACGGTCCCGCGGTAAGGTGTTCCGCAGGGAAGAAGCAGTTGCAGCGAAACGGTCCTGCGGTAAAGTGTTCTGCAAAGAGGAAGCAGTGCAGCGAAACGGTCCCGCGGTAAGGTGTTCCGCAGAGAGGAAGCAGTTGCAGCGAAACTGTCCTGCGGTAAAGTGTTCTGCAGAGAGGAAGCCATTGCAATTAAACGGTCCTGCGATAAGGTTTTCCGCAAAGAGGAAGCCATTGCAACGAAACGGTCCCGCAGTAAGGTGTTTTGCAGAGAGGAAGCAGTTGCAGCGAAACTGTCCTGCGGTAAAGTGTTCTGCAGAGAGGAAGCCATTGCAATTAAACGGTCCTGCGATAAGGTTTTCCGCAAAGAGGAAGCCATTGCAACGAAACGGTCCCGCAGTAAGGTGTTCCGCAGAGAGGAAGCAGTTGCAGCGAAACTGTCCTGCGGTAAAGTGTTCTGCAGAGAGGAAGCCATTGCAATTAAACGGTCCTGCGATAAGGTTTTCCGCAGAGAGGAAGCCGTTGCAACGAAACGGTCCCGCGGTAAAGTGTTCCACAGAGAGGAAGCAATTGCAACAAAACAGTCCCGCAGTAAGGTATTCTGCAGAGAGGAAGCCATTGCAACGAAACGGTCCCATGGTAAGTTGTTCTGCAGAAATGAAGCCATTGCAACGAAAAGGTCCCTGCGGTAAGGTGTTCCGCAGAGAGGAAGCCATTGCAACTTAACGGTCTCGCAGTAAGGTGTACCGCAGAGAAGCTATTGCAACGAAACGGTCCCGTAGTAAGGTGTTCCGCATAGAGGAAGCCATTGCAACGAAACGCTCCTGCGGTAAGGTGTTCCGCAAAGAGGAAGCCATTGCTATGAAACGGTCCTGCGGTAAGGTGTTCTGCAGAGAGGAAGCAGTTGCAGCGAAACGGTCCTGCGGTAAAGTGTTCCGCAGAGAGGAAGCAGTTGCAGCGAAACGGTCCTGCGGTAAGGTGTTCTGCAGAAAGGAAGCCATTGCAATTAAACGGTCCTGCGATAAGGTGTTCCGCAAAGAGGAAGCAATTGCAGCGAAACGGTCCCACTGTAAGGTGTCCCACAGAGAGGAAGCCATTGCTATGAAACGGTCCCGCGGTAAGGTGTTCTGCAGAGAGGAAGCCATTGCAACGAAACGCTCCCGCGGTAAGGTGTTCGGCAGAGAGGAAGCAATTGCAACGAAACGCTTCCGCGGTAAGGTGTTCTGCAGAGAAGCAGCCATTGCTACGAAACGCTCTTGCGGTAAGGTGTTCCGCAGAGAGGAAGCCATTGCAATGAAACGCTCCCGCAGTAAGGTGTTCTTCATAGGGGAAGCCATTGCAATGAAACGCTCCCGCAATAAGGTGTTCTGCAGAGAGGAAGCCATTGCAACGAAACTGTCCCGCGGTAAGGTGTACAGCAGAGAGGAAGCCATTGCAATGAAACTGTCCCGCGGTAAGGTGTACCGCAGAGAGGAAGCCATTGCAACGAAACTGTCCCGTGGTAAGGTGTACCGCAGAGAGAGAGGCCATTGCAATGAAACTGTCCCATGGTAAGGTGTACGGCAGAGAGGAAGCCATTGCAACGAAACTGTCCCGCGGTAAGGTGTACCGCAGAGAGGAAGCCATTGCAATGAAACGCTCCCGTGGTAAGGTGTTCCGTAGAGAGCAAGCCATTGCAATGTAGCTTTGTCCATGGAAATTACGCTTTACTCTAGGCACATGAAGAAAGAAAGAGAAGTCTTTTTCTTTGTGGTACCTAGACGAGTTATTTGCTGTGAATGTCTTACCAGGAGGAACTAGTAGAGTACCTTCAATGTGTCTCTTTAAAAATTGGCCTAGACAATCACCTGACAGATTGAGGATACATACTTCTTTAAACTTTCAAAACAATTAATTAATTGTTTTGAAAGTTTGATTTAAATAAAGCATATTCTTCCCTCAAATAACGTAGGAAATCTTAATTTACCAATCTTTCTCTATAACTGTAATATTTTTATTAGTTTTGTCACTCTTCTTTGTATGCCTTTCCATCTCAATATTACATTCAATTTCCCAGGTCTAGACACTGGAACCAATAATTGAGTGCAATACTCTATATGAGCTCTTATTAGAGCTTTACGTATGTATATATTTAAAACAACATTTGGTGACCTCGAAATACTATTTCTAAGCATTCACGCAATATATTATTAATACAATAGACACATATGTACTCAAAATCAACTCCCAAATGACATTCTTCATTTACATCTTTTACGTCTCTTGTTTAAACGTTCATATTATTTCATAACTAATAATCAGAGCACAAACGTACGTAGAGGGTAGTTTTTTTTTTGGATGAGGAGATTTATTAATTTCTATACATAAACACTGGAAGGAAGTTACTATTTTATCGGAATCATTTTTTGTGAATATTTTTTTTAAGAATATATTTAAGAAATTCAACGTTTAATTACAATGATTACAGATTATTGTTATTGATTATTATATATACGAAAAACGAAATAAATGGCATATTCTCTCCGCAGAGCTTCGTTACATGATTGAGAACAGGACCATAACCAAGGGGCCGGTTTTTTCGTTGTGTTAATACACGTGGATTAACAAGTTATACTGAAATACTTGCTGAAAGCATCTTCATGGCTGACTTTTTTCAAGATGAGTTTCTCTATACTCCCACATACAGCGTCGAGTATTACCCAAATGGTCACACATTTGGTACTGGTCAAGTTCAAATTTGCTTTGATGATCTAACGAGAACCGGTGTATGAACGTGATTATGCCGTATTCAACTAACATATTTTAACATGTGCTATTTTAATTGGTCTATGCAAAATTTTAATTTTCGAGTTTCTTATTTAAATCAAGCTGTTATTTCTTGCTATAAAACAATGTCACAAGAGAAATTCAAGTGATCGTAATTTAAGTTTCTTACTGTTAAAAATTTTAATCCAGGATATTGAAGTATTTTTCAAGATAAAGATATCTATTTTTTTATTCTAAAACAAAAAAAACAACGTTTTAATTATAACAAAGTTTTTAAAGAGTCATTTGTCGAAAATGCTTAATTTGTCCGCAAAACTTTAAAATAACATTTATTTACTGAACACATTTGTTTGAATAGAAGATTGTTTTATCTCATAGCCCTGTATTAAACATATATCCTAAACATAACTATCATCAAAACAAATAATAGACGAAACAAAAACCAAGTAAAATTAACAGTTGCTGGCACATATAAAGAACGGAAACGTAACATCATACAACACATGAAGTATATTTGTTTGTATTCATGAGTAGCAGTAGTTCTTTACATTATAAGGTAGAATAAGGATATCTGTACAAGCGATATATCCTTCATTCTTTAGGGCGTTCGTGGGACACATGCGTTGTGGTGCATTCCCAGTTACTCGCTGACCTTTTTCGGGTAAAATCAAGAAGAACAACTCAGCACCGGTGCACCTTCAAGTAATGTTCCCGACAAATTGTAATTACATTTTTCTGTCGTTTCTTTGTTATCGTTACTTTCTTCATAAACAATTAAAAAGGATTTCCAATATTAACCAACCGGCAAAATAACTCGTGTGTCCTCATTCTACCGTGACTGGTAAGTTAACCGTGGTGTTCTCATTTTACCGGTACTAGTAAAATAACTTATTCTTAAAATGATATCCACATTTATGGCTTTATTTTTATCTGTTACTAAAAATCTCAAAGGATGGTCGGGACATCTGATATATAAATTGGGGTGACGTCAAGGCTTTTTGACATGGAATGCAACACTGGTCCTCAGCTGTTCTTCTCAATTAGCAATCTAATTGTCGGGGTAAGGGAGGGGTTGGGACGAGATAGCAAAGGGCTTGACAATAGAAAAATGTCTCTAGCGATGTCTGGTAAAAATGGCTATCTATCTATCTCCAAAAACACATAACCACAAAAGATGGAAAATGGCCTCCAGTTTCTATCGAGGAAGAATGCTAGAACTTCATCAATGACGTCTGTGAGGTATTGTGCGATCACATTATACCCCCTCCGGTTCTTCAAAAATCCACTAAAGCAAGATGAAATGTCTAGAAAATCACCCCATAATGCACAGTCTCACCAAGCTTTAATGGAAATAAAAAATATTGAAATATCAGCTTCATTTCTTCAGTAAGAAACACATGAAAAACTGCTGAAAAATACGAGAGAGTTCTTTGTTGATCTTATATAACGAAACATTTCGGGTAAAATTAGTGTCGGAACAGAACAGTTTTGCATAACATTTTTTGTCACATTACAAAGATTAAAACTAATATATAATCATACTTAACCTTATGTCTAAGATCCTTATTCCAATTTTGATCAAAATACATTCAGTAATTTTGATTCCCTGTTAAGTTTAACGAAATTTAAATTCAGGGAAGCTTGCTTAATTACTGTATAATGACTTTTAAAAAACTTAGTTCAACCCAAACAAGACAAGTTACCATTGAAGACGTAAGGGGCTACTGAGAATTAGGGTGAAAGTTTTTTAGAGCAATCTTTAATTTAAATTTCTGCATGTCAGTACAGTTAGGGAAACAGTGAGCAGGGAAGGAGTTGCGAAGGCCGGCAGCTCGAGCAAAGAAGCTCTTTGAAGTAGAAGGTTCTCCGGCATCTGGGGACCTCCACAGTGAATGGATGGGATTTAGCTGATTGTCGGGTTGATCGAGTGTATTTACGTTTAGGGGGCACTAGAACAAGTTCTATCGGAACACAATCCATTGAAGTACTTGTAAAACAAGCATAAATATGTAACATTGCGCCGATCAGATAAAAGATGGAGCTTGGTGGATAGTGAAGGACATATTAGATTAGATACTCTTTTTAAAACCTTCTCTAAGAGTGGATTGTGCACCAGTCCAGATGTGACAAAAATACTCCATGCATGAATATATATTCCAAAATTCATAATAATTGGATCATATATATATATATATATATATATATATATATATATATATATATATATATATATATATATACTAGCAGAGCTACTCGGTGTTGCCCAGGTTAGAGTGTGGGATAGCATTATATGCAACATCATGGTAGGGAGTTTACTTTAACAGCCACATTGATGCTGTCAGCTAGATATCTTACTCACCGAACTATTCAGATATATGTTAATACTCTTAAACTAACCCTGATAAATAGATTAATTTCATTGTGTAACATGTTTGAAAATTGCCATTAGCTTTTTAAAGGGCATCCACAGAGTAAAAAATACTTCCATTTTGTTCACATACAAATTGGACATCTGAATACAATTATATTGAAAGTTCACTTCCTAGTATGTCTTCGTTTTTAGGGACAAGCAGGCACAGACAGAGAGATGTTCTCCTTGATTATATATATATATATATATATATATATATATATATATATATATATATATATATAATTTCATTTGAATCAAAGGGAAAACAGTTTTAAGTGGAGGGGTTGTTCCCCCGAGGACCATCTTAATATTAGCAAAATTTGCTGTAATTTTGGGAATAGACATCATTTTTGTCATTTTCCTATGGTTTAAATTTCATTTGAATCAAAGGGAAAACAGTCTTCAGTGGGGAGGGGGTCGTATCGGCCGGGGAACGCGAGCGTTTAAATGATATATTTCTCATATAAATCACTGAGAGGTCAGTTGTCCACATGCCAGTTTTCAAGCAATTCTGTCAAGCGGTTCGGGTGAACATAAGACACAACGATCATGCGGACACATACATACACAGTTACTATTTTATATATATATATATATATATATATATATATAGATAAGTTCAGATAAACAATATTAGACCACTATTTATATCAGTTCCAAGAATTCAAACACAACGAATAGTTGGCGTACGATAATTTCTAAAACAATTTGGTAAATTTTATTTTTTATTATACTTTAAATGATTCGAAAGGTCTCTTAATCAGCGCCTCTTTATATTATATATATTGAAGCCAAGCAGGAAAACATAACATTTTAGTATTATTTAATATATATATATATATATATATATATATATATATATATATATATATATATATATATATATATATATATATATATATATAAATATATATATATATATAAAGTAGTGTACTAAAAGCGAACTTTTAGGAAAAGTGAAACCTATTGTGAAGAGTATATAGTTCAATATCCAGGATAGAGCAGGTAGAATGAAGAAGAATGGAAAGGAATTAGAGAAGCAAAAGTCAAATCATAATTCAATTCAATTGCTCAGAGCAAGGTATATTCCGCAAAAAAGGCAATTTATTCAAGTTAAATTTTCCTTAAGCCAGGCTTTTCAAAGATCAAAATCTTATCATCAGAGGAAGTCGCTGGGATAGATAAGTTGGCAAAGGCCAAGATTTAAAATTTGAAAAAATAAAATAAAAGTTGTAGGGGGAAGAAACACAGGGCAATTTTCTGCCCGAATGCAAGCAAATGTCCGATTGCTAAAAAGTCCGGTGTCGAAAAGTCCAGCGGAGAGAATGAGATGTAGATAGGTAGGTCGTTAAAAAAAAGCTTTTTCTCTGACATCTTTGCCCAGGAAGTATTTTTAATGGCGAATATTTTCCACCTCACTCTCTTCTGAGCCTGCCTGCACTTATTGGACATTTTACCCTTTGGATTTTCTATTTTCGCCGCACCTGAAGTTGTGGCTTCTTGGAATTTAACTTTGATTCCTCTCTCACAACCTTTCGGGCCTTTTAACGACCTACCTATCTACATCTCATTCTCTCCTCTGGACTTTTCGACACCGGACTTTTTAGCAATCGGACATTTGCTTGCATTCGGGCAGAAAATTGCCCTGTGTTTCTTCCCCCTACAACTTTTATTTTATTTTTTCAAATTTTAAATCTTGGCCTTTGCCAACTTATCTATCCCAGCGACTTCCTCTGATGATAAGATTTTGATCTTTGAAAAGCCTGGCTTAAGGAAAATTTAACTTGAATAAATTGCCTTTTTTGCGGAATATACCTTGCTCTGAGCAATTGAATTGAATTATGATTTGACTTTTGCTTCTCTAATTCCTTTCCATTCTTCTTCATTATATATATATATATATATATGTAGAAGGATGAAAAGGAATTAGAAAAGCAAAAGTCAAATCGTATTTCTATTCAGTTGCTCAGAACAAGGTATATTCCGCAAAAAGGTAATTTATTCAAGTTAAATTTTTCCTTAAGCCAGGCTTTTCAAAGATCAAAATCTTATCATCAGAGGAAGTCGCTGGGATAGATAAGTTGGCAAAGGCCAAGATTTAAAATTTGAAAAAGTAAAATAAAAGTTGTAGGGGGAAGAAACACAAGGCAAAACTCTGCCCGAATGCAAGCAAATGTCCGATTGCAAAAAAGTCTGGTGTCAAAAGGTCCAGCAGAAAAAGTGAAATGTAGATAGGTAGGTCGTTAAAAGGCACGAGAAGTGACAAGAGAGGATTCAAAGTTAAATTCCAAAAACCGCATCTTCAGGTGCGGCGAAGATAGATAGAATCCAGGGGGTAAAAGGTCCAATAAAAGGTACGTTCGTGGATGCAACAAGGCTCAGTAAAACGTGAGGTGGAAAGTATTCGCCATTTAAAAAGACTTCCTGGGCTGAAAATCATGGAATAGATTTAAATTGGCAAAAAGACAGCGAATTAATATTTAAAGGCTTGCCCGTTGAAAAACAAGACTAGTCTGAAGAATGGCAAAAACTCATATGCGACCAGTAGGCAGCAAAGGAAGGTGTAGGGGATGTGAAGGAGGAGAAGGGTGCGGATGCGATGAATAAGTGCGATTTAAAACTAAGAGTGTGAATGTGGGGGGTAGAACGCTTAAAGTTGAAAGTGGACATTAGCGCGAATTAGGGTTCAACTAGAAATGGGATAGAAGAGTGTGGGGGCAAGTCAATGAGTGCAGGGAGGGAGAATTAAAATACCAGAATGTGTCGGGGGGGATATGAACAGGGGTATGGGGTTAGGTGTTTAATCAGATGACCTTACTTATAAAGACTGAGGCAAAATATATTTGAAGGGTAGAAATAAAAAAAAATAAAAAAATATATAAAAATAAATAGTAAAAATAAAAATAAAAAATAAAAATAGAAATAATTAAATGAAAAAAATAAAATAATAATAATAAAATTAGTCTTAGGCTCGCAAGGAAAATTATGGATTGACCGATAAAGAAATATATAAATGAGGGAATAGTCGATAAAATTGGAATCCGGGAATTCGGCGTAGGGGTGCAAAATAAAAAATGTTTTACCTCTCCGCATAGATCTAAAATAGTCCGATTGTCTAAAATAAATAAACAAAAATATAAAATATGTTTTTATTAAAAAGAAAAATATATTAGTGAACATTAATCAAATAGTTTTTTTTCCTTTTTAAATATAAAAATAAATGTTTTCTCTTCAAAATAAGCAATACGTCAAATATGTACCATGATTTGACATGAAAAGTATAAACAATTCGTACATAAAAGTGTTTAAAAGCACAATAAAAAGGTTTTTATTTATTTGTATACTTTATCTCTACTAAACTATTAAACTGGAAAGGTAATACTGAAATTTCGGAATATTTGTTTTTAATGTTATTTTTACGTAGATTTACTATTGAGTGAGTTGTAAAAACAACACAGTTGACATCCATCGGTCGTTTCTTCTGTGTGCTATTTGTATCAATCCTGATCATCTTAAGAAATAGAGAATAATGATGTCTAGTAGAAATGGAGATTCACTGAAATGAATTGGAGTTAGGCAAGTTTATCAAAATAAAGTTAATTATCTCATTTTGACAGTCGTTCAGCCTTAAATATTGATTGCTACTTTCTTCTGGATTTAATGTAGCAACAATCATACAAATCCCACGAAACGTGACATGCCCATCAAGGGTCCATATGTTTTGGTCGATATTTTTTAGTGGCCTAGTGACTAAATACGCCTCCTTTCCTAGTAAAAGCATTCTGCTGCATAACAAGAACTATTAAAACATTGGGAAATTTTCATACAAGCTGCACAATAAAATTTGGTTCAGTGAGTATTAGAAATCTGGGGTCAAAATGGCGATACATTTGTACAGCTTACCCTAATTGTAAAAGGTGGATTATACACAATTATATCATTTAGATATGCTCGTTTCTTTTGCATTTTTACCTGTCGCCATAATCTGCAAAATATGAGCAACAATATCATGGAGAAATGCCAAGGTTTTCGTTAGAGTAATTTTTTCAGTGTTTGAATGATGCATGTGAAATGACATAACGGACACTGCTTGACCTTTTGGCTAGCAACAAAATGTAATATCTGTTCTAGTACTACACTTAATCTTTTCTGTCCCCGGTCTGTGAAGAAGAAATTCTTCTAGACTAACATTTTTTAAATGTTTGTCCCAATCCATAGTGTTCATATTTAGAGGAGCTAAATTTCCTCCACATTAAAAACTGACCTTTTACCTAGCTTTGCTTTTAGGGAGGCAAGTTAATATGGATATAAAGGAAATATATACATGCATCAATTTAGCGGTAATGTTGACAATGCGTTTTGTTTATTCCTCACCATAAATCGAGATTTATTTTCATAGTCCATTCACAGCATTTCAAGTGGAGTAACTGGAGACAAAAAGGTGAATGTGCACAGAGCAAACTTCATAGGAGATGCAATCATAGCTTCAATGGTTGAAGAAAATGTCCACGAGTACACTTTTAAAAGAAAGAATCAGGCAATTACACTTGGGTCAAGTTTCGCTCAACAAAGATAAAGCAGACTGATCCACAACTCCTATTCCAGAGACTGTGTGTACTATCTACCAATGACACCTCAACTCAGCAGCAGCAAGAACATGAGCTTTGTGATTAATCACCTGCACTTTTTGATTCTTTCGGACTGCCGCGAGAGGCCAAACACGGCTTTGGCAGACTCAATATGGGAACTGACTCTCCCTGTACAATCAGGTCTACAGTCTTCAGATCCACAGTATCATCGTAGATGGTGGAGCACTACTTCAACGCCACCCATGACAGAGAAGTCACACATTTGATGAGATCTGTGCTCAATACCGCAGATATGTCACAACTAGATATAGACAAGCATGCATTATCTTTGATGGGTATGAAAGGTGTTCATTCATTAAAGACGCGACTCACCGACGCCGAGCAGGGGGCTTGTTGTGGTTTATGTGTCACTGACCCGTTTAATGGTGTTCAAATTAAAAAAAGGATGTTTTCCTAGCTAATCAAGAAAACAAACAATTGTTTATCAACTTGCTTGGAAAGAGTTTGGAGGAAGCAGGTTGTAAAGTAGTCCATGCATCTGGAGACGCTGACGTCCGGATTGTGAAGACTGCTCTAGAAGTGGCACAGACAGGATAAACCATTTTGATAGCAGATGATACTGACCTATTGGTACTTCTATGTCATCATGCCAAGAGAGATGATGGTTACAACATCTTCACGCTACAAGCAAAGGACAATGCAAAAGTCTGGAACACCAAAGAGATGAGGAAATCTTTGGGAGATGTGGTCTGTTCCAACATTCTTTTTATCCATGCACTACTGGGTTGTTATTCTACATCCAGTGTTTATAGAATTGGGAAGGCAGCACCCCTTCGAAAGGTGATCACCAATAGTCTTCCCCAAACTGGCAGAAGTGTTTGGCAAGGATAGCAGTGTAGAAGAGGTTATTGAAGCTGGGGAGAAAGCTTTAGTATGCATGCACAATGGTAATGATGGGAAAAACATCAATCATCTCCGATTGAGGCGTTTTAAGGAAAAGGTTGCAAAAAGCTCAAAGTATGTTGAGGCCAAATCATTGCCATCAACAAGAGCAGCTACGAAATTCCACAGCCTTCGAGTTTACTTCCAAATTCAGGAATGGAAATGTAGAAACCAGCTAAAACTTGACGAGTGGGGATGGAAACTTTCAGATGGTAAATTACAACCAATCAAGACTGAATTGCCAGCTGGTCTTGTAAATTTGTTGGTTATAATTAGGTGTAACTGTACTTCAGGGTGTACTACAGCAAGATGCAGTTGCAGGAAACATGGCATTGACTGTTCAAACTTGCGTGGTAATTGCAAAGGCCTCCACTGCAGCAACAAGCCACATCCAGATCTTGATGATGATGAAGTTACCTTTGACTAGTTCTTGACAAAAAATGTTGGCCCATTCATGAACTTGTTCTGTGGTGGTTATACAAGAGCCTTTCCCCAGCATTCGACCAACTGACCATTCCTTTATTATCAATTGTACTTATTTTGTACCTATCTTTTATGAAATGTCAGGAATTAATGTGAGAATTGTTGCCTTGAAAAATGCTACTTAGTCTGTTTTTGTACCTTTTATATTCATATTTGTATAAGAAATAAAAAAAACATGACAATGGCAGGGGCTAGTCATTTTCTGGTATTAGTTTATTATTAAGTATATAGCTATCTATCATTACAATTTAAAACACCAAGAAAATGTTAAGCTGGCTTGGGGTGGGCCCTGTGTGGGTTTTCATGCAAAAAATATTTTTATTTCTAATTTAATAAAAAAAAAATTTGTCAGGAAAAACGTTTATTTTTGTCAGTAATTGTCAGGAATCATGGACATACTTGTCAGGAAATGTCAGGGATGTTATGTCTCGAAATTTTAATATTGTTAAGTTGAATTGTAAAGATGGCGCCGGTTGATCCCTTTTTAGCAAGGCTAATTTTGGTAAACTTTTTATCTGAAAGAGAGGTTATTCATGCCTGTTAACAACCTTTGTTAGCAATTTGTTTGAGGTTCAGCCACATTTTGACTGGACTATAACTGCAACAGTTGTTAATAATTAAATGCAACCTTTATCCGTCACTTTTATGAATTGGAATCGCCTGCTTCATATGGTGCATGTCATGTGTTCTTTAGCTTGAAATTACCATCGATGTCAGCCATTCCCAATCATTGCTGGCAAAGATATTTCGGTGCTTTTACAAGCTTAACTCTGACTTCATTTTTGCGTCTTCAGTTCTACATCTTTCAACTGAAATCACAATGAGATATTTCTGTGTTGAACGTTGATATTTCACTTAGCCTCTATGTTATTTGCCCAATTTTAGCTTATAGCATTTTATCCTTCCAACATTTACATTCTCTCTTTATGTTGTTCTCAAAAATCGCAAGATTATCATGATATCTATGTCTTTGTATTTGGCTGATGTACCACAAAAGCGACAGTCATTTTGGAAGTCATAAATTGATGTTCGAGATTGTTACCTCAAGTCTAAATACATTCGCCAGTTCCTCGTGTCTGTCTGCTTTTATGCAATCAGCGTTGCAAAACCGTTTTCTACAGTTTTTATAAACCTTTTCTGCTGCACTTGCACTTATGCTGCTGTGGCGAATTTCTTTTTGTTTTTTGAAGATTATATAAAGTGCAATTAGTTTTTAAAAAAAATATTTATGTAATTTTATGTTATCATATTATGTTAATTTATTTTCTGATGCATGAAAAAAAAACATTGAGTACGATAAGTTTCTGAAAAAAGTAACAATTTACAAGTTGATGATGATCAAATGTAAATATTTTGCAAATAAAGCCTTTCACATTAAAGCTTTTAAATCACACCTCACAAGCTGATACACTCATTAAGTGATAAGAAAGAAGTTATGTCGTCTGCGAGAGTTAGGTTGATGAATACAAACCAGAGTGGGAGAGATATGTAAATCTCAGCATATCATGCTTATACCAAAGACTAATTCCTGCTGGTCTAGTCTGTCACTGGGTCTCAGTATTTTGTACCCATCCTGGAACCGATATTTAAACTAGTAGGTGATAACCAAGAACTCGTGTAGCATTTTACTAGGATTTAACTTTGCATTATATCTGACGGTATACTCTCTCTCTCTCTTTCTATTTTCATAACCTTGCTGATTTCGTCTCTTTTTATTGCTTGTAAAGGCCAATGTAGATCAAATCGGGCTGAAATGTCTTCAATCTAAAAACTAGCCTCGTTTTTATTCAAGGCGGGATGTGCGTGTCGGTCCTTGACCAAATATGGCAACGATCCCAACAAGAGAGGGCGTCGAGGGACAACTATTTCTATGAGTAACAATTAGAAATATGGGTTATGGACAGGAGGTCACACACAAACGTAAATCATATTTTATCGCACATGCATAGGCACAAATACGCAGTTGTGCACACTTACAAAGACACACACACATTTAGGAACGCATAGTTCGAGCAGATGCCAATCCTTTACAATCTGTTAAGAAAGCGTATACACATAAGCGTGTAGTCACACACGTTTATTATATACTGACCAGATTCACCATCCTAGGATAGCTTCATAATAGTGACAAAATACTTCAAAGCATACTGATATGTTGACAGCTGTGTAAAAAGATTACACGACTAAAGTTATGGACTTAGAAAAGTCTCAATTGCATAGAATTAAACTCTCATCTGTTTATTTTTCTGAATGATCGATAGCTAGTCACATTTTTGGAATCGATTGCATTTACTATCGTTTACTTAATGTTTAAATCTCATAAAACTTAGAAAGAAAAAGCTGTGGTGCCCTGCCTCTCTAGGGACCATCTTTACATGCAAGAGGCCTATATACTCCCCCTACGCACACAATGTTACATCCATTTGGATAATAATGAAATATACTTATCCAAGTGTCCTGAGTAATGTTGGTTGAAGATATATATCGTTATAGAAGTCTTTTTCCAAAACTCTAGTCGTTTGTAAACAAGCAGGCAGGAACTACAATTTTATATACAATCACCCCCAAAATGCCATACATGAAATCGTTAATAAAATTTCCCAATACAACAATATTTAGTACAAATGTCAATCTATGCCTTTCAACAATACAACAATATTTAGTACAAATGTCAATCTATGCCTTTCAACAATACAACAATATTTAGTACAAATTTCAATCTATGCCTTTCAACAATACAACAATATTTAGTACAAATTTCAATCTATGCCTTTCAACAATACAACAATATTTAGTACAAATTTCAATCTATGCCTTTCAACAATACAACAATATTTAGTACAAATTTCAATCTATGCCTTTCAACAATACAACAATATTTAGTACAAATTTCAATCTATGCCTTTCAACAATACACCAATATTTAGTACAAATTTCAATCTATGCCTTTCAACAATACAACAATATTTAGTACAAATTTCAATCTATGCCTTTCAACAATACAACAATATTTAGTACAAATTTCAATCTATGCCTTTCAACAATACAACAATATTTAGTACAAATTTCAATCTATGCCTTTCAACAATACAACAATATTTAGTACAAATTTCAATCCATGCCTTTCAACAATACAACAATATTTAGTACAAATTTCAATCTATACCTTTCAACAATACAACAATATTTAGTACAAATTTCAATCTATGCCTTTCAACAATACAACAATATTTAGTACAAATTTCAATCTATGCCTTTCAACAATACAACAATATTTAGTACAAATTTCAATCTATGCCTTTCAACAATACAACAATATTTAGTACAAATTTCAATCTATGCCTGGCTTGTAACCAAGTTTTAATCGTGAGTCATTTTATTGCCGTTGAATGATATGTCAGGACACATTGGTGATCGTCTCATCAGTAAGTGTAATCCTGAATGGGCCTTACACAAATCGAGTCATAACTTTCCATATTTTGTTTCCGGCCACCTTGGACCTCTTTACCACAACACCCTTAGAAGAAGTGCAATTAGTAGTTGCGCGACTCTCACTTCACTATAAACTCCTCGTAACGTAGTCATTCATTCAAAGAAGGTATCTATTGTCTCAAGAGGTAGAAGGGGACCAATTAATCCCCGGCACCTCAATAATATACTTGTTATAGCAAATCTCGTCAGAATATGCAAAAAGGCTTTTAAGTTTTCTTAAAATGTCTACAGATTTTTTTCCGAGGTGCAAGTTCTACAAGAAGCGTGGAGCTCCGAATTGTGAATCCCTGTCCTTATGGCAATGTTCACAGTTTATTTTCATTTAATGAATGACATTTTATGGCAGTACTTATTATCTAAGAGTAATCAGTCAATATAGTTAGCCTGGTTAATGATTAAATACATTGAGTATATTCATGTCCGTATTAAATACTATTTATTTATGTTAGGTTTTTAATATTTACAAGCGTTGTTTGCAGTTATTATAGTGAATAATTGTATTATTAATACTTAGTTTCCTATTTTAGTTGTTGTTACTAGATAAATGAATAAATCATACGTCGCATGTTTACTTCAAGTTTTATACCTTTACGAGACAATCATCAGATGTTGCTTCTACTGAGCCTTAATTCTTATGTAAATTATTTAAACGCAATCATTCAAACCGCTACACATGATAGGAGTGGGGAATATTCCTGTTATATTTCTGAAAAAAAACCTTCAGTCAATTTTATTATAAATTTCTTTTATATTTGTTTTAATGTATGAAATGAAGTCTGTCTTTCTCAAAGAATGTCATAGATGGTTTACGTCCTACATTATCGATATTTGCTTCGTACTAGCCAGCCAATTACGACAGCTATCCGTCTCTGGTTTTCGGAATTAGAAATTGGAGTTCAAAATCTATTTCATCGATTGTATCCAGCTAG
>OY744520.1:137689130-137736630 GCA_963556195.1 Sepiola atlantica
TCATACAGTTTCGTGCCACAAAATGAGTTTTAACAAGAAGCAAAATCTTTTGTACAATCTCTTCTACCTAAGCGCACATATTTACGATGACCAAATTCGTTAATCAAAATCTTTCTTGATTCGATCGCTCCTGTTTGTCTGCTAAGGCGGTGAAAAATATCCTGATCAATAAGAAAACATCACCATAGAAAAGGATGAGGAAAAGTAAATACAATCGATTCTGTGATCAGCTGAAACATTAAACTACGAAGATATTCTTGAATGGGAACGGAATTTGCTGGTTGCGATGAGGCATTGGTTTTCATTTGTCAATAAACCACTAAACAAAGCAAACTGCTTGTTCACCACCCACTCTATTATAAAGAGCAATGTGTATTTATTTGTAAATATATATCCGTCCCATCACACAAAAGTCTGCCCGACGAATAAGGAAAGGGGGGACTCAAATCTATTTCTATAATTAGAACATTTTCTTTTTTTAATACTTTCTGCTTTCTATATCGATTTATTTTATGTAAGCGATTATTATCCGTTTTCAATTTAATTTTTAACTTTCGCTAACGTCTTTGATTTCATCCGGCGTCATATTTTATGTCTAGTCCTCACCTCCCAATAACCAAAGGAAAAAAATTAAAGAAAATTTTTAAAAGAAAGGCAGGGTTAGTGTTTTTTTTCTTATGTAGGTCATCAAAAATGACTGGCGTTTTTTTGTTGTTGTTTTGGTTTTTCAACTCTCGATAGTTCAGTCTTACGCTATTGAAATTTTTTTTTTTAAATTATAAATATTTCCGTCATTTTTGACGCAGGGTATACACTACTATGTAAATGAATTCAGTGGGTCTGTTTTACAGCATATCAACCCGTTTGAAGTTATTTATTTCCAAAATACAAGATCAATTATTAAAAAAATCATCGATTGGCTTGGGATGCCAGCTTTACGACATATCAATCCCTTTGGAGTCACTTAATGCCAAAACACAGATTCTAAACGATTCATTCAAATCAAATCAAATTTATTTGGAATAAATAGTAAAGTGCTACAAGCCATGTAGAGATAGAGATAGAATATATTTACATCGGCATACAGTCTAATGCTAATCCAAGGTCGTTTTAAACTTGGATATGGTAAGCATTGTAACGGCCCCCTTCTGGCAGGTTATTCCATGGAGTAGAAACACGGACAGAAAATGCTGCCTTTCTTCTATTGAGCAGAAAATGACGGGTGTATCACTTTTGCGGGTCTCCGCGGAGACCGCAACTTTGCACGGGGTGAAAAGCTAATCGAAAGGTAGATTTAAGTTGATGATGTACACAAGCATCCAGTCTCTTCGTATCATCCGCTGCTCATTTTTTTAATGGAAATACCTCCAGGCAAGGCATAAAGCCACTTGATGTTAGGAGCTAAAATATACTATTTCAAAGTAAAAAAAAAAGAAGCAGCGAACGATATGTGTTAGATGAATAGATTCCGACCCAGAAAACAGCAGTTTTTCGCCTTTGGCAGACAGGTGTAATGCAAAAGGACACTACTGTAAGCGATCCGTTGAGTAAATAAACTTCATATGAATCAGCATGGGACGATGTTTGATCGGTTCGTTAAGACTTTATTAATTATTATTTTAAACTATCAAAAATATGTTCCTGTGGTCGCATATCTTTGTCGTTATCCACTCTACTACAGCCAACAGCCCCCCCCCCACCGATCCATTGATTAGTTGTGGCTTGTATGTTTTCGGTATATCAACGCTTTGTGGTCGAAACACAATGCCTGTTGAAAAGTCTCAAGTGGCGTGGTGTTTTTCTGTTTTATAGACGTTTGGTATTATTTGAATGTGAAACACAATGCCTATTGTAAACGCTTCGTTGTATAGGATCAATTGAACCCATATAGACAGTATTGCGGCTTTCTGCCTAATATCGATGGTGTAATGTTACGGAACATATAGTAAAATAATCATGAAAAGATAAATCCTTTGGAGATATTTTAAAAGCAGTGTCAAAAAAACTGAAAGCCAATATCAATGGAAGAAGATCACACCACCTACTTTACATGGACACTGGCATAAATAGCTGATGGGTCTGCAAAAGTCATCCACAAACCAAACCAAACACACACCCTTGTTAAAAAAAATACCTAAAGGACTCTTTTATGGTCCGAAAATTCAAATTTAAATAAATGAATATATTTATTTATGGAATAAGAATGGATATATTTATTTATATTTAAAACAATCAGCATTTTGACTGGTTTATAATGGTTATTATAATTTTCAAACTTAAATGCATTCAAACAAACAGTGGGCATGCCTTTTACTTATATATATATATATATATATATATATATATAATAAAAAATAAATCTAATGACTCTGTGGACGCGTTCGCTCTACAGATGATCTTTTTCTCATAGATTCCATTACTCTCACCTTAAAACTACGCTTCCTGGTTACTCCTATAATGCCCTATTTGCCCCCTTAAAATCTATCTGTAATTTCAATACTCCATGTAATCACTTCTGTTACATAATTCAACCCAATCCCACCCCATAATCCTTATACTAGAACTTAATTGTTGTTCATATCAACGCTGTTCCCAATCCTAATTTCAGTTATATATTCAAGTTTCTTATTTAGTCATGCATCTTATATTTAACTAACTGGGTAATCTATAAAGTGTTTAAACATTAAACTCTGAAATACTATAATTGCGTATATTCCACATTTCCAATCGTCTGACCCCTGATTTCCCAATTTAAACCCTTTTAAACTTTCTGTATCATATATACTTTTGTATGAAAATCTCTTTAAATACGGGGATACTCCCCATCCAGAACTGTTTACTTACTGACCTGAAACGCCACGGTTTTTAGCTTATTGAAACCCCATTCCAACTCCTCTCTGGAGCTAGCTGACATTTTATTGTTGCTTACTAGCGATGAGCTGTAACTAAACAAACCCTTCCCCTACCCTACTCCCAGCATCAACCACAGTTATATCCACTAAACTAAACCCCCTCACCCACTCCCCTTATCTCTCACTTTTTTCTCCACTTTTTACTGGCTTCATCTCCGACCAGAGTTCTCTCTCTCTCTCCCTCTCCCTCTCTCTCTCTCTCTGTCTCTCTCTCTCTCTCATTTCTTAGATTCGATCGAACTTACTACTGAAATTCCCCGCTTAAAATATACACAATATTTTAAACTCAACAACTAAAAAACTATTTTCATTCTCGGTCCACGGAAGTATTTTAAAATGGCCCTAATTCTCAAAATTATATCCGAAACTTCTTTCTATTAGATTTACTGCATTTTGTACATTTTTAACGCTGTCTGTACGAAATCTCTTTTTCGATCTTTAAATCTTTCGTCACCGGACATTTTATCAACGAAAATTCACCAACTGGACTGACTCCATGTTTTTATAACCTATTTACACACACACTCTTACTTTCGATTACCTTATATTGTTTCTTAAATTTTTAAAATTTTGAATTTTGGCTATTCCACTGCTAACTTATCAACATATGTAATTCCTCTGATAAGATTTTAATCTTTGAAAAGCCTGGCTTAAGGAAAGAAATAAACATGTTTTTTCGAGTACACTTTGCATTGAGCAATCGAAGATGAAATAGATGTGTTATCCGTACATCTTTATCTCTCTTCCTTCATTTATCTTTATATATATATATATATATATATATATATTTAAATAAATTTTTCGTGGTACAAAATTTGATAACGGCGAGGAATACGGACGTTTGGGACATTTTTGGGAGGGTAGAATGAGATTAAACAAATATAAAAACGAGAGAAAACGATTAAAAAGAAATTAATTAATGTACTGAACCGGTTTTCGTCCACACTCATCAGAGTAAAACGTGGAAGTGATTGAATACGACTAAAACCTTAAAAAAAATTTGTAATGAAAACTAGTGACAAGTTTAGGAGAAAAAAAAAATATGGGGAGGAGAGTAATAAGTTGATCACATTAAGTCCTAAAAGCCATTCCTTTTGCTTACAAAGGGAAGGTTTGATTGACTTGATATATATGGCTTCCAGGACTTTGAGGTGGAATAGAGAATGCGATCTACTATATATATATATATATATATATATATATATATATATATATATATATATATAGGGTGGCCCCAAAAAACGGGCCCCAAATCTAATTAGGCCCCGTTTCTTAGTGTTTCGTCCGAATGAAATGAATTTTGGGGCATAACTAGTTTTTTATATTCACAACATCATATCAAAACACTAGGGTATTTAGCCTTTTTTCTCCGTTCTACAGCATGTGTTCTAGATAGACTCCTTTTAGCTCCGTGCATTTCTTGAGGCACAGAACGAAGTTGTCCATGGCGTTCTTACAGGGAATTGGGAATGGCTCTCGTCTCCCTCCTGGTGGCTTCCTTAAGTTCCGTGATGATTCTGGGTTTCCTTGCGTACATTCTGTCCTTAAGATAGCCCCAAAGGAAATAATCTGGGGGCTTAGGTCTGGGCTATGGGGTGGCCACTCAAAATTAGTCTTGAGACTGATCACTCGGCCTCCGAAGTTATCTTTCAGCAAACCTCCGAACAGGTTTGACGTGTGAGAACTTGCTCCGTCTTGCTGGAACCAGAACTTGCTCATGAGCGACAGGTAAAGGATCTGGAGCTAACTCTTGAAAGTTTTGTAGGACTTCCACATACCGCTCCTTGGTGACTGTCACTGCTGCGCCAGATTATTCGATGAAGATTGGTCCGATGATGCCTCTGACCGAGATTGCAGCCCATACCGTGAAATTATGAGAGTGCAGGGGCTTGGTGGCTACTTCATTGGGTCTGGAAGACCCCCGGAAGACATTTGTCTTGGAGTTCGCCTTCCCGTCAAGATGGAAGTGGGCTTCATCTGAGGTCCAAAGGAGGTTAAGGAAACCTGGTGTCTCCTCGATCTTATCGAGCATCTTGACTGCCATAGCGCTCCTCTGCTTCTTGTCTGAGGCTGTAAGGGTTTGCAGCGTCTGTATTCTGTATGGGTAAGCCCTGATATCGTTCAACAGCACTCTCCTGCAAGTCTCACGGGAGATACCGAGGGACTGACTTCGCTTACTCACAGAACATTTCGGACTCTCCTGGAGAGACTCTCTCACACTTTCGACCAGCTCGGCTGTCCGCTTCTTGGGACGTGCCGAGTGGCTTGGACGATGCTAACTGGCAGCGTTGAAGTTCTCCACGGTCTCATACTTCTCGAAGTGGTCCACCCAGTTCTGAATTTTGCTTTTGGGTGGATCCTTTTCACATCCGAACTGATGCATGAAACTGTCCTGAGTTTTCTTAAACGAGCCTGTCTTGTAGTAAAATTTAACAGTGTATTCTTTGTCCCAGCTCCCACTGAGGTCTTGGTGTACTTACGGTCGTTGATTCTGCCATGTCCTGTAAAATAAGGGCAATCGGTGAATAAATAAAGGAGATATCACATAAAGTGTACACGGGCCAAAATTAAAAAAATGAAGCAAACAAGAGAAAATAAACAAATTATTATGTTCAACTTCACCCTTCAATAAGAATTTAAAAAAAAAACTTTTCTCATAAGAGGGGAAAACATCATGTAATATAAGAAGATGATTCTAATCTTTTCTTAAAATCTTTTAAGAGTCGAATTTTTCTTGAATGTATCATGCAAATTCCAAGTTTTTAATGTATTCTAGATGACCAGTTAAGTTTTTGTGGTATATATACCATGAGAATAAAAAAGTATGATCAAAAACCGATATAAAAAATAAAGATGATGCAGATGGCTTTCAATGTTAAAGATGAAGAGTAGTTTAAATCTGCACCTACTGACAAAGAAGCAACCGTTAGGCCGAAAAGTCAATAATTCCCTACCAGAAGAAAATTTGTGTTGAAAAATCTGGATCTAAGAGTGAATTAACTCTCAGTTGAACATGTAAGATAAAATAAAAAAATTAGTATGCTTCATTTTAGAATATTTATTGTTTGTCTCTTATATATTTTATATATTCCCCAACTTCATTAATGCTCTATATACTATCGTATTAGGACTTTCTATGTTATCCTTGGATTTCATCTTGTAGAATATCCTTTAAGATATAATTATAATTTTTTTAGTATATATATATATAGCCTTTCTAGGTTAACGTTAAAACATCAGAATAAACTGAAACATTTAACTTTTAGAAAATTTGGCTATACCCGGGTTTTAGGCAGAACGCCCTTAGTATTTCTTCTACTCAGTTGTCCCCACTCGAACTAAACATTCTTTCCCATAGTTTGGACTTCTGTATTCCCCCTACAAATACTAAACGTGAAGAAATATATTCTGAATTTGAAGTCCTTTTTGCTCAACTAGCAAGACTTCAACCTACATATGACTCTAAGGTCAGCGATCTTAAGGCAAAGTTGAATGACTTCGCACATTCGTATGCGGGCACACTTATTTCGTTTTGTGAATCAAAATGGCGAAGTGAACATTTCCGTACCATCAAAGCACTTCGCAATAATAAATCTTTGGTCATCACAAAACCTGATAACGGTTATGGGGTCTTTATACTTAATCATTCTGATTATGTCAATAAAATGACGACCATTTTTAGGACACCTCTAAATTTATTCAGTTAGGTTCGGTAGATACACATGACTCCACTGTCTCTATCGAGACTGAGTTCCAAAAACGTTTGGTTAAGTAAGTTAAAAGTGGAGCTCTTCCCACTAATATTTCTAAAATAATTAGACCCACGGGTTCTATTTGTCCCCGTTTGTATGGTTTACCAAAAACCCACAAAACTGGGGTACAATTAAGACCAATATTATCGATGATAGGGTCTTCCCAACACAAGGTAGCCAAATGGCTTGCCACTATTTTGGAACCAGTTTTGGAACACTACAGTTCATTTTGCATTAAAGATTCTTTTTCATTTTCTAACTTTATGCAACATTATTCAGATACTGATAAATTTATGTGTTCTTTTGACATATCTAGCCTGTTTACCTGTGTTCCCCTTCTTGAAACGATTAATATATGTGCTGATGCCTTATATCGCGGTCAACTGCCCATTCCTCCTATTCCTGAAAATGTTTTCGTGGAGTTGATGAAATTTGCTACGATGTCGGTAGAATTCAGTTTTGACAACATCATGTACAGACAGATTGATGGTGTATCCATGGGCTCTCCCTTAGGGCTAGCATTGGCCAATATTTTTGTTGGTTTCCATGACGAAGGTCTCCTATCTGGTCCAAATAGGCCAGGTATCTACTTTCGTTATGTTGACGACACCTTTTGTCTGTTCAACAATGAAACGGAAGCAGACGTTTTTTTTACATCCCTTAACAATATTCATCCAGCTCTTAAATTCACTATTGATAAGGAAGCCAATTCTTCACTGCCATTCCTTGATGTATTGGTTAATAAAGCTTCCTCTGGAAACCTACCTTTACTGGTCTGTACACTCGTTGGGACACATTTTGTCCCACAAAACAAAAGTTTAATCTTATTAAGACCCTTACCCATAGGGCCTTACAGATTTGTTCGAAGACCAAGCTGGATGAAGAAATTAAATTTATCACTAAGACCCTCTGTAACAATGGCTATCCTTTAGACATTGTACAATCTACCATTAAAACAAAAATATCAAATTTTTACAAAAGCAAATCAGCTTCTTATAGAGAGGCGTGGACCTGTCTAAAAATGCTATTTTAAACTTAAGCCTTACAGACGAACAAAATTGCTATTTCAAACTAAGTAAATAGAGTTTATTTCCAAGAACCTCCAAGAACTTCCCACCTGTGGGGTATGTTTCCACAAGATTGCTTCCCTGCAGACAACATATCTGTCTTCAAATCCAATATGAACAAATTCTTGTCAAATCGTCTCCATAAGTAATCAAACCTTGTTGATTCCATTAATCATTTATTAATCCTCCCATAATATTCTTCATCATTCAACCATCATTCAACCAACAATCCACATCATTAACCCTTTATCCTCGAGTGGCTTATTAGTAAGAAAAAGAATGAACGATGGACAAAGTCTAACATAATGTGAGGCGAATCAATTTTTTAAAAAAAATTATTTCTTGCGTGTTTTCGATTTGGAAATAATTCAGGCAGAAACATGCTCTTCGAGAATGAAAAGGAAACTGGAGAAATAGAAGAACGCAGGCGGACACACTGCGCAATCGCGTGCGCATGCGCAATGCAAAAACGTTACACACTTGTGCGTAATTGTGCGGCTCTTGAAGTGTTAAACGGCAAAGGAACGAGCGTGGGCGGATGGAACAAAATAACTGAACAGGAAAACAAAACTGATCTATGTTATCTACATATAGCAACGATATGTGTGTGTGATTGCAATGGCTAATCTCGCAAAACCAATGGCATATTTGTAATCAGCAATCTACTTTTTTATGGCAATCGCTCCAGACAGGGCATGAAGTTACTTGATGTAATGCGCTAACACGAACAAAATATGATTATCGTAAAAGCAGGAGATGCTTATTGGCAATAGTGTTGAAAAGACCAAAGCTATAGGTAGGAGGGAAACAGTCAGCAGGTAGAGAGTTCCACAAACCTGCAGTTCTTGGAAAGAAGCTACTGGAATAGGAAGCTGTATTACAATGAGGTGTCAAAACAGTGAATTGATGGAGACTACTAGACCAACGAGTCAAAAGAGCTGGAACAAAAGAAGCAGGGAATAAATTATATAATACTGAAGAACACATGCCATAATAGTATTATGGAAAAGAGTGAGACTAGTAACATCACGTCTGTGAGAGAGGATGGAGAGAAGAAGAAAGGGTGTTGTCAAATAAATTACAGATACGCATCTTATAAAGAACCCTCAAAAAGGATAGAGATTCACCAGCCCAAATATGACAACAGTACTTCATACATGGTCTGATAGTAAATTTGTAGAGATAGAGAACAACCTCAGGATGTTTTTGTCAGTTTTTATATGATTTGTTGTTTTTTATGGGAGAGGTTATAAAAGTGACAGAACAGACTCCTTAAAATTGAAATATCTCTGATTTACATTAAATTAAAACCATATATATTAGAGTCCAATTAAGAAAGATTCCAAACATTTCAATATCATCTGAGGGCGTGATGATGCATTAACGGAGCACACTCGTGAATTTTTTTTTTTTAATCTACGATTTGAATGTAATTTGAACAATTCGATAAAAATTAAGATTCTCGAATTTGAGGGGTTTTTTTTCGATAAATTCTGAGAACACAAAAATGTGTGTCGCTTAAGCACCAAATTTGAAAATTCCAATATTTCTGATTTGCATGAAATTACTACATGATAAATATTGTTTCTGCTTGGGATTATTAACTATTTATTTTAAGATAATATTTTATTTAGGTAAAGTTTGTCAGATATATTTTTCTATAATATTAAACCATAGCAAGTACAGACATTAATAAATGAGAGAGAGATTTCGTTTCTACTTGCATATTATCAGTTTGTAAGTTTGGAAAATTCTACTCAGTCACATGAGATCCCATGGAAGAAACCAATTAAGCAAAGGACGAACAAGAGAAAAACGTAGCCATATACAAATGGTAGCCAGTTTTCGTGTGCGTCATTACGCAATCAAACCTATGAAAGTAAATCTGAACTTCTAGGCCATATGCCTGCCCATAATCGGGCAATGCAATTTTGTAGGGGTGGCCTTCTGTAAAGCAGTGGCAATCCTCATATACGTAAATACATACACATAAACACACGCACATATGTATGTATATACATACAAAATACATATCTACATATATATATTCATACGTATATATTAGGCATTAGACATAAATTAATAAATATTCACCAATTAAAGTTTCTTTTTTAAAGGGTTTTAGCGGCATGACATGGGCACAACTACCCATTTGAAAATCCAAATTTTTAGATTTGCATTGAATTTAATCCATAATCATTAGACTCTAATTAAACAACATTTTATGGCCGTATCTTAAGTTGATCTATTCTTGTATTCTTATAAATGTTCTATTTAAACGAAGAACACTTCCGGGATTCTATGCTGCTACCTCGTCTGTGGCTAACTCTGTGTAAATGCTTGTTTGTAAATGTTTTCTTCTTACGTCCTTGTTTACTCTGCTTATACGAACGCCAATTCTTCACGAGGATATAAACACTTGAGCAAAACACGTACAACCGCTCGAGTAGCTCTACTCTTGTTCGACGCTTTATTCTTAGCGGATATCGCCCCCTCCTCCGACTCCTCTAATTATTTATAACCAATATGCAGTATTATATTTCATTATTTCAAGTTATGGCAGCTTGGTCTTGCTCTAGTTGAAGCAAAAAAGACATCGTTTTCTATGTGATTTATCGTTTAAGTTTAAACGCAACAAGAATTTCAAGTTTAAAAATAAATTAGTGGAGTGGCTGGAGCCAGGCAGACCAGCTCGGCCGGAATGTGTATGGGAGTGACAAAACCAGTCATGTTTGAAAAAAGGAAAGACAGAAAGAAGCGTTACAAACCAACGAATATGATATTTAAAATTTAATCTTGACAGACCGGCCGACGGGCAGACAAACACTAAAAAAATTGCTTCAACGCATCCAAAACTAATATGTGCTATTTCTAATCTACACGTTTAGCGACACGCATCCTAACAGACGGACAAATCTCCATCAAAAAGGCGCGAGAACGGGCTAAATTCTTAAATTTAGATAAAATTTAATTTTATTCGCAACATGAAAACAGAATTTTTATGTTTTATTTTTTATTTTATAGGGAAACATTTGACATTAAAATGAAGAGATTTTCTTAAATTATTTTTTATTACTAATGAGGCACAACATACCAAGACAAAAAGCAACTCTACGCTAATGGTTAATAAGATTGATAGATTGATAGTTGAATGATGAAGAGCATTATGAGAGGATTGAAAATAATAAATGGAATGAACAAAATTTGATTACTTATGACAACAGTTTATGACATGTATTTATTGTCATTGGATTTGAAGATGGCCATGTTGTAGCTTGCAGGAAAGCAGTTCCGTGGTAACATGTTTCACAAAAAATTCAAAAATTCAAATACATATATCCGACTTTAATGAAATTTAAACCATATGTATAAGGCACTAATTCAGAGTTTCAGCTTATTCCGACTATATTAGGAGGTGAAACGTGAGTTAGGGACAATAACAACAAAGAAAGTAATATGGTGGTGTTATGAGCATAGTGAAAAGTACATAGTAGTGATTCTCATTTGATCCGAGTAACGTCGGATCCTCCTGGTAGTTTTGTATGAAGTAAAGACATTAATTTAAAATAATGAACAAAACAGTAAAATTTTACTTCCTCAATTTAATTTGTGATGATGTTGAGCGGCCCTACGGAAGATGGAGCCAAAATACACACTAGTATGAATTAGAAGTGGGCCTACGAAGGCCGGCGATCAGAGTATCGCGCTAGTGTGAATGAACAGAGAAAGACAGATGTCTTCATTAAACGAGAAGCCGATGATGGCAGAGGACGACCTCTAGGAGTCTAGAATCTGACACTCGATTGTCGTAGTGTATCGAGGTGGGGGGCCAATGCATAGAACAGATGTGGTCGAAGAGTTGTTTTTTATAAACGAACACCAATATCTTGGAGTCGGCGCCGCTGTGTCTGGCTTCATTGAAAAGAACGTCACTCTCCGTGGCCAGACGAAAGACAGGTGTGATTTGGACTGGTAAGGCCAACCAAGATACTCGCCAACGAGTTGATTTCGGTGGACGTAGGTTAAGAGACCCTACGGACGTGGATCGAATTACATTTTCTCTCTTATCTACGGACCAAGAAATCCAAACACAACAGAGATGGGAACAGGGTAGATACATTTCGTTTCTTTCTTTGTTATCTGACTAAATAATATTGGGAGAGAGGGTGGACGTAAGTGAAGAGAACTTACGGCTACTGGTGGACTTACATTTTCTCGGTTATCAGTGAGCGGTAGGAGATGAGGGGGTCGATTGAGAATATCAATTATCCAAGGAAAAGGAATTATGAAGACATTTCTTTTCTTCTTTCGCTGACTGAGTGTTGGGACCACGCACAACTAATCTCAATATAAGTCGACGCGTAACAGGCTTCAGTGACTCGCTTTTGCTGGCCACTGAATGCACGTCGTTCTGGCCAAACTAACTAAACATCGCCCATTAACAATCAGAGCGTCGGTAAAAAAAAACAGTTTTTGACTTGAAATTATACATGACCCTTTGCTTCGTAGTAGTACTAAGTTGCTCACCCAATCCGGATAATTACCCACTGATCAATCAATCACAACGTGGAAGTGTGGTAATCACTGGACAAGGTTTTTCGACATCTGCGGTCTTCATCAGAGCGGCAACTTTTCCCAAACTGTACCGGGTGACCAAACGAACTCAGGAACTGCCAAATTGGTGGCATCACTCACTTAGCTGAGAGGTGGGGTACAATTTACATACATACAAAAAAGAATCTTCACGATTGGACACCTTTTACTGGGTCATACAATATAAATCCTTAATCAATGCGTCGTTACGTTACTTATCGAAGATGTAACAATAATGAAAACAGTGAAAACATTAAAAGGTTACCATCTAATCAAATAAAGTGTGTAAATAATCTTTTAATTAACGCGTCGTACAAAAAGTGTAAACTGTGCCTCTATTTCTGTTTATTTAATAAAATAACTCGAAAGGGTTGATTTGTCGTAAAACAGTCAACTAATTGTTTACAATAGATATTCTATTCCACAATTAAATTATCTCAAAATATGTCAATGTGCCACAAAACAGACATTTATCAAGGAATGGGTTCATTTATAATAGATATTGGGATCAAGTCTCTTATGGTTACTTAATATCGAAACACACCAGTCGAACCAATTGATGAATAGCTTTAAATTGACATTTTGTTTTGACTTTTAATAATTCAAATTGCCGTAATAGAAACCAAACAAAGAATTTCAACAATGTACCCGCCAAGAAAAAATAGGCAGATTAAAATGGATATTGCTCATAATAGGTATTTTGTTTCGTTTATGGAAGCAGCAAGAGGCAGCGAATGTTGTTCGTAGTATCAAGTCTCGATCGGACAAAATCTCAATAAGTAGCTTCGTTTAGCCAATCAGAAGGGCCGCCATATTCACCTCCGCATATTACAATTTTGCGCATAATATAAACACCCAAATACACCAGCAGTTTCTGTCTTTTCCAGTTTCTTCCGACTCGACGTTTCTAAAAACCATCGTCGGCAAGAAAAAGAATATTTATAAACAACTAAACACAGCGATTGCCTATACACACTGCTTATCGAATTCACTTACGTAAAAGTTCATGCATATATTCTCACATTGATTAAACAAAGGTCAGCATACATACACACACTTGTTAATAGTACTGGACTTACTGTTACACGTATGTTTACACTGACAGCAGATAAACATGCCCACTCAACTTCTTCTTACACACTTTACTTGAAACGTTTTAAGAAACTTTGAACTCTCGTTCACTACGAAATCTTTATTTTTAGTTGTTCTAACAAGTAAGATGGTCAACCATAGTCACGGTCGACATAGCGGCTTACGTTTCATTGGATCGTCACTCCTTTCCAAGGATTACTCTACTTACCCTTGATCCTCACCTTACAATGCTGAGCATCAATTACCATTTTGTTGGTCTTTGGTCTGACTCGACCGAGGATTGAACTACCCATTAGCGAATATTCTAACTATTATGCCAAATGCGGTTGGTCTAACAGGTAGTCAATAAAAGTCGATGTATTTTTTATGAGTAGCCTTTGTCAGTCTTAGTTTTTCATATTTCCTTTTCATGTACACATTACTCCAAAAACTCGATATGCCGTAAAGCAGATCAACCAAATCGAGAAATAACCACAAAAGGATCGATATGCCGTACAACTGACCAATCAAAATGGATCCTTTAATTACAATGTATCGTTTATGTTAGGTATTTTCGGTTTGTATAATATAGGGTGGGCAAAAATAAGGGTCCTATTTTTAAAAATTCATAACTTTTTTATTTATTGATTTTTTTAAATTTTTTTTTTTAGAATAAGTAAAGGACCCCTTCCGAAGCAAGCATGAGCCGTATTAGCCCTAAGGAACGTACCCTCATTTAGAAAACATTATTTTTGCTTAAAAAACTCAAAACAGTGTAAAAAACAATACTTTAGTTTTTGTAAGTTTTAAGAAGTGTTTTTCGGCTAAAATTTGTTTTGTTTATTTCAAAAGATCTCGGAAGGGTCAGTCTACACACACATAAAGTTTGGTGAGTTTAACTTTTATTTTGTGGAAGTTATTCAAATTCAAGTTATTCAAATTTAAAGATAGGACTCTTATTTTGGCCCACCCTGTATAATCCGCCAAAACTGAACAAGCTAACACTTTCTGTATTCTTCTGTTTCAGTTTGGCGTCCATCTAAAACTTTCTTTAAAACAATGAAACATTCTACTTTGTGACACAATTGAGGTCACCACAGATTGTCATTGAAAATGTATGTTGACAAAATGTGGGAACGATCGAGTAGGTGGAGGGTTGAACCAGAAACCGGTTCACGGGTCACCGGCTGCTAGGACGGGCCGGGGGAAAGAAAAGGAATGCAGAGTTCACATTCCCGCTCAGTGACAAACATTGGCGGCAAAGGTGGAGCTAAACAAAGAGGAAGTGGGAGTATATAAAGGAGGGTACGAGGGAGGTGGGCTTCTTGACGAGAAAAGAGGAAACATTCAAGCACTTAATTAATAATATCCTTAATTGCTGCAGATATTAAGAGACACTGGTAACATGTAGCCTGAAATATATGCAGTGTATATCATGAGTGGAGCAAATTGGTATAGGAAATGATGGTGTTTAGTTAGCCTAATGCAATACTCTTCCGTAAAAATAATTAAGTTCTCTAGTTCATAATAAGACATCTGAAACTACTTGTAACGATTGGAAGTGATCTGACATCCTAGTTTTGAATCTCTGCTCTTGCTACGTCGAGTCACACTGATTAGTCCTGAAACTACTGTTTATAAGTGACAGTAAGTGTGTGTGTCTCTCTCTCTTTCTCTTATATATATATATATATATATATATATATATATATATATATATATATATATATATATATATATATATATATATAGTCTTGGAAGTTTCTCAACCATTAAAACTATATTTAAAAAGAAAAATTAAAAAAATTAAAAAACTTAAGTCCCAAGTCGTTCAGTGGAAAATCACTCATGTAAGTAAATTTAACTTTTTCAGTTATTATATTAGTTTGCTTCTAACATTATTTAAGGGATCATCAGTTGTTTACCATGAAACACTGTTTCGGGAATTTAAAAACAAGACAGTATTTAATTTCATGGCTTCCCAGCAGAGTTGATCAGACCCCACTTCCCTTAAAAGACAAAAACATAAACGTTCTGTAAAACCAAAGTGTTGTTCCGTATAAATGTTTTGCTAACTTATATTAGTTATTAAAACAAAAGAAAAAAGTCCTCCTTACCTGTGTGGTTCGTCTGTCTAATAAAATGTATCCGTTACTTACAAAAATGTTGCTACATTTTAAAGTGTGTAAACGAATCCATTATAATTTTTTTTTAATTATATATATACATATATATACTTTTAGTCCTTTTTCCCCCACTCCTCCTCCTCCTCCTCCTTTGTGGTGCAATTCCTTGACATCAATTTCAAATAAATATTAAATCCCCCTTGTCAACTCAGAGCGTTCATAAGCTTAACTGCCGATTTTTCTCTTTCTTTTTCTTTTTTAACTCACAGCGCATCCAACCGGCGTTCATAAGCCAACTGTCCATCCTTTCTCTCTTTCTTCTTCTTTTTTTAAAACTCACAGCGTCTCCAATCTGCGTTATAAGCTAACTGTCGATTTTCTCTCTTTCTTCTTCTTTTTTTAACTTTTTCAACATTTCTTTCCTTCTTCATCCCTTTCTATTGTCTATTAAACGTAACTATTTTTTATATAATTAGTATATGTGTTATATATACGATTATACATATTCTACATTATTTTTATTTATATTTAGATAGCTTTGGATTTGTTCTATAAATTTACTTTGATTATTTTGATAAGACTTGAAAGCATAAGGATGGCGAGTAATTGCCTTATTTAATTGTCTAAATATTTTATTCTGATCGCCACCTGGTTTAATCATTCTTAATATTAGGTCAGAAATTGGGGGCATAAAATCTACCAATTTTAAGGTCACACGAGCAATCCTCAGAAATTCGGACATAATACTCCCGTATATACACAGGGCAGGTACTATTTTTATGTGGCATCCGTACGATACGAAAAGGAAATGAATTTGATAAACAGTTTATAGATAAATATTTTATCTTCAATTTTTATATCCAAATCAAGAAAAGTAGCTTGTGTTCCCTTATGTTCACAGTTTAATTTTAACTCTTTAGGATGCATTAAATTTTTAGTATTTGCTAACTCATCGCTATCATTAATGCAAACAAGGTCGTCAATATATCGCCTACATCCATGATAACTATACCCTCTAGATATATCGTTTTTTATTAATGATGATATATACATATATTCAAGTCTATGTAAATATAGATTTGCCCAAAATGGAGAAGGATCCACACCCATTGGAATGCCTATTGTTTGGAGTAATACTTTATTTCTTATTTGAAAGTAACTCTCTTTTATAAGGTGACTTATAAGCATTGTCAGACCAGTTTTGGACACACTCGTCTTACCATTTTTAGTTTACACCAAAAGGCTTTAGATTTTGCAAAGTCTATGTATTTACCTTTTCCTCCTGCAAAAGCTAAATCTATAGTATTATCTAATTCTTTAATAAGTTCTTTATGAGGTATATATATATATATATATATATATATATATATATATATATATATGGGGTAAGGTACACGATAAGTCATGAAAATGAAATGCCGTGGTAGACAAAATGTGTGAAAAATGACAAACTGAAAACAGGTTAAAGTGCAGGATATATATATATATATATACATATATATATATATATATATATATATATATATATATATATATATATATATATATATATATATATATATATATATATATGACAGAAATTTCTGTTTCCGTTGGAAGTTTAAAAATTGGCTGATAAAAATTAATTTCTGGGCAACAATTCAAGTTTACAGGCACAAAGCGTGTAAAATATAATCTATATATAAATAAAGAGTATTCATCTGTTTGTATATGTGTCGGTATAAAACTCTGAAACCAGAATGTCTCGATCAACGTCACGATGAGAAAGGTCGAAGGAACGGCCTAAAATTCTGTATAGGAATACAAAATGTCTTTAAAACATTTTTTCTAAAAGAAAAAATGTTTTAAAGACATTTTGTATTCTTATACGTAAACAAATAAGAATTAAATAAAGAAAAGATATAAACATTCATATATTTTTCGTATTAATTATATATATATATATATATATATATATATATATATATATATATATATATATATATATATATAATTACTAGCTGTCCCTACCCGGCGTTCCCCGGGATACAGTGAAATCATTTTAGCTTTTAAGTTTTCTTTGTTTGTACATTTTTTAAACTTAAGATAGACAACTCTTATTATATTTTTAATCTTAAATGAGTTTCCCCTTACTGATTTTTATTTTTAGGTGATTATTTAAAAATGTTTCATATAAGCAATAGTATTGGCCAGATTAAAGCAATTTTTAAAATGAATTGAAGTACGTTATTATATTTACAAGTAACAGTGTACAATAACAAATGATAATTGGCTAGTTGGAAGTAAATTTAATGTCTTAGCTGAAATGCTATTACTTTAAATGTTATATATATATATATATATATATACTAGCTTCCTCCGGTCGCAAATTTTTGCTAGGCTGCCGCGTCAGAAATGAACGCTCACGCATAAACCGATGGAGTCCCAGTCATATTTCTTGGGTGGTTAGACATTGATTTTATTTGTTTATGACCAAGAATATTTTTAGTTTAAAATAAAGAAAAAAAAAATTTCGACTCAACCCCGATTTAAATTTTACGCTTCCCCATAAATAGAAATATTTTTAGTTTAAAAAAAGAAAAAACAAATTTTGGACCCCCCCTCAATTTTTTTATTTTACTCTCCCCCATACATAGAAATATTTTTAGTTCAAAAAAGAGAAAAAAAAAGAATTTTTTTACCGCCCCCCTCCCCCAATTTTTTTAATCCTCCTCCATACATCTAAATATTTTCAATTAGAAAGAAGAAAAAAACACTAAAAAAATCAAATACAGCGAATACGATTAGAAGTTTACCTAAATTAAATTCATTAGAATGTGTGTGTGTTTTTTAAATCGTAATTTTTAAATCAATTATTATTTTAATTTTTAATTGCTTTTAACAAATTATTGAATCAAATTGTTTAATTTGATTCAATAATTTGTTAAAAGCAATAATTTAAAAAACTAAATACAGCGAACAGTATTTTTCAAATTGAAAAAAGGGGTACCTATAATAAAACAATGAAAAAATCGGTAATCTTTTACTGTAGGACCAGCGCTGACTTTGACCATGACCCTAACCCTAACTCTAAACCCTAACCCATACCCCCACTTTGACCCTAACGCTAAAGACGGGGTCCTACAGTGAAAAAGCACCAAAAAATCAAATACAGTGAACACGATTAGTTAAGTAAATACTCTCGGAAAGAAAGTTTACCTAAATTAAATTCATTTGAATGTGTGTGTGCGTGTGTGTTTGTTAAATGACCCTTTTTTAATTAAACAACTTGATTCTAAAATCAGTTATATATTTTTCCAGTACAATGTGTTAGTTTTTTGGTTGACAGAAAAGAAGAAAAAAATCACATCTTTTATTTTAATAAATAGAACATGAAATAATAAAATCAGTTTGTATTTTTTTTTATTTACAAACTAAAAAAAGGTAAAAACTAAATCTTAAACACAGTTAAGGTTGTGAAAAGATGATAATATTGGATGTTTTTCAAATCGGAAAAGAAGGTGTACCTAAAATTAAACTATTGAAAAATCAAATGCAGTAAACGCGAATAGTTTTGTAAATGCTATCGAAAAAAAAAGTTTACCTAAACTATATTCGTTATAATGTGTGTATTTGTGTGTTTTTTTTAATAGTAATTTTTAAATAAATTATTATTTTAATTAAACAGTTTGATTCAATAAATTTGTGTTTTAAAACATAATGGCTAATAAGATTAAGAAAATAAACAAACTCAGAACGTTGTAATAAAAAAAATCAGTAAAAGTAACACGGTGAATGTCAGCGTTTTGTTTACATTTGAAATAACGCGCCCGTTCAGAGGGAGGTAACCGTTTCAATGGATTAACGAACGTTGTTCAATCAGTTGGACGTAGATAAAATAATTACGTAACTCATTTCATATATATATATATATATATATATATATATATATATATATATATATAAATAATAATAAAAGAAATAATTATAATTTATAAGTAAGATTGTTGTATTATGAAGAACTCTGAAAAGAGAATAGGTTTACTAGTATTGATTGTGACCGGTGTATGTTGTTCGATTCAGTGCACATTGAGCAGTCATTTGTCCTCAGAAAAAAAAGGAAATTTAGTCAGAGGAATGATTCACGCGTTTGGTGATCTGACCATAGATTTTGGGGAAAACAAGTTTCAATCAAAGGTCAAAAGGGCTTGACTCACAAATAATTGTCAAAAAGTTTGGATTAAATTACCAACGAAAATCAAAAAACAATTCTTTTTTAGAGATTCCTTGGATAAGTGCAGAAAAAAGAATTAAAACTGCATATGTAAACAACAGGTGTCATCAAAGGAATTAAGTGAAAAATTGTTCTGAAAAATGATTTCATGTGGAGTGAAGAAAATATAAATAAGGATTTGTTCGGACGCTGACGTGTTGCAAGATAAGGTCAAACAATGGTTAACGGAAATGGACTGAGATTAAAGGCAAAAAGAAAAATTAAAACTATATGAAACCATTAAAAATTAAAACTGGATATGAAAACGAAGGAGAGAAATTGATGACGCAGTAAAAATAATTCTAAAAGAGAATTTCATGTGCGTAGAGGGGAGGAGGGCGCATGGAGCGTCATCGTTCACAGAGAGAGAGAGAGAGGGGGGGGGGAAGAGCGACGAACGGACGACGAGTAGAACGACAGGGGAGAAGATGCGAAGAGGAGTAGTTTAAAAACAGTTGCGGGCAAAATTCAAGAGAGTTTTTTGGCTGGACGTTCCTAGGGACGGAGATACAGGGAGAGATCGAACGTAACGGACTCTGGTTTTCTTTCTTTGAACATTACGGACTTTGAAGATATTTCGCCAAGAAAGAAACACTTTCGTTGATAAGTTTTAACCGCTGAACGTTTCTCTCTAAGACTTTAGCCAACACTTTCGAAGATACTGGACGAATTCCCCGTTGACGGTCCAGAGGGAACAACTCCGCCCGTCGAAAATAGGTACAGGTTGTTTTTTTCCTGTCATCGAACAAAAAAACTTTTTCGACCACTAACTTTTATCAGTGGGTGCGTGTGACCTACGAGACCGTACCGAGAAACAACCCCGGAAGGAAGGAGATGTAAAAAGACACTTTTCGAAAAAGAACCACAAACGCAGACATTTTATTAGGGACACCAAAAACAAATATACATGTCCAATCTTTTTTTCCACAGGTCCGTTAAAGAAGAGAGGAAAATAAAGATAATAATTTCTTCCTATAACTGTGTTCACGTTTTTGTAACTTGTTCCTGTCCCCACCTGCCCTGAGCGACAGCGTACTGTAACAAGATTATTAGCGAGAAAAATAGCGTACATACTGAAGAAAACAATCATGAGTGTATATTTGCGAATACTAATTTATTAGAAGTTGAAAAGCAATTAATTATGTAAATTGAGAAATGCGCATAGTGTTTACAGCGGTTTTTGTAGTAGTATATAAAGTAGTTGGCGGACTTAGTAAATAGTAATACTACTCTAATGGAGTTTCGGCTCCAGACAGACAGACAGACAGACAGACAGACAGATACATGAACTCTATTATTAATAGATATATGTATTGCATATATATATATATATATATATATATATATATATATATATATATATATATATATATATATATATATATAAGGAGATTTAGTGAATTATAAGTCTATTATAGTGTACGGTCGTTTCCAAAACATTCTGGAAATACTTTATTTCATTCTTTAATGTTTTTAAAAACCCAACAAAAGCTACTCCAAAAGGTCACTTCATCAGCGCCTTTAGCACCACATCTTACAGAAATTCAAGGAAAAAATAACAAGCTCGTCTTCCTCCTAATACTGTTAAGCTGTATCAAATTTATTCAGTGTTTCTATGCATACAAGCGCTTCAAACAGTGATCGAAACTAGATTGTCCTTTTTTTTTTCGATATTCAGCGATCATAACCGTTAGGTCATCAGAACAAGCTACGGTTAAGTGAAATTTTAATGTTTATGTATTCACTATCAGCCGCCGACGAGTGTTTAATTTTTTTCTTTTTTTTTTCGCATCATTGCTGATGGTAGCTGGCTTACCCCGTTCTTTTACTGATCCCAAAATACGAAAGCGGTTTGAAAACGCATTTTCTTTCAGCGAAAAGAGGACATCAAAACAAGAAAGGTTTTTCATAACTTTATTGTGGTAGAATGCTAGCAATATCCTTAGTACATTCAACTTTACATATACAGTTGTTCCTCCTAGACCCCGCTGGAGGGAGCCGAAGGCGGAACGTACACCCATTTCGATCTCAAGTCTCGCTATTTCGGTTTTCACCGATTCTCGCCCGATCGGTGACTGCAATTCTGAAAATTGTTTTCCTGCACTAATTCGTCAATAGGAAACAATAAAACGTTTAAATTTTAATTTTTGTCCCAACCTTGAAATTATAAAAACAATCACACTTGCATTCCAAATACGACGTTTATCCACACTTCTGACCTACATCTTGTTATTAGATTATAATTCTTATTTTCTCTCCTGCTTTTCCGATCACCTCGGTGTACTATCGTTACACGCGCACGCACACACATATATATAATTAAAAGAATACGCAGAAATGTTACAAAAAAGCCAACAATTAACCAACAGACGGACAGAAGGGCAGGCAAGTTCATGTTTCTCATATTAGTATAGACTTGTTAAATAAGTCACCAGTAATAAAATATAGGGAGGACAAATATTCTCCGGCCTACATATTACAAGGCAAATATATCCCCAGAGAAAGGGAAGGGTCTGTCCTGTATAATTTTTCACATAAAGTCTTCATACATTCAGGGCGTGGGCATATAATATTATTTTCCCAAACTAAAAAAAATCGGCAATGTTACGCCCTGGATTTCAAATATAAAATATTCCAACAGCGTTTTTTGTAGAATTTGGAATTAAATCAAATTAATGCCGTCGACTTAATACCATTGGAATATGTTTAGCAATGCCTGGTCAGTACTGCTCGACCGTTTTCAAATACTATGTGTGTTAAACCTGGAAATGAGATTGTCTCTAAAGTTAATACACATGGGTAGGTATTAAATCATCTATTCTTCCCTTAATTGTAGTTGAAATAGTAGGGTAGACTGCACCATAAAACCTTCGTAGACTAGCCTCTCACGTCTTGGGGAAAGAAAAATCTTAAATAACACTAGTAATTCTCCACTTACTCTAGCGTTGCTTCTGGTCGTTTTAAATTTATCTTAGGCATTAGATTGAAGCATTGTCAGGTCATGAAGTGCAGGATGGGATTGCGTAACCTTTGATGCTTTATACACTCTTAATCGCAGGGTGGTGTCCATAGTCCTTCGAGGTGGAACGAGGCCAAATAGTGTTTTTTTTAATTGTAGCCTCATTCCATTAGCTATAATAGCGATGAAGATAATTTACTTTTTAGATGACGCATGCGTACTTCAGTTAAAGAAAATGGCGATTACCAATAAAATATTTGAATAAAATAAAATAGATGATGTGATATTTGGACAAACCTCGATGTCGTTGCTTGGAGAGAATCGCGATAAACAAATAACGATACATTATAAGGATTATGTTCAGCTAAAACTGTAGAATTTTAAAAATAGGTCAGCTTCAAAAACAGAAAGTCATTATTATACGTACAGATTTTAACGATGAAAGTTCATATTTGCATTTCAATTCATGTAGCACATTATCACGATAGTAAGACCGTTTATTATTTTTAAAATAAAAGAGGACAAGTTGTTTCAACGTTAAAAATAATCTCTTTTCCTGTGTGCTCTCCGTCTTTTATCAGACAATATGTATACATTTTTGCAATTCTTCCAGGAGATGAGTTGAAATCTTCAGAAATAAACGAGAAATAAAGTTGAAGACAACATAGCATTTGGAAAAAGTTTTGTTTAAATTAGTCTGACTCGCGTAATCTATACAGGGTGGGGAAGCAAACTTTATAATCGGCGTCAAGTTGTTTTTCTCAGCAGGCACTAAGTCAATTATTTTGATAGATAACATATATTGATTTCATAATCATACCTAAAACTATTATCCTTACCCTTTTAGAAACGTTCGCCCATATAGGCAATCGGGAAAGCAAACGTCAAAGAGTGTGATTTGCTGAATACACTCGTCACACAAAAAGAAAATAATGAATCATAATGAATAATAATAATAGAATAATTATGATCAAAACTATTATGAGGAAATCTGGAAGTGGAGGAATCGACAAATCAAAGTTTTTATTAAAGCCTTCAAATCTAAAATCCTAAAGGATCCAACCAAGTCGATGAGAAAAATTGCAATTGAACTTTAGATGGAAAACAAGACCATTAGAAATTTAGTACAGTATGATTTGAAGTTAGTCTTACACAAGAATATGAAAACACATTTTGACAACAGCTATGAAGGAAAAGAGATTGGAAAGGTGCAATGATTTATTACATGGTTCAAGAAAAAGTCCTTGTTGTGGCCTCCGATAGGAAGAACATGCCCATAAAATTCTACAAAGCTGAGGAAAAGATCAATGTTAATACTTACTACAAGGATCTGAGATACCAGGTATTGTCATGACTTAACGCAAACAACCCAGATGGTAATTATGTATGGACACAGAATGATGCTTCAGCTCACACGGCAAAAAAAATGTTTCTACAAATTCAATTTCAGCAATTTTTGCGATTCATGTTTATGGCCGCCTTCTAGGCCAGGTCTAAACCCTCTGGATTTATGCTATTTAGGGTTAGGGTTCATTTAGAACATGCTACAAATAGAACGTAGCACAGCAATGTTGACTCTCTTAAAGATACTATTAAAGATACTCTTAAAGATACTATTAAAGATACTATTAAAGATACTATTAAAGATACTATTAAAGATACTATTAAAGATACTATTAAAGATACTATTAAAGATACTATTAAAGATACTATTAAAGATACTCTTAAAGATACTATTAAAGATACTATTAAAGATACTATTAAAGATACTATTAAAGATACTATTAAAGATACTATTAAAGATACTATTAAAGATACTCTTAAAGATACTATTAAAGATACTATTAAAGATACTATTAAAGATACTATTAAAGATACTATTAAAGATACTATTAAAGATACTATTAAAGATACTATTAAAGATACTATTAAAGATACTATTAAAGATACTATTAAAGATACCATTAAAGATACCATTAAAGATACCATTAAAGATACTATTAAAGATACTATTAAAGATACTATTAAATATACTATTAAAGATACTATTAAAGATACTATTAAAGATACTATTAAAGATACTATTAAAGATACTATTAAAGATACTATTAAAGATACTATTAAAGATACTATTAAAGATACTATTAAAGATACTATTAAAGATACTATTAAAGATACTATTAAAGATACTATTAAAGATACCATTAAAGATACTATTAAAGATACTATTAAAGATACTATTAAAGATACTATTAAAGATACTATTAAAGATACTATTAAAGATACTATTAAAGATACTATTAAAGATACTATTAAAGATACTATTAAAGATACTATTAAAGATACTATTAAAGATACTCTTAAAGATACTATTAAAGATACTCTTAAAGATACTATTAAAGATACTATTAAAGATACTATTAAAGATACTCTTAAAGATACTCTTAAAGATACTATAAAAGATACTATTAAAGATACTATTAAAGAAGAATCGGAGAAGTTGTCTCCCGGATATTTGAGGAACACTTGTGCAAGTTTCAGGGAGCGTGTGAAAGCAGTTATCGAGAAACAAAAAGATTTCTATGATGTAAATTTTCTTGCGTCAAATAAATTCTCATGACTTTCGATGAATAAATTGGTCGTACACTGGCTTTAAGTCACTGACTCTAAATATTGTAAATGTATCTCCACCACCCTATATATAAGAGGCATCCTTTCAGTTTCGAGAGAGCAGTACATCGCGGAGATTCTATAGTGAGGCAAAGTTTGCACAATCCTCAACCGTACCTCTCCTGCATCGGCACTGTTTGAGTCCACTGGCAAGGAGAAACCCAGGTCAACTGAAAAAATTCAGGGATAAACAGAAAGACTGGAATTATTTTAAAGGTTTTTTCTCTGTGACTAGTTACACAACGAAGGTGTCTCTAAACTATCCTACTATTTAATCCATAGCCGGATGGAGGATATATAGAGTCATACCTTTCTCAACATAACTCGAACCCGGAACGCATAGTCCACATTCAACGCCTGTAACCACTACTAAACGCCACTTCCATATATATATATATATATATATATATATATATATATATATATATATATATATTCTTGTTTATTCTTGTTTTTTGATGAAAAAAAAATGACTCAATACTGGTCACTCCTGAAGAAGGAATTTTATTCCGTAATCGATAGGATTAATGTAAGAAAAAAAAATTAATCTTGTATTGCTAATTTGGCTTTTATTTCAATTTTATTAACTTTCCATGCGATACTTTAAAACTTGAACGAAAAACACACACATTACTCGACAGAGTGCCAACGCATCCCTCGTTCGACACCGGTTTTTGAATCCTACCCGCCATTTAATAACAGCAAGGCGATGACGTCGTACCATCAAAGACGTTTATCAAATTAACAAAGAAATAAGTTTCTTTATTCTTGTTTTTTGATGAAAAAAAAAATGACTCAATACTGGTCACCCCTGAAGAAGGAATTTTATTCCGTAATCGATAGGATTAATGTAAGAAAAAAAAATTAATTAATCTTGTATTGCTAATTTGGCTTTTATTTCAATTTTATATACATATATATATATATATATATATATATATATATATATTATTATTTCATGTATCCACATAAAATGTTATAAGAAGATATATTCTTTTATGTATATATATATAAGATATGTTTATATATTTTAGTATTTTATTTCTAATTAATTGATGTATAAGAATGCAGAATATACTTTAAACCATAATTTACGGCCGCTACTGGCAAATCTTCAGTATAATGAGATATGTGTGTGAGCAACAGGGTTTAACATCAGCGAAATAGAGAAAAGCCAATGTGATGTACGAAAGAGATATCAAATTTTCATTGAATTAGAAAGAAAGGATTACCTGAATTGCAATTACTTAAGGCTCATTAAGCTTAAGCTTAATATTTTAATCTATATTGGAATAAAGATTCAAGACAAAAATTTAGTATCGTTATATCTGCATTTTCAACTTCATAAGAGGACATATAATTGGTGGCAAACAGTTCTGTTCGGAGAATTTATTTTAACCGTCCTGGGACGGATATTTTATTCGTCTTAGGACGGGTAAAATTAATTCCCCCAACAGAACAGTTTTGCACCAATTTTATGTTTCCTTACGATAATTGAAATCAAGATGTAAGCGATTAAATTCAACGAAATATTTGAATTTTCAAATGGAAGGTTGCGCCCATATTATGTCTTCTTTTAAAATAGTCCAAAAAAACTGAAATCTGGGGAATATATATTAATTGATGTCTAATACCTATTGTTCAAATTTCACAAACATTGGAGGTAACTGAATTTTTACAGAGAGCTTCCACTCCATTTTGACACCCTTTCCATAAAACTTAATTACACTACCTATAGCCCGCATTTGGACCCCTTACGCCTGGCCGCTGTGTTTCAATATTCATAATGATCGGTTAATTTCCTTAAAATAGACGATTCAATATACTGATTCCCCCAAACATCGCAACATTTTGTCTCTGGTGGTTTAGTGCTAGGTTGGACAAGATCCGAATATGGGAAAGTGTCACATTTTGAAAATTACTTTTTGGGGTTTACAAGTCATTTTCCATTTACATGTGAAGCACTAACTCGGTCAGTTTTCATGATAAATCAATACATCTTGGATTTTTACCCAAGTTTTCAGGGTTACCAGTGATGCCAAATAAACGCTTATACAATATCAATGGGTACCCCTACACCCATTACCCTTGTAGTATCCACTTTAATTCACTTACGTCACAGTGCTTTTTCAAAACTTTTAACTCATCATCATCTTCCACTGGATTATTTTTCATATTGTCACAATTTCCGTATTGGCAATGTCCACATGCACTTGTACATTCTAGTCTATGCCTCCTGTAGGTACACCTTAGGTTATTGCATCCTTCTAAACAGTTGCAATGGATTATCTGAATCAGTGCATCTGGAGCAGGGATTTAGTCCGTCATCACTGGAACAAGTTTGCTCCCTTCCACCTTCCACCCCCACTCAGATGGCACCATTTCATCACTACATCCTATCCACTCCATAATCTGGTAGTGAGTCCGCAAAGAATGAAATTTACAGGCAGAGGGCGTTGGTGATAGTCGTTCTGACGTGACGAACGTCTTAACTCTCGTAAATTTCTTGCATAGCATATGATATCTAATAGATGCCAGGGAGTTTTTTCTCAATCTGCATTGAACAAAGTTACAACCATTGGTTTCCACAACATCCTAGCTTTGCGTTGGTATAGAAAATGCTTTTGAAGAGTCTGTCATTCTTTTTTCTCTTTTGAGAATCCGTTGGTACCCCAACGTCTTTCATATTCAGAATACCCTGGACACCGAATCGCATCCCGCAAAGGAATGCAGAAACAACAGATGATTACAAACTGCTTCGCCAAGCACCTGCCTGAGAACCTTGATATTGTAGATGTAAGATTTCGCCTTGTCAGAGCAAAAATAACATGCAGTAGATTTAGAAACATATTCACGGAACAGTAACAGAAGGTTCGTGTCTTCTCCAATGAGGCTGGTGGATTTAAAAGCAGACATATGGCTGTCTTTGCAATCTCAACATCAGCATCTCCTTCGCTTGAATAACGTCACAGCTTTTCTGCCGCATTCGTTCCATGATCGTCTGGATCAGCGATTGCTTGTTTGCCACATTTGACAAGAAGTCCTCCTTTTTCCCAGCAAATTTTGTTACCTTTCTTGCATTCAGCTTTCGACTTCGCCGCTGATGAGTACATTCCTTTATACTTAGTCAAACTTCATAACCATCGAACACGACATAGTGTTCAACAGTAAATAAGGCATAATCATTTGCAATCGAGCTGTAGGTACTCCCCTCCGTCCATTTCAAACGGCGAAGATAAGATCCTCCGTCTAGTACATTGTGCTCTGTAACTGGAACGGTTTCTGTCACAGCACTCTCTAATTTTGTTTCAACATAATTTCTGAGAGCTGCTGCCAGCTGTGGTTTGTCTGCGTGACGTAAGATGCGCTTTCCTTCAAACAAAGACATCGGGTAGACATGAGATCATCCAGCCTTAGATAACCCTTCTGTGAGACCACGAGAAAACTCTGGAATAAAAGTACTGGGTCAATGCTACAATCTGCAGAAACGTTGACATTCTTGCTCGTCTTTGCTTTCAAACTCCGTTTGTGAGAGTAGGAGAAAACTGATTGTCCATCCATCTTCTGTACAATGTCTTTTCCGATTTCAAAAAATTTCTGAACATTAACATCCTCGTTAGCAGTAATCTCTGTAATAATATTGCACAACGATTCATCGTCTGAAAACGGTGTAAAGCTATCTAGTTGCTCTGCAACTTTCCCAACGCCTGTCTCATCTCTTCTCACCTGAGAGGCAGACAACTCCTTATGTTGTTCGCTTGTTGTGTAACTTCGTACGATAAGTTATTGCATGGCAAGGTTGTAAGCGGATGATATAGTGGGCGACGTGGCCTAAACTGTACTCTGGTTTTCGGACATCCCACTACCCCACCATTGCTTTTGAGTGAGCGCATTAGTGTTTGCTCAATAGCTACTGCGTCTGATTACGTGGAATCCAAACAGGAACTTTTGATGTACTGCAGGGTTGTCATCTTTCAGGCATACATCTTCTGGAGATATAGACGAGCCGACTTCAGATAATTTGGATGACCAGTGGCTGCGAATATTAGCAAGCAAGCGAATACGGCACTAAGACGCAGTTCCCAAGACTCTATTCTATCAGCTGCAATAAGTGCCCTAGCAATTCCTAGCATGTGCTGAAAGTTTATCCATAAATTGCTAGTTTTGGAGGCCCTTACCAGTTCATCCCTTATCAGGATTAGACTGTTGCAAATCCTACCTATGGAATCTGATTCCAACAATGACTTCAAATCACATTAACCAGTCTCCATCAGCATGTACAGTCGCTCAAGTTCTTCTACTTGTTGCTCTGTGTTTCCGCTCATCATGTGTATGACGGCATTTTCACCATATACTGTCTCCATGATCTCCTTGAGTCTACTGTCATCCAGCAACGTCCTATATATTCGCACTCCATTATGCATCAGGTGCATCATGCCTTGCCAGCTGGGAGTAGTCTGGTTGAAGTGAAAGAAAGCTTTGATAAATTTCGCTCGTTTTTGTGTCGGAGGTGAATTGTAGTATTCACGAATAATGTCACAGGTTTTTTTCCCTAAATGTCACAATGCTTGCGATACCACAGCGGCCTTTAGTCACAAATAAAGAGTTTCCATATCGACTTATCAGTTTTCCTTGATGTACTGATTTCCTTATGCCGTTGAACTATCTCGTAAGTATTCTCCCATTTAAGCGACAAGGTCCGATATTGTTATCTGTTCCTCATCGTTTTCCTCCAAGAATACACATCCCTTTCGTATGCTTCATCCTGATCGCTGTCTTTTGCCCTTCCACTTTTTCGTCATTTGGTTAATTCAACTGACGTGAACTGTCTTGGAATGCTTCGCATTGTATGGAAGTGGTACGCACAGTCTGCAGCATGAAGATCACCACCAAAATATTTGATCCAACCTTGAACAGCAGTGGTCCACTCACCTCTCTTGTTTTGCAATCAACCAGGATAGTTTGAGCAAATGCATCAGTCTTCACATAGCAAATCTTTCCCTCACTTTTTCGTTTATAACCTTTTTTCGTAGTATCAGTTCCACAAAAAAAGCAATGCATTTTACTGTCATATCGTCCCAGAAAAACACAAGCGCCCATTTTTACTGGCCGAGCTGAATCATCCTAAAGCTTAAGCAATGTCCATTTTGTTTATGTGAACACTAGTTCCGGCTTTAACAATGAGTTTGACACCTCTTTCGATACTTGCAGGTTTGACACCTGCAGCACCCTTTTCTCGAAGCACTACGATCTCATCACAGTCCAAATCATGTTTGCATAAAGGACAAGTTTCTCTACTGGCGGCTGAACTCATATTTGACCGTGAAAATATACGGAAATATATGGTTATTATTATATCGAGCTAGTGAATTTTTTGTGAGGGCATTTTTATGTGGTCTCTTTGGGGTTTTCAATTGTTTTCTCATTTATATATGGAGGTAAGGGACGCGATTAATTGAAGAAAGAACTCGATTCGAACTTTGCACACCCAGGTTGTTAGATCGTGCCGTTAACCACTTTCTCTTTGAAAAGTTTGTTTGGGAAGCTTGGAAGGACGGGTAAAATATAATAAATATAGTGTTAGGATGAATTGAATGAAGAATTTCTAGAAACGTTCATGAGAGCTGAAGAAAATTGGAGTGCGGAACAGAAGTAGTCGGTTATTTTCTTATAATGTCTCAAGGGAAAACGACTTTAGTTTTTTATAGAGATTCATAACAAATAAATTAGATATGTACACATATAATTAATAGCATATATATATATATATATATATATATATATATATATGTATATATATATATATAAAATCATTCTATCAGCTATTGATACCTTAGGTTTCATGATAACAGGAAAAATCCCATATATGTCCACAGACTAACTGAAATTCTTCCCCGTTATCCATGAAATCTAAGTTATAAATGGCTGATCAAATTATTTTGTTGCTGTCGGGCTTCGGTATGGTTCTGTTCAGTCCAAGGAGGTCCACTCTCCTAGGTGTTTGCGTTCTTTCTGAGAAAGGGTTAGTTTATTGTGAATTGCCAGAGGTGCCACTACCCGGAAAATTTCGACAGGGCTGCACAGGTATTTTATGCCATTGGCTCACCTTAAATTTTTTGTATTTTATGTAGTCCAGAGTGCTCTTATAATAGTGCGGTAGCTTCTCAAAACCACACTGATTTAGTGTCTAGCCTAAGGTAAATAATATGCTCTTACAAATATAATTGAGCAATATAATTCAGATCACTAAGCATTATATATATATACCACACTTAATAGTCATAAGTCTTGCAGGCTAAGATCTATTATATAGATGTGAAAGTACTTTATAGTAAAGTTGTTAGTGAAATCCAAAATGTCTAAAGGTTTTGATGAGTTAAGAAATGAAATTAAGGGTGTTTGTAATACTTTATTTTAAATAAGGTATAGGGGGGGGGGGGAGAACGAATATACGAAGATGAAAAAGTGTGTGTGTGAGAGAGAAGGCAAGCATGCGCTCAGATCCTGTTTGGTTTCTTCCGGTCAACTAATTAACAAAATAAAAACTTTCATATCCATGGCAAAGTGGTTTATGGAGAGTGTTTGTTATTTCGGTGGGGGAGGGGATCTGTGTGACACGGCGTCAGTGTGGAATTGACTATACAGATGAAGGAAGTAGATTACTTTCCTGCGTGGCTTGTCTTTAGCGACCCACTCACGACCAGCTGCTTTGGCTTTATCTTCCTGGGCCAGGAACCTTGCTTGTCGGGAATTCGAAAAACTTGTGATGGAGGAAACACGACAATTTGGAAAGAAAAAAAAATGCAGAAAATAATGAACGAAATATGTTATTCTTTTAGTAAATTAACCTTATATCGCTTTGATATTGATCCTTCTGACTACCGGTAAGATATGATTAAAATAAACTCGTGTCCAAGATGGCCGCCAAATTACAACAGATGATATCTATTATTATACTAAAACTGATTTAATCAATGCCTGTTTCCATAAAGCTTTTTTTTCCTATGCATTTTAATCATCCAAAATACATGCTGAAATATGCCTCAGTTTTTGGGTTGTGTTATCGTGAAAAATACTTCTATTTTAATTGTTCTAATTCCATTTTAATTGTTCTAATTAGCTGTAATTTGCAACTAACTCGACTAGTGGTCCATCTCTTACTTAACTTCTCTTAATCACTCCCACCTTCTCTCACTATCATGTTGATAACCATCGCTCCTATTTTGTACAGTCTTTAGCACACTCGCCCCCGGCTCTCTGTTGCTCCCAACGCTCTCTTTCTCTCTCTTGTTCCCGACCCTCTCTCTCCCTCTCTTGTTCCCGCCCCTCTCTCTCTTGTTCCCGCCCCTCTCTCTCTCTCTCTCTCTCTTGTTCCCGCTCTTCTCTCTCTCTTCTTCCCGCCCCCTCTCTCTCTTCTTCCCGCCCCTCTCTCTCTCTTCTTCCCGCTCTTCTCTCTCTTGTTCCCGCCCCTCTCTCTCTCTCTTCCTCCCGCTCCCTCTCTCTCTTTCTCTTGTTCCCGCCTCTCTCTCGTTCTTGTTCCCGCCCTTTTCTCTTGTTCCCGCTCTTCTCTCTCTTGTTCCCGCCCCTCTCTCTCGTCCTCCCTCTCTCTCTCTCGTTCCCGTCTTTCTCTCTTTCTTGTTTCTGCCCCTCTCTCTCTCTCTTGTTCCTGCCTCTATCTCTCTCTCTCTCTCTCTTGTTCCTGCCTCTCTCTCTCTTGTTCCCGCCTCTCTCTCTCTCTCTCTCTCTCTTGTTGCCGCCTCTCTCTCTCTCTCTGTCCCCCGTCTCTCCCTCTCTCTTTCTCTCTCTCTTTGTTTATTGTATTTTGTTTGGTGGTAATAAAGAAAGGCAAGAAAAATATTTGAATAGTCTATTATAAATAAAAGGAAATAACATCACTAGTAGCAATAGTTTTTACCATATATATATATATATATATATATATATATATATATATATATTCCCCTTTATTTACTAATTAGTTTCCAGTGGCCTTCGACTGCGAATCAGTGGCGATTTGTGTTCGGGGTTCGCGCCCGCTGACCGTTGGGAACTGGTTCCTAGACTGAAGATTGCGTTAGCATGAAACATCGATGTCTCTAGGTATATTTTAAATATTTAATATTTATATAAAATATTATTGTTTATCAGCCCCCTCCCACAGAGGCTGGGCACTTTTCGAGGAGCTTTAATAACAAGTAGTACAAATAGCTATATGCAATGATCCGACTCGTAGATCACTCTTAGCTACTTGATGGATAGTAGTAATTCTACTATTTACAGTTAAAATTCCCCTTTATTTACTAATTAGTTTCCAGTGGCCTTCGGGTAAGATCTTCGACTGCGAATCAGTGGCGATTTGTGTTCGGGGTTCGCGCCCGCTGACCGTTGGGAACTGGTTCCTAGACTGAAGATTGCGTTAGCATGAAACATCGATGTCTCTAGGTATATTTTAAATATTTAATATTTATATAAAATATTATTGTATATATATATATATATATATGCATCACTACTGCATCATTTACCAATACCTTTGCGAAAGGCATGAAACCTTATCTGATTATGGATTAAATAGTAGGGCGCATTTGTTCTGATACTGCACTTCATCTTTTCTGTTCTTGGTCCGTTATAATTTGTAAACACCAGTTTTTTAATGATAACTATCTAAATATGTAATATAAAAATAATTTCAGATAAAAATAAAATTTATCTTTTAAGATTATTTTAAATATAAACTATATCTGAATATTGATTAACAGTTATTTTAAACATTCAAATCAATTTTCGATAGCTGGTATAAACTTTATAATAGTAACATTAACAAATTAAAAATGAAAACTTAATTTCAAAATTGTACTTCAATTTATTTACTAAATATAGAGAATTAATAATATATTCGCATTAAAATTCTCACTCCTAATACGCACCCATATAGAGCAGTACGAGTAATAGTAAAAATAGGACGACAAAAAAAAATACAGAGGAAAAATATTAACAATTTATTTTTTAGATCTAAATTATCTCCCTTGGTAAGATAGGAACGTCCCTTTGTCCAGTACGGTTACTTGCAGAATCTGAATACGGACCGCATTGACACCCATTCTATTTCCTTGATTACATAATGTGCTGATGGTAAATAATGTCATATTTTACCGGAGTTTTTGACATTAGATCAACATTGTACTTTTTGTTTTCTTTTGGTTGAAAATACCATATTCTCGGACATTATTTTTTGTGTACAAATTGAAGACGCTTCATAGTCTTGTTCGGATAAAAGACGCTCTTTAAACAGATGTTGTGCATATTGTATAACTGAAAATAATAATCGTCTGAAAACAGCTGTGAACGACTTGGATACTGTTGCATGCTTCATTCAGTGATATGTGTGGATACAAATAACACGAAGACAGATCCATTAGAAACCATCTTTATTTAGCTTGTCAACACCGTTTGCGAGTAAACGGTGAAGCCCCAGCTTAGTACCCCATGTAACAGATACCTCGTGTATACTCTTTATTTTGAATATGATTTGAAAAAAATCTGTATTATATATATAATGATTTAGATTATCACCGTATATACATGAACGTATGTTTATACCAAGATATAGGAGCTGATAGTGGTACATTTATCCGAGTTTATTTCCCATAGCATCTAATTTAGAGCGTAAATGCATTAATCGTAAAATGTCGGTTTCTCCTTAAATAGTATTTCGCTCTTAATCACCATGTATATACAATCGCCCTATGAGATTAATTAATTTAGGGTAGTCAATGCGGGTGCCTTACGGCGGGTAGGGGGAGGGGCGGCACAAAAAAATTTAAGGTGAGCCAATGGCCTAAAATTCAATCAGATCCAAGAAACTGAAACCCTACTATATTCTTCTCTATCTCTATATCTCTATCTAGCATCTTAACTTATTCAGATTCATGTGGTAAGGCAACATTCATGGTGCGAAATAAATTATCACGTAAGACTGAAATGGTATTTTGAGCTATATCAATTCTAACTTTCTCTCTCTCTCATATATATATATATATATATATATATATATATATATATATATATATATATATATATATATATATATATATATTTATATATATAAATATTTGTTATTGTTTATATTTTTATCTATGGACGTATACGTTTCGTCTCTTTTCAATCAAGACTCATCAGCATAGAAGTACGACTATTCACCACCGGTCACACGATTCGAAACCCTGGACTACAAGTATTTTCCAACCCCAGTTCAACGTCGCTTATAAACAGCTTATAAACAATGATAATTTTAACACATTAACGGCGGCATTCAAACTTCTATAAGTGAAGGAACGATGCATATACCGGTCACACGATTCGAAACCCTGGACTACAAGTATTTTCCAACCCCAGTCCAACGTCGCTAACCGCTAGGCCAGTTCTGAACAGCTTATAAACAATGATAATTTTAACACATTAACGGCGGCGAAGCGAACAGGCATTCAAACTTCAAATTGTTAATATGTTTTCCTCTGTATTTATATATATATATATATATATATATATATATATATATATATATATATATATATATATATATATATATATATATATATATATTGGGGAAAATAAATCCTACTTCTGAAGATGTAATAGATTTTGTATTTTTGCCTATATAATTGCTTTATCTCATATATTGAGCATTAAATCTTTTTCAAGAGATGTTCTATTTTAAAGATATAAATTATATCTTTATTTTTGTTCATATATATATGAGAAACAATAAAATAATATATCTGTTTAATGTTGCCGAGTGTTGTCTCTTCTATAGGATCGACGCCGTCTACCGCTGTAAACCGGAAACGTTTACACAACCTTCACACTTTTCTTTCTTCACGAGACGAACGAGTTCCATTCTCTCCGTCTGCTTGATTAGCCCGGGACAAAAAGCAATAAAGACGCGTATAGTCACCATGACAACGACAGGGCATCTCGACATGAACATGTGTGCTTTTCACACAAAATTGAAAAATCGGTTGCCTGATATGGTTTTACTTTACTATAAGTAAATCTGGTGTCTGTAACAGAAAGTAAAATATCATCGCCCAGCACGTGCCACTTCGTTTTACCTCGGCAGATTAAAGAGGTTCAGTTTTTCACACACACACACACACACACACATACATACATACATATATATATATATATATATATATATATATATATATATATATATATATATATATATATATATATGTGTGTGTGTGTGTGTGTGTAAGTGAGTGAGACAGAGATTTTTTAATTAATTTATAAATTAATTATTGTATACAGATTTATTTAATTAATTCATGAATTAATTTTAAAACAAAATGAAATAATAACAAAACATCAGCGTATATATATATATATATATATATATATATATATATATATATATATATATATATATATATATTCAGATAAATTCAGAGTGGGGTAGTGTAGTATCTGTTTTCTTGTCATGAAAAATCCTCAGTCATTACCGCCTCCTAAGGGTCTAGTGTAGTGTCTGTTCTGATTTCATGAGACCATCCTCCCAGACATTACATCCCTTTTTGAGAGGGCAGGTAGTGTAGCATATGTTCGATCGTCATAATACCATCCTTCTAGACATTATCTCCTTTTCATGTGGGGGGGGGGGTAGTTTAGTATTTATTTTGTGGTAATGATAAAATGCTCACAGATTACCTTCCCTTTTATTTGGAGGGTATATACTAGCAAAAATATGCGATCTCAGGTCGCATATCTTTTCTAGTATGTGGTGATGTAGTGGTCACAGACACGGACCGTAGGCTTGGTATGTAGGGTTCGAATTCTGTCAGGACTACTACTTTTTCTAATACCATGGGGAAAAGTATGAATCCATATATCATTCCTCCAACTATAGATTAAATAGTAGAGTAGACTATACTCGCAAGTCTTGGTTGTGCAACTAGTCTACGAGAAGGAAACCTCTGAAAACCAGTCTTTCTCTGCTTATCTCAGCATTGTTTCCATTCGTCCTGGACTTTACTTTACCTTAACGCCGGAGAGGTGTGGCTGCGATTTTTCAACCCTTGCTTCACAATCGACAAGGCACACTTACAGAGGATATCCATTGTATCTAGAGACTGATACCAAATACAAAAAAATCAATAGCATTAAAAATAAAGTGCTTGAAATCAGGACACAACCTAATCAAAACATAATACATTGCACACACAAAGAGCTTGGTATCCTGTCAGAGCTTTATAACAATGAAAAATAAGTTTTAAAAGCCGTATTTTAATAAGATAGACCATATTTAATTATTTATTCTACTTCAGTGTACGCTCTCAGAAATCAAGGGACCTCTATCTGGGGCGAACACTTGATCGCTATGAGATACATAGATATCCGAGTGTTCTATTAAAGTGTTCCTTTACCTCTCAAACGTTGAGTCAGTAAAGAAGTGAAGATCATTTCATTTTCTTAGTGCTGTTACTAGAGGCAACATCACTCGAAGAATGTGCACCATTCCTCGTATACGCCAGTATGTTGCCATACCGAGGGGATCTTATTTGGGCTTTTTTAATATTTGGTCAGGGTTTATTTGTAGGGGGAAGTATCCTCATGCCAGTTTGTCCTGACAAACCCTTGTACAGAGAGACCAAAGAATCTCGAGGACAGTGTCTAGTATGTGTGCATTGTGTTTGTAAACAATTTGGATTAAATCCGACAAAATATTGAGAAATAAGCGGAAAAGTGATTAACTGCACAGGTATAAAAACAAATGAAATCAAATTCATGTGCACATGACTGATATTTCAACTTTATTAATGAAAATACCTTTTCAAAGTGAAATCTAGTTTTTTATCGCTATATACATGTCATTGCAATAGTGGCGATTTATAACTGGAGAGAGAAGATAAAGCAGAAAACGATGGAAGTGTGGGAGGGGGGGGGCTAGTAAAGGAAGAAAGAGTGGGTGCAGATGTTAAGATGAAGGTGAGAATCCGCTTTGGAAGAGAAGTGGTTAAAACATGTGAATTGACCAGCATAACCGGCTAGCTGGAATACAATAATGTCGCATGTTCATAGGGATATTGAAGTTGTTCGTGTGTAAAATATCCGGTTAATGGATGATATTACAGGATATGCACACCTCGTCGAGATTTGGCATGTACATGGGTGAGGGGGGGGGGGGCGAATAAGAAAGGGAACATTTTTAAATAGGTTTAATTTAATTGTTGTTCTTATATGCTCTGAGGAAACGAATGGCGTGTCAGTGTGAAACAAATAACTAATACACCAGACGTAACCGGGAACCGGTGGGTTACAACCACTACCACTATTTATTCGACTTTGATTTCATTCGAAAATTCATAAACTGATATTCTTCTTGCTTAAGTAAACAAAATTAAGTATCTTTATTATTATTATTATTATTATTATTATTATTATTATTATTATTATTATTATTATTATTATTATTATTATTATTATTTACTCACTAGGAGTTCTCACACAGGTCATCAGTGATTGCTCACCGACAACCGGTGGTATTCCTTGGAGTCTGAGTGACAACAAGTCTCCCCAGATTTCCAGTATTCTCCATCTCTTTTCGATAGCCACAGCAAATAAATTTGCAGTATCACAACAGCCGTTTACCATTGATTTCTCGCCGGCAAGAACCATTGGTGTTTTCTGGGGTTTGGGTGGCAGTAAGCCTCCCCGAGGTCCCAGCAGTTTCTGCACTTCCAGTGGAGGTCTGGTTTGTGCTGTCCCTCCTTGGTCTTCTCATCCTCCTTGACCCTATGCAAATATTTTGTGTGGTGTCAGCCTAGACTGGTACCATTTTTTTTATTATATATATATATATATATATATATATATATATATATATATATATATATATATATATATATATTTTAATATTATTATTTTTTTTTTTTTATTTAATTTTATTTTATGTATTTTTTTTTTTTAATATTTTTTATTTATTTATTTTTTTTAGGGGGAGCTGATTATTTTTTATTTATTTATTTTTTTAGGGGAGCTGATTATTTTTTATTTATTTATTTATTTATTTTGTGGGGTGGGGGCTGGAACGGCGAAGTCTACGATTTTGCAAGATTTTTCCTTTTTGTTGATTATTATAACATCCGGTCTCCTTGCTTGTATGAGTTTGTCTGTTTGTATATCCATATCCCAGATGATTTTGTGTTTTTCGTTTTCCAGTACTGTTTCTGGCTTATGTTTGTACCATTTGTCTGTGTATTCGAAATTCAATTGTTTGCACAGTTCCCAATGTACTGCTTTCCCCACACATTCATGCCTGTTCTTATACTCGTTTTGGGCTAGTTTGCTACATTCACTTATTATATGATTTATTGTTTCGTCTCTTTGTCCACAGAGTCTACATTTACTGTTTTCCTGAGTTTTATCTATTTTAGCTTTAATGTAGTTTGTCCTAATTGCATTGTTCTGTGCAGCCATCAGTAGAGATTCCGTTTCTCTGTTCAAGTGTCCTTTTCTTAGCCATGCCCAGCTGTTTTTGTTGGTTTCTTCTCTTGTCAGTCGTATGAAGTGTCCGTGTAGTATTTTTTCTTCCCACTTTTCTGTTCTTGCCGTTTTGTTTCTGATTTCGGTGCTTCCCGAGTTGTTCGTTGGATTTGTGTCTCTTGCTGATAAGGATTTCCCTGTGTTGAGTTATGTATTTTTCCAGCTCTTTTTTTGTATTATTATTATTATTATTATTATTATTATTATTATTGTAAAGAAACTTACTTTATGAACTAATTTAGATACGTGCGTGTGTGGTGGGTAAATACATATGCTTGAAATTAGATGATCATTCTGAAAAAAGAGTCACTTTTTCTCTAAATGTCCACAAAGACATTAAAGGATATTAGAGAGCGGTTAAATAAACATAGTGAGATGGGACGAGAGAAACACATAGATATCTAAGAGGTAGGTGACTTGTTCAGATAATTATAAATTACGGTTAATTACAATAATTAAAACAAATATCTTTAAACGTAATTCCATCCTAAAACTAAGGTATATATTCAGCATTTATTTTGTGTTAAAGTATATATGGAAACCCGTTGATTAACACACATTTAGTATAATATGTGTGTAATAGACGGATAGATGAACAGATAAGAAACATACAGATATGAATAAATCTAATAAATGAATATTAGATAGATATACAGGTCCACCCTCCCAGGCCTGTGAGAATGGGGTAGTTAATTGCTAATCGCCTGAGGCGCACTCGCCGGAAAATGCCGACGGTGTTGGTCAATCATTTTTATATGCCAGAATGTGCGCTGTTTTCTCAAACCCACACCTGGCCTTGTGTCTGACCTCCTGGCAAGGAGGTAAATAATATGAATAAAATAGATGCGTATATCTACATTTAATGTGACTAAAGTCAACTCGTTCTAATAGATCGACACCAATCTACCTTTTGAACTTTTCCTTCCCTTATAGAGAAAAGAGTACCACTCTTCTCGCCTGTTTGATTTCCACAACACAACAACAATCTAGACATGCATTGTCACCATAACAGCCACAGGAACTTCTCAGCAACCTCCCTTTCCGTCCGGAATTGAAAAGTCCGTTTGCTGGAATTAGTTAAAAACCCATCCCAGCCAACGGAACTTTCAATTCCGGAGATAATACACAGCTGGAGAGAAGTTCCAGTTGTTGTCACCGTGACTTTTAAAACAATCTTTTAAACTTTTGTTTACTCAAAACAAGGCCTATTTCCACTGAGACGTAGCTACTGTAATTAGGATGCCCCATATAAATCTGGCCCCTACGTGGAGATTTGTGCAGCAATATGTTTGTTCACATTGCATTTAAATTTTTGCATGTTGGTACAGTCGGGGAAGCAAAAAGCAGGGGCGGAATTCCACAGGCAAGGGGTTCGAAAAAAAAGATTTCCTACATCTGTGGATCTCTATAGTGAACGGCCAGGCTTTTACTGCTCGTCAGGTTTGTCGGGAGTATTGACATCGAGTGCAGTGAGTTCACCGGATCCCATTTTGTTAAAGTGCAGGGATGCAACATTGCGGTGATGGGACTGGGGCTGGACCTTTGTAGACAGTGCAGGACCTATTAAGTAAGACATTTTTGTACACTAAAAAGGAGAGAGACTATTGACTGGTGCACCAGCTCTGAGGTGACAGCAATACTCCATGCATGGGCGAATGGTGGCTCTAAAGAGATATAGGATACTGGCAGGTATGATAAGTTTTCTAGCCCGGGAAAGGCAGCCCACCTTTTTTTTGCAGCAGGCTTGACACTATCTTCTATATATTTATTCAAATTCATGTAGTCTGTAGATGTTAAGCCGAATAGTTTGAATGTTACTTTCTCGGGAACGGTGCTACCAGCCATTGCAATCGGTGATTGGAAAGGTTTTACATAATTGTTAGCGGAAAAGAACGTTTTTCTTGACTATACGTGTTCCTATGTACCTGACTCTATTCAAAGGCAGAGTAAGACTCAAGGTTGATTTTTAACGCGAGCCATATAAAGTTCTCCAAAATGGGGTCTGCCAGATGAGACAAAAAATGTTAAATTGATCGAGGAAAGAACAACTATTATACTGATCCTAACCCAAATGCCGAAAAATTCGGTGTTTTCAGTATAAGCGCCGTGAGTTGCCTGTAGCAACTCTGCCCTGGCTGCCACCGCCTCTATTGCTGCTAAAATATGACTCAGTCGGGTTTCTGGTCATACGGAAGACCCGCATAATTTACACGAAAAAAAGCGAACCTGTCACAAACGACAGTCGATTATTGCAGTTGGTTCTAGTGAGTCAAGATGAAGCAAAATGTCAAACATACAACTACGTATTAGAATTGACAACATCTCTATATAAAATTGGGTATGTTTATATGTTTTTATGTACAAGATTCACTCCTAAACAAATAAACTGATCATAAAGAATTTGGGAACGGATCCATATGTAGGCTATATTTAGTTTAATTTTCTTTTCTACATAGTGGGTAAAAAGAGGCTGGAAGCCCTTCATGAAAATTCATGAATATTTTTTAAGTAAATATTCATTATTTTTACCTACTGACATCGATGTTTAATGCTTACGTAATTTTCAGTATAGGGATATTTCTCCACGTCGTTTGGAGGGCTTGAATTCGGTTTTTACAAATCGCCACTGATAATCTACATGATAATACGGAGGGATTTAAATCTATAAACGCCAAATGAGCGAGCGCGTATAGCGAGCAGTTGAAAGTGATTCAACAACATACATATATATGAGAAAGAGAGATCTCTCTCTATATATATATATGTATAGATATAGATATATATATAGAGAGATATAGATATATGGAGATATAGATAGATATGGATATATATCGATATATATATATAATATCGATATATATATATAATCTCGATATAATATCGATATATATATATATAATCTCGATATATATATATATATATATATATATATATATATATATATATATATATATAATTTCGATATATATAATCTATATATATATATATATATATATATATATAATCTCGATATATATATATATATATAATCTATATATATATATATATCGATATATATATATATATATATATATATATATATATATATATATATATATATATATATATCGAAATATATATATAAAGATATATTAAGGAAGAGAGATAAAGATGTGCGGATGACAAATCTATTAATGTTCGATTGTTCAATGCAAGGTGTACTCGATTAAAACTGGGTGCATAAAAAGGTTATCAAATTGCGGGCACAAACAAATATTTAAATACATCAATTTCATTACTTCCCTGACAATCCACCCCTCTTTAACATTAGACGAATTCTTAAATTTTATAATTCGTAAACTTTTAACTCTTTACCTTTCTAATTTTACAACGAATCATCTTAATAACATAGCGTATGTGCACTTAATAACTCTATTTAACTATAACACTTAGTATAAATTGAGAACTAACATTACTCTTCTCCACTCCACTAAACCTTAATCTCCACAACTCCAACACTCTAATTCTTATACCCTTTTTTCAATTATTAGCTAACCCCTCTTACATACTTATCCATTGCCTCTCTTATCTCCCTTTGCATACAATCCATCGACTCTGTGGACGCAGCGCTCTACCGACAATCCTTTTCTCATAGATTCCATAACTTTAAACTGCGCTACCCGGTTACTTTTATAATGACCCATTTGCCTCCCTTAAATGAATCTGTAATTTCAATACTCCATGTCATCACTTCGGTTGCATAATCAACCCAATACCACCCCATAATCTTTATACTGGAACTCCCTTGATGACAACATATCGACGCCGCTCCCAATCCTAACATTAGTAATATATTAGAGTATCTTATTTAGTCACGCCTCTAATATTTAACTAACTGGGAAATCTATAAATTCTTTAAACATTAAACTCTGAAATACTATAAATGTCCGAATAATTACATATTAAACACGTAACTTCCAGATTTCCAATTGTCTGAGTCCTAATTCCCAATGTGAACCCTTTTAAACTTTCTGAATTATATAAAATTTTGTTTAAAAAATCCGTTTAAATACGGGGATACTCCACCCAACCCGAATTATTTACTTATTGACCAGAAATGCTACTGTATTAGCTTATTGAAACCCAACCCCAACTCCTAACTGAAGCCATTCCAGACCTAGCAAATATACTGGCAGTAATTAAATTATATTGTTGTTTACTAACGATGAGTTGTAAATAAACAAGCCCTTCCACTACCCTATTCCCAGTATCAGCCATAGTTTCCTCCGCTAATCCTTCTCCCACATCCCTAATCCCACACTCCTCTCCCACTTATACTGGCATCGTCTTCGACCAGAAAATTCTCTCTTAAACTTTAGGTTCGATCGAAGTAAATAACACCTTGCACTAGTAATTCGGCCTACTTGAAATATATACAACATTTTAAACTCAATTCCTTAAAAACTATTTTCATTCGTGGTTCACGGAAGTATTTTAACATTACCCTAATTCTCAAAATTGCATCCTAAAAGGCGTTTTCTATCTACGCTGAACTGAACATTATTCTATTGGATTTACTATATTTTGAACATTTCTAACGCAGTCTCCACGAAATCTCTTTTTCCATCTTTAAATCTTTCGTCACCGGACAATTTGTCAACAGACATTCACCAACTGGACAGACTCCATATTTTGATAACCTTCTTATGCACACACACTTACTTTCCATTACTTTATATTGTTTCTGATTTTTTTTCAAATTTTGAATTTGGCTATTCCCTTCCATATCAATCTATGTAATTCCTCTGATGATAAGATGTTAATCTTTGAAAAGCCTGGCTTAAAGAAAGAAAAATAAACATGTTTTTATCGAGTACACTTTGAATTGAAGAATCGAATATTAAATAGATTTGTCATCCGCACATCTTTATCTCTCTTCCTTCGTTTTTCTTTATAATTGCTCTATCTCGTATATTGAGCTTAACTTATTTCACTATAGGTTCAATTCTCTAAAAGTATACTTTTAGTCTCATATTTTATTTTATTTATATATATATATATATATATATATATATATATATATATATATATATATAGAGAGAGAGAGAGAGAGAGAGATAGATAGATAGATAGATAGATAGATAGATCTATTTCTATATTGATTTCTCTCTCTCTTTCTCTCTCTCTCTCTCTCTCTCTCTCTCTATATATATATATATATATATATATATATATATATAATTTATTTAGATACTGTATATTACATATTTCAGCAATGTACCGCGGTTTCATCCAAAAGGGCAGATTTAGACATCTTTAGTATGTCTAAATCTGCCCTTTTGGATGAAACCGCGGTACATTGCTTAAATATGTAATATACAGTATCTAAATAAATTATATTAGCTCTCTTATATGATCGAGCACTTTATTTGATTTCTTTTCATATACAACCTGAAACTCTCTCTCTCTCTCTCTCTCTCTCTCTCTCTCTCTCTCTCTCTCTATATATATATATATATATATATATATATATATATATAAGGTGAGTCAATGAAAAATAGTTAGACCTGTAAATAGAAACAGATCGATATTTCAGTTGTTCAGAACAAGGAGCATTTAGTAGATAAACATATTTATTCTTCTTCTCTTTCAATTGTATTCCTTAAGCACGGCTTTTCAAAGATCAAAATATTATCATCAGAGGAAGTAGTGATTGATAAGTTGATAAAACTTTTTAAAAAGAACTTTTTTTTAAAAGAACTTTTTTTTAAAAGAACTTTTTTTTTTTAACTTTTTCCAAATTTTGAATTTTGACTGTTCTTATCTCTCAACTTATCAATCACTACTTCCTCTGATGATAAGATTTTGATCTTTGAAAAGCCGTGCTTAAGGAATACAATTGAAAGAGAAGAAGAATAAATATTTTTATCTACTAAATGCTCCTTGTTCTGAACAACTGAAGATATCGATCTGTTTCCATTTACAGGTCTAACTATTTTTCATTGACTCACCTTATTTTTGCTCTATCCAGTATATTGAGCTTTTTTCATCTCACAATAGGTCTAATTCTCTAAAAGTTATCTTTTAGTTATAAACCTTCATATATATATATATATATATATATATATATATATAGATATAGATATAGATAGATAGATGAAAGAAGAGTGATAAACATGTACGAATGTCCAGATTTATTTCAAACTTCGATTGTTCAATGCAAGGTATATTCGGTAATAAAATTATGTTTATTATTTTTTCCTTAAGCCAAGGCTTTTCAAAGATCAAAATCTTATCATCTATCTCGTATATTAAGCTTAAACCACTTCACTATAGGTTCTATCTACTAAAACTTTACTTTTAGTTTCATATTTGATTATATATATATATTGTGTGTATTTCGGCAGCATATTTTCATTTAGGCAAACATTATTAAATAACACGGAGTGGTTTTGTTTGATGCGGCTTTTTTTTCTTTTTTTCAATTTTCCGAATTGTCCATCTAATGTTTCGGTCAAATTGATGTAAATATGATCCATGGGTTTCTTGTTCCATTCTTTTTTCTTTTTTGCAAGTACTTTCGATTTGAATCGTCAAATCATCTTCAGGCGGTATTAGTTTTAGTGTCTTTACTGTTGTGCTCATTTTCGAATTATAACGGCAAGTAGTTTATATTTGAAAACGCGTCTGTAAAGTTGAAATGTACATGAGAGCGTGATGGCGAAAAGTTTGACTGTTTAAACCGTTAAGAAATTGATGACATTAAATAAAGTGCATACAATTCAAACGCATAACTACCTAATGGCTAAGAATTTGGTAATGTTAATTATTATGCAAGACTTTAAAATGTTGCGACTAGTTTCATAATTGACATTATTAATTGTGGGATGTTTAGTTTTTATATAGAGGGCTCTGAGTATTTTTAATTTTTTGATATTGGTATCATAGTGTATTATTTTGGTATTGTTAACAAGGATGTTTCTATATTGGGAGGGAGCGCAATTATGTTTTTTTAGGTGTTGGCATATAGAGCTAGTGTCGGAGAGATGTAGGGTGAGTCTTCGGGATAGTGTTGTGGAAGTGAAACCTATGTAAGAATTAGTTTTTTTATTGTTGTCGGAGATACATTCTCCCATAGGGCATCGAAAAAGAAAAAAGAATGGAACAAGAAACCCATGGATCATATTTACATCAATTTGACCGAAACATTAAATGGACAATTCGGAAAATTGAAAAAAAAAAAAAAAGTCGCATCAAACAAAACCACGATATTTGCCAACGAAAGACCAAATAACAAAAAATACTACGTGGGTATGACATCCCTAGACTTTAAGACCAGATACTATGACCACAAAAGTACATTTAAAAACAAAGAACGTCGAACTAAAACAGCACTAGCTAACCATTATTGGGAGCTCAAAGAAAATGGACACTCACCAATAATTGAATGGAAAATAGTAAGACAGGCCAGTACATGTAGAAACTTAGACGACCCGTGTAGATTATGCCTGAACGAAAAATATGAAATCCTAAATTTTATAGATCCCCGAAACCTATTAAACTCTAGAAGCGAAA
>OY744520.1:137746630-137819130 GCA_963556195.1 Sepiola atlantica
AATGTATCAAGTGATTCATTCAGTACAAGACTCGAGCATAGTCACGAGGTTTCTTGTAACATTTAATTTATTTTAAGGGTTCTGCAAGGATAAAATGTTGCGAAACGCTGGAATAGACTAACAAAATGAAAAGGGAACAGTTTTGGGTAGAATTTGGAGATTCTATAAGATTTCGGATGCGTACGTAAGGCCCCACTCTTTTCTGGGCAGAACGTTTTATTTCTTCGGCAGAGAATAAAAATAACTCCAATTTAATACTTATTCATGACGAGTTTGTTGCAGTTGAAGCCATCTTTCTTTTACCCGGAAGCCGAAGTGTGAGTGCTTATTGCACAAGTCTTGCAGCGACAGCTGCTACCCTTGACCAGTCAGCGCAACTAGCGTTAATTATTTTGCTGATTCAATGTTTCAGAGAATGAGAAGGTTTTCCGGTTAGAATAATTCTATAAGTATAATTAACCGCTTCCGTTTCTTTTTGACTTATATATATATATATATATATATATATATATATATATATATATATATATATATATATATACTAGCAGGGCTATCCGGCGTTGCCCGGGGTTCTCTCTTCTCTGGTAACCCCATTTAAACACGCCCTCTCCCCGTTGCTACCTTCTCCCTGTTGCCTTCGGCGGAAGCAGTCTCTTCCCCATCTTTCCTCTTCCGTTTCCTGGAACAAAAGTATGACATATTTCTATTAAAGGTACCACCTCTATCTGCACCTTTTATATACATACATATCTCTGCCCCGGTGCACATGCTATATACATACGTATCTCTGCCCCGGTGCGCATGCTATATACGTACCTATCGCTACCCCGGTGCGCATGCTATATACGTACCTATCTCCGCCCTGGTGCGCATGCTATATACGTACCTATCACCGCCCCGGTGCACATGCTATATACGTACCTATCTCCGCCAGGAAGACCAGCTGTTGTATCTATCAAAAATCTCTTTAAATACATTTACAAATCACTTATATGCAACAATCTCTATGATTTCAGTAGAAAATAAACTGACTTAAAACTTTACTAGAGTTACACTTGATTTTCGATCGTCAGAAGTGTATTAATACATCTTCAACATCTTTTTCTAAAATTTGAATAGACATACAAAGGGAACAATCAAACGTTGAGAAAATGTTTATATGTATATCTATGACCAGGTAAATCTCCTAAACTAATGAACGGGTCATTATCAATTTTGGAATATATATTCTATGCAACACGGTGAGTAACATAAAAACATTATTTCTTTTTTTAAGATGTGCATATATAAATTTGTTGGTGTTTTTTATGAACCAATCATTATAAATTTCTGAATATATGTTCTCGACAACCCGGTGAGAAACATAGGCTGATTATTTTGTTTGTAAACTTTACCATTTAGGGGATGCGCCCACCAAAACACGCTCCCCCAAAAACTTTGAAATAAGTTAAATACAAAACATTTAATAAAGAAAAGAATTGCGTTACACTAAATGTTGAGTTATATTAAGTAATACATGTTTTAAAAGATCGGTGCGCGCGTGAACGTCAATAATATGTTATGTACGTGCTTTGTAAACTCCTAAAGTGTTGAACTTATTATAGAATATGTATTCTAACCAACAGAATGAGTAACGTCGGCCCAATATTTTTTTTGTAAACTTTACCATTTGGGGGTACACCGAAGCCGTACAATATCTACAAAGAAAGAAAAAAAATGTATATTTAAAACTTATGCTATATTCATGTCTTCTACCCGTCATGGGAGGGGTATTATAACAGTATTTGTGTATGTATGCATATATATATATATATATATATATATATATATATATATATATATATATATATATATATATATATATATATATATATGAAACAATCCAACAAAAGATATAAGCGTCAACTAATATCTTATAATTAGTGAAACATCCGGATAAAAACTGAAGCTCAATATACTGGATAGAGCATTAATATTATAATATAAAATGAAGTAATAAAATATTATGAGAATTCAATGTTAAAGCAAAGTATCCTTAAGTCCTTAGCTCATGAGTTTGCAAAGATAATTCTTCTCTTCAGAGGACCATTACCGCAGTTATACTACTACAGGTAATAAAATTAAGCTTTGAAAATATATAAAAATTATATACACAAATATATATATATATATATATATATATATAAATTTATTTAGATACTGTATATTACATATTTCAGCAATATACCGCGGTTTCATCCAAAAGGGCAGATTTAAACATCTTTAGTAAATCTGTCAGGAGTGTCTACAATCATTTCAGCTTGCCGATGATTCCACTGGGCACGAAGATTTACTAAAGATGTCTAAATCTGCCCTTTTGGATGAAACCGCGGTACATTTCTGAAATATGTAATATACAGTATCTAAATAAATTATATTAGCTCTCTTATATGATCGAGCACTTTATTTGATTTCTTTTCATACACAACCCGACACTCTCTCTCTATATATATATAGAGAGAGAGAGAGAGATAGAAGAAAAAAGAGTGATAAATATGCGACGATTGTCCAAATTTTATTTCAAATTTCAATTGTTCAATGCAAAGTGTATTCAGTAATAAACTAGTGTTTATTATTCTTTCCTTAAGCCAAGGTTTTTCAAAGATCGAGATCTTATCATCAGAGGAGAAATACAGATAGATAAGTTGGCTTTCGAAAAAACCAAAGTTCAAATATTTGAAAAATATGAAAATTATTATTAAAAAAGTTATTATTAAAAAAATGCAGGGAATGAAAAGAAAAGAAAAGTTCCCTGTCACTTTAACTTCATCCCCATATCCAACCCTTTTCTCTTTTTTCTTTTTTCTTCCTTTTTATTTCTTCCCAACTCATACAGCGGCTATTTAAACAATTCCGAACCTCATGACCCCTAGCGCTTTAAACCCTCCCTCCCCCTAACCCCAAATGTAACCGTTTTGTTTCATTTGGATTTAGACCTCTGAACGAAATGTCATCTGCCTTTTTTGGTCCAGGAAGTATATCAAAAATGGCCAGTCTTTCTCTTTTCAATCCCTTTTAAGTGCGTTTGGATTTACTTGTAATTTTGAGCACTTTCTCCACACTGCTCCTACGCAAACAGTTTTTTTTTCACGTTCTACAATTCATCGGACTTACTTTCAACGGAAATTTACCACCCGGACAAACTGCATATCTTTTTTACGGAACTTTTCTTTTCTTTTCATTCACTGCGTTTTTTTTAATAATAACTTTTTAAATATAATTTTCATATTTTTCAAATATTTGAACTTTGGTTTTTTCGAAAGCCAACTTATCTATCTGTATTTCTCCTCTGATGATAAGATCTCGATCTTTGAAAAGCCTTGGCTTAAGGAAAGAATAATAAACACTAGTTTATTACTGAATACACCTTGCATTGAACAATTGAAATTTGAAATAAATTTGGACAATCGTCGCATATTTATCACTCTTTTTTCTTCTATCTCTACAATTGCTCTATCTCGTATATTGAGCTAATCCTCTTCACAATAGGTTCCATCTACTAAAAGTTTTACTTTGGTTTATATTTGATCCTACTATATATATATATATATATATATATATATATATATATATATATATATATATATATATATATAATAAAGCCAGAAATATAGACGTTTGTGACATTTGGGGGGGGGGGAATGAAAATGTAAAGTGTAAAAACGAGAGGAAAAAACAAAAAAAAAAACAATATATGAATATACTAATCCAGGTTTCGTCCACACTCATCAGTGTAAATACGTGGAAATAATTCTAGCATTACGACTAAAAACTTTAAAAAGTAGAATGAAGACCAGTGACAGTTTAGGAAAAACTTTCTGTTCGGATGTTTGTTTGTGTTGTTTATTTCTGGTTGTGTTTCATGTTCAGGGGTATCTGTTTCTATTAAATATTCCCTGAGTGTGATAAGTCCGATCCCCCTTGCATTGATAGGCTTTTTTCTTGATTGTGTATGTCCAGAGGGTTAAGGTTAGGCTTAGGCTTAGTCAAGATTGTAGGTGTTCTTCTAGTGATCTGTTCTTACATTACTACTGGTGGCATATTTTTTTTATGTTGTAAAACGGGGTGATTTTTCGAAGGTGTCTCCTATTTCTTAGAGTGGTTCGTATTGTATCATTTATTCTGATTATATATTGCTTGAATGGTTTAATTTCAACCACTATCCCAGTTCTTTCCCATCTCAAAGGGTTGTTTCCTGTAAGGTTATGGAGATAAACATGATCACCTATCTCAAAAGGTTTGAGTTCTTTGGTGTGGTCTTCCCAATTTTCTTGCTCACTTTTGTGCCTTTTTACTAAGGCGTTTTTTCTTGTAAACGGAAATTTCTTGCCAAGTTGAGTGGAAACAGAATCTTCCTAGTGGTGTCGGAATTATATCTCTCATTTGGCGCCCGAATAGTATCACTGCTGGTGATGTTTTTGTTTGTGTATCAATACTATTTCTGTAAATTAGCATTGCCTTTTGGAATCCACTTACATTTAGGGATCCTGTGGGATTTGTGTTTGTCTTTTAACACTTTTCACCGTGATCTCTGCTCTTGTATTTGTATGGGAGTTTCGACTGAAGTTAGTCTGTGATGTACTCCCCATGATTTTCGGAATCCCTGTGTTGTCTGAAGTGAAATAGAGACCCCTATCTGAAGTTAGCTCTTCTGGTACACCAGATGTGGAGAATACTTCTCTGGGGCGGTTGATCAGGTTGGCGTTCCATTTTCCTTAAATACAATGCTATTTGGCATTTTGCCAGTTGGAATATCTGTCAACAATTACCAAATAATTTGGATTCATGTACGAGAAGTAGTCAGAGCACAATTTCTGGAATGGATAATCTGGCTGGTGTATTTTCTGTGGTGGTTCCATTGCATTTGACTTTGCAACCATATAACAGTATTCACATTCATTTCGTGTCCTTGTTATAGCGATCGATATTCCAGACCAGAATATTTTATCTGCTGCTCGTTGGTTCATCATCCCTCATGAGGTGATAAACGTTGTGATTTGTCAGACTTCTTTATTTGATTGAACTGAATGATAGCTGTTCCATGAATCAGTGACAGTTCTTTTTTTTCTTTTGGGAAATTTGTTCTGCGAGACGAAAAAGAGTTGATGTGTGATGGGGTTGTCTTACAGAAGTTTTGTTTTGTGGATGGAGATCAAATGTGCGTCTGGGTGTGCCGTTCGATTTGGCAGTTACCACCATTCTGGAGCACCATGTTACTGGTGTATTTGGGCCAACTTTTTCAAGTACCCCAATTGTGATATCCCTTTCAAGGTCTACCAGTACTTTTTTTGCTAGTGTATAGGGACTACTGCTGTTTTTTTAGCTGCATTTGGGTCAATGCATAATCTCAACGGTTCATCCGTCGAACATTGGTAGGGGTTGATGTTCACAAACGTTAAAGTAGTCCCTTCATAGTATTTTTAAAAACATTCTTTCAATTTGGGGATATCTTTATCAGTTCCCTTTATTCCAGCTCGAAAGTTTGTTGGAATTGGTGGGGGATCTAGGGTTCTTTTATAACCGCTGAATGTCGGTATTGGTTCTGCTGACATATTCATGGATTGCTCCATTTTTAATTTTAGGGAAGTCACTGGGTATTATACTTAATTGCTCAAGTACTTTCGTGGGAGATAGACGATTTGGTCGCATGATCTTACTCGCCTTATTTCGTCTTTAACTGAAATGTCAATGATGACTCTCGCCTTCCACCCCTAAGTTTTTCATCTGACTGGCATGAAGTCTTGCTTGCCCAGTGAATAGACAGTGGTTAGTGGTATTATACAGCTCTGACAGCCAGTTAGCAACCATGGGTATCGATGTTAGGTTTAGACGTGTCTTCGGTATGTTATTAGCAAAATTGCGCATGTTCATCGTGTAGTCGGGTGAGTTTTGCTATGACAGTTGGGTGTGGTTCCCCGTAAAAAGATATTTGAATGCGTTTAATTGTCGATATCACAAAAACAACAGCAAAATAACAACAATTATATGCGATATATCTTCTCTGCTGCTAGCAAGTTTTCGTGGCCCGGGTGGTAAGAGTGTCAGACTTCAGTCAAGGGGGTCCTGGTTTCAAATCTTGCTTGATTTAGCCACGCTTATTAGCCGTAGACGGCAAAACACGTGTTCACACACATATATATATATATATATATATATATATATATATATATATATATATATATATATATATATATATATATATATATATATATTGTTGACGCCATTCCCTGTCAGGCGTGTCTACAATCATTTCAGCTTGCCGGGCACGGAGATTTACTAAAGATGTCTAAATCTGCCCTTTTGGATGAAACCGCGGTACATTGCTGAAATATGTAATATACAGTATCTAAATAAATTATATATATATATATATATATATATATATATAAAAGATTTTTTTCATAAAAGTGGGTTTCTTTAGCCAAAATGGCAATTCTTCAGTGCTCTCAAGTTTACCTTAGAATTATTGATTTCTCACCTGGAAAATCAATAATTGATGGAAAATCAATAAATCCAAACTCAATAGTTCCGGATTTTAAATACAGCATCTGGTATCCTCAAATGGTCACCCATCTTAGTACTGACCAAGCTCAACGTAGCTTAACTTAAATAATGTTATTATAGTTGTATATAACAAAATAACGATACTTTTTATTTATAAATCTAACTTTGATTAACCTTCATGCGCAACCAAATATGCTAGACAACGGATCGAGAAAGACAGACAGAAGGCTGGACAAACTGATGCGGAAACTCAGACGGGCAGACAAAGTTAGGTAAACAGCCGCAGAGACACAGACAGACAAAGTTAGGTAAACAGTCGCAGAGACACAGACAGACAAAGTTAGGTAAACAGCCGCAGAGACACAGACAGACAAAGTTACGTAAACAGCTGCAGAGACACAGACAAATTTAGGTAAACAACCGCAGAGACACAGACAGACAAAGTTAGGTAAACAGCCGCAGAGACACAGACAGACAAAGTTAGGTAAACAGCGGCAGAGACACAGACAGACAAAGTTAGGTAAACAGCCGCAGAGACACAGACAGACAAAGTTAGGTAAACAGCCGCAGAGACACAGACAGACAACGTTAGATAAACAGCCGCAGAGACACAGACAGACAAATTTGGGTAAACAGCCGCAGAGACACAGACAGACAAAGTTAGGTAAACAGCCGCAGAGACACAGACAGACAAAGCTAGGTAAACAGCTGCAGAGACACAGACAAATTTAGGTAAACAACCGCAGAGACACAGACAGACAAAGTTAGGTAAACAGCCGCAGAGACACAGACAGACAAAGTTAGGTAAACAGCCACAGAGACACAGACAGACAACGTTAGATAAGCAGCCGCAGAGACACAGACAGACAAAGTTAGGTAAACAGCCGCAGAGACACAGACAGACAAAGTTAGATAAACAGCCGCAGAGACACAGACAGACAAAGTTAGGTAAACAGCCGCAGAGACACAGACAGACAAATTTAGGTAAACAGCCGCAGAGACACAGACAGACAAAGTTAGATAAACAGCCGCAGAGACACAGACAGACAAATTTAGGTAAACAGCCGCAGAGACACAGACAGACAAAGTTAGGTAAACAACCGCAGAGACACAGACAGACAAAGCTAGGTAAACAGCCGCAGAGACACAGACAGACACAGTTAGGTTAACAGCCGCAGAGACACAGACAGACAAAGTTAGGTAAACAGCCGCAGAGACACAGACAGACAAAGCTAGGTAAACAGCCGCAGAGACACAGACAGACAAAGCTAGGTAAACAGCCGCAGAGACACAGACAGACAAAGTTAGATAAACAGCCGCAGAGACACAGATAGACAAATTTAGGTAAACAGCCGCAGAGACACAGACAGACAAAGTTAGATAAACAGCCGCAGAGACACAGACAGACAAATTTAGGTAAACAGCCGCAGAGACACAGACAGACAAAGTTAGGTAAACAACCGCAGAGACACAGACAGACAAAGCTAGGTAAACAGTCGCAGAGACACAGACAGACACAGTTAGGTTAACAGCCGCAGAGACACAGACAGACACAGTTAGGTTAACAGCCGCAGAGACACAGACAGACAAAGTTAGGTTAACAGCCGCAGAGACACAGACAGACAAAGTTAGGTAAACAACCGCAGAGACACAGACAGACAAAGCTAGGTAAACAGCCGCAGAGACACAGACAGACACAGTTAGGTTAACAGCCGCAGAGACACAGACAGACAAAGTTAGGTAAACAGCCGCAGAGACACAGACAGACAAATTTAGGTAAACAACCGCAGAGACACAGACAGACAAAGCTAGGTAAACAGCCGCAGAGACACAGACAGACACAGTTAGGTTAACAGCCGCAGAGACACAGACAGACAAAGTTAGGTAAACAGCCGCAGAGACACAGACAGACAAAGTTAGGTAAACAGCCGCAGAGACACAGACAGACAAAGCTAGGTAAACAGCCGCAGAGACACAGACAGACAAAGTTAGGTAAACAACCGCAGAGACACAGACAGACAAAGCTAGGTAAACAGCCGCAGAGAACAGACAGACACAGTTAGGTTAACAGCCGCAGAGACACAGACAGACAAAGTTAGGTAAACAGCCGCAGAGACACAGACAGACAAAGCTAGGTAAACAGCCGCAGAGACACAGACAGACAAAGCTAGGTAAACAGCCGCAGAGACACAGACAGACAAAGTTAGATAAACAGCCGCAGAGACACAGACAGACAAAGTTAGGTAAACAACCGCAGAGACACAGACAGACAAAGCTAGGTAAACAGCCGCAGAGACACAGACAGACACAGTTAGGTTAACAGCCGCAGAGACACAGACAGACACAGTTAGGTTAACAGCCGCAGAGACACAGACAGACAAAGTTAGGTAAACAGCCGCAGAGACACAGACAGACAAAGTTAGGTAAACAACCGCAGAGACACAGACAGACAAAGCTAGGTAAACAACCGCAGAGACACAGACAGACACAGTTAGGTTAACAGCCGCAGAGACACAGACAGACAAAGTTAGGTAAACAGCCGCAGAGACACAGACAGACAAATTTAGGTAAACAACCGCAGAGACACAGACAGACAAAGCTAGGTAAACAGCCGCAGAGACACAGACAGACACAGTTAGGTTAACAGCCGCAGAGACACAGACAGACAAAGTTAGGTAAACAGCCGCAGAGACACAGACAGACAAAGTTAGGTAAACAGCCGCAGAGACACAGACAGACAAAGCTAGGTAAACAGCCGCAGAGACACAGACAGACAAAGTTAGATAAACAGCCGCAGAGAAACAGACAGACAAAGTTAGGTAAACAGCCGCAGAGACACAGACAGACAAAGTTAGGTTAATAGCCGCATAGACACAGACAGACAAAGTTAGGTAAACAGCCGCAGAGACACAGACGGGAAGGGTTAGACAAACGGCCGCACAGACATAAACAGACAGGGTTAGACAAACGGCCGCGGATACGGAGAAAAATGGAAAACAGGGACATGGAACGACAGATAGTCAGAGAGATAAATACAAACAGGAAGAGATAAATGAAAAGAAATAAACAGATTGACAAGGAGAGATAGAAAGATAGTAAGAGAAACAGACAGAAAGAGACACATTTGAAAGACTGCCACAAAGAACGAGGGTGCTTAGAGACAGTCAGACAAACGCGAGAGAGGGGGGGGGGGAGATGGAAGAGAAAGAAAGTGGCATACACGCAGAGAACGAACCGGTAATCGAGATAAAAGAAGCAATAGAAAGAATGTACTTCGATAAGTGTTTTACTTAATGAAAAAGAAATAGAAACCATTTTCTTTGCAATTGCAAATAATATTCTGCCGTGTAATCCGCTTCCTTTGTAATCTACTTAATTCACAGGTGAATATTAACCTCGTAAATAAGTGGACAATGAACAGTTCTCATAACTACATTCAGCTAATTACTACTTATCAACACTTGCTATTATTGATCTGGATGCCAGTTCGCATACGCGTCTTATTATATATATATACCCTAACTGTCCCTACCTGGCATAGCCCGGAGTCTTTTTTTTTTCACACCTAAATTTTTATTTTTTATGTTTCCAGTTTAGTATAGGACCGTCAGAAAATCCCAATTGTGGTGTAGGTAATTTCGTAATTAAATTGTTTTTTTAATTTAAGATTTTTTTAATTATTAAAAACAGATGTACACAGCTGACTTTTGTGGGGGTGGGGGTCATAACTTACAATTTAGAAGTGGATCGCAATTTGTTGAGAATCCACTAAGTCACCTAAAAGCATATGGGAATAAAGGAACTTTTCACCACAAATTCTAAGCATTTATCCACGACATATAACAGTATTCGTAAACAGAACTATGTGTTATATTAAAATTAAAACAATGATTAAATTTTTAAAAGTAATAGTTAATTACTGAAATGTACTTTTGCAAATCAATATACAAATTATAGTTTTAGTTTATACTGGTTAGGTTTATGCGATCTATCAGAAAGTTAGTTGGTTCTGTTCTGCGATCAATGACACACTTCTATAAGTATACGAGAAGAATACCCGTCCCATGTCGAGTAAAATAAATTGCCCAGCAGAACAGTTTAGCATCATTTTGATGTCCCTTTACAAAGATTCAAATCAAGCTATAATGATACTTATTCTCAGTTTGATTAAAATCTATTAAATTATTTTCATTCTAGAAAATGTCTTAAATTTGAAGCTTAAAATTAAAGGGTCTTGAGAAGAAATTGAAGTTCAGCAGATCTTACTTAATTGATGGCGAATGATTATGGATCAAATTTAATGCAAATCTGAAATATTTGAATTTCCAAATTGGAGATTGTGCCCATATAATGCCCCCTAGAACTCTTTAGAATACCCCAAAGAAACTGAAATTTGTGAGATATTACTATTGTTAAAATTTCCCGAAAATCGGTGGCATCTAAATTTTTACGAAGGGCTCCCCGCCTTTTTTGCTCCCTTTTGATAAAACTAAATGAAATTAAAGATAAACCTATATTACGACCCCTTACGCCTAGCAGCAGTGTTTCAAAATCCATAATGATCGGTTAATTAGTTTAGGAGTGAATCCGTTACATACGAATATATATATATCTATATCTATATATATATATATATATATATATATATATATATATATATATATATATATATATATATATATATATATATATAGTCTCGGAAGTTCTTTTAACCTTCAAAACTGGGGAAAAAAAAAAAAAAAAAAAAAATTTGTTGAAAGATTTTAGTCTAGTAAGTCAATCAATCTACTGCAATCACTATTTTAGTTTACTTCCAAGAATATACTCTAATATAAATATATTTTTCTATATCGTCAGTTGTTTACCATGAAAACTGTTTCGGGATTTTAAAAACAAAACAGTATTTCTTTATCATGGCATCCCAGCAGTGTTGATCAGACACCACCTCCCTATTTAATAATTATTTTTTAATTTAAAAAGTTTACAAATATTTAATTTAGTTTTGCCTCCAGATTTGTTTTTCTAAAGTATTAAAATATAGTTTCCTTACCTGTGTTGTTCCTTTCAAAGTGGGTATTTACTATTTTACAGAACATCTATTTTATAGAGTTAGATGATTCCATTATAATAACCCCCCTTTTTTTCCCTTGGTTATTTTCTTTGTCTACAAATGTTTTAAAATTAAAAATATATATTTATAAAAATATTTCATATATACATATATATATATATATACATTTATTTATTTATTTTATCATGGACTATTTACATATGTTATACATTTTTATAGTAGAGTTTTGGATTTCTTTTATCAATTTCTTTTGATTTATTTCATATAATTTAAAAGCGTCAGGATAGCGTGTTATTGCCTTATTTAACTGTCTAAATATTTTATTTTTATCTCCACCTTGTTTTATATATATATATATATATATATATATATATATATATATATATATATATATATATATCTATCAAAGAAGACTATCCATTATTTTGAGTGCCGTTCGATACTTTCAGTTTCACGGTTACACAGTAAATGCAGCTCGCAGTGCTAAACATACCTGGTGTCTGCGAACTGGGTTTCAAGTGTTTCCCTGAAAGCAAAGTATAGATAGACGATGAAACTAAGGTTTAGTGTTCTTTAAAATAAAAATATATGCTTTTACGTAATTAAGCACTCTGGTTCTTTCTCCGATACTAAAATCAAAACATTACAGATGCAGTCAAGTATGACATGTACCGGACCGGAAATTGATGTTGTTAGCAACCTCCCTATTTCCGGTTTATCCTTTATTTACAGATCAAACTTAAGTGACAAGCAACTTTATGGATAATACCCGGCAAAGTTTTAGCTAGGTTCGGTTTGGTCGTGAAATTGTGGTATTATGAGACTATAAAAATGTCTGTAAAATCTTTAGTGTGAATGTGGGGGGGGGGGGGGGGGGTTCTGGCGACAGATGATGCGACTCTTCGTTCCGAGTATAACTATCACAATCAAACAAATCTGGATTGAAAGATTCAGTGCGAACCTCACTTTAGGGGTATAAATGTAAAATAGAATAAAAATACAAGTAGACATAATTAAATTATATTGCCTTTGTCATTTCATGTTTAAATTCCATTATGGTACGATCAAAAATAAAGAAACTATTCAAGTTAAAAGTCCTTGAGTGATCCCTCAGTGAATTATTGGTCAACCTGTATACAGTGATATTGGAAGCTCTTTGTTCCACACTGGAGTACTTATTAATTCTAAATATACGTGAAGCTCGGGTGTCCTTAGGGAAACGTCGGCAGATAGGCGGAAAACTTCTCTCAGTTCACTCCGCAGTGAATTCTCTTCAACATTTAAATACATCCTTGTTCAGTTGTTGTTGTTTTTTAATTATAGTTAACAAATTACCGCCCTCTGTCTATCTCACGCGCATGCGCTCGCATTATGGACAACGACTACAGAGAATGAAGAGTGTTACCCCGCTACCTCCTCCCATCCCTGGTGCTACCAGATCAGGATGTCTGAAGATACCGGTTTCCTGATTTAAAATGCACCAAACATTGATGTTATTGTTTTTTTCTTTTCCCTTTGCACAACTAAATCATGTTCTGCTACGCTAAAAACAAAATGTTTCCTCTACAAAACAACTAAACCAAACATCCTGAATAAATATTTGAAGATATAAGAACTTTTACCAAAATGACCTTATTCGGAATTAAATAAGTCGAAAAGGGTTGATATGCCGTAAAACAAAACAACCAAGCCAAACCTCCTCTCATCTCTCACTTGCCCGAAACTATCTGGCTTAGTCTGGTATTTGTCAGAACATTTATCTATTCGTCTTTCTCTCTACCGCCACTCTTTTTTTCTTTCTATTATATATTATATTTTTATCGAAACATAGCAATCTGGTTTTGTCCGACGCTTCCTAATATCAGTCAGCTTCTTCGTATTCCCTGGGCGTCATTTACTTTTTTTAAACATAGTTCACCCCAAACAAGGTAGGCCGCCACTGTAGACGTAAGGGGCTACTGAGAAAAAAGGGTGAAGGTTTTGGGAGGATCAACCTAAATTAGAAGCTGCGCAGCGAGATGTCTGTTAACATTAGTTTTAAATTTCTGCATGTCAGTAAAGTCAGGAAAGCAAGGAGCAGGGAGGGAGGTCCAGAGTCCAGCGGCACGAGGAAATAAGCTTTTGAAGTAGAAAGCTCTTCGGCATCTGGAGACCTCCACAGTGAATAGATGGGATTTGGTAGATTGTCGGGTTGGTCTAGTGAATTTACGGCGTGGGGGTACCAGAGCAGCAAGCTCATCAGAGAACAATCCATTGAAGTACTTGTAAAACAGGCACAAGGAAGCAACATTGCGGCGATGGGACAGGGGCTGGAGCTTGGTGGATAGTGAGGGACCTATCAAGTTGGCGACTCTTTTTTGGACAAGTGGATGATGCCCCAGCCCATATGTGCCAACAATACTCCATGCATGGGCGGATGGTGGCTTTGTAGAGATATAGGATAACGTCAGGTGTGAGAAGTTTACTGGCACGGTAGAGGGAGCCGACCTTCTTTGCAGCAGACTTGGCAATGTTTTCAATGTATTTATTCCAATTCATATTATCTGTGAAAGTTAGGCCGAGGAGTTTGAATGATGAACTCTCAGGCAGGGTGCTATTTGCCATGACAATCGGTGGTTGAAGAGGTTTCTTGTAGTTATTGAAGGAAAGTAGCTTTGTCTTTGCGGCATTAAAAGTTACCATCCATCTTTCACGCATTCCTCTTTCTTTCAGCTCGCTAGTTAGATATTGATAATATTACCTCAGAGGTCACACAATACTACTTGATTGCACAAATATGTATGTTATCGACATCATTCAATTATTTTTATTAATCATCTGGACAGTGATGCCAATGTCACCATACGGCACCAAATGTTATTCAATACTACCCGCGGGTATCTTACACACATATTTATGTTCGTAACACAATTCTATATCATAAGCGTTTGTGTATTTGATGTTCCTTGTTAATACTAATGAGTCATTATTTACCAAGGCCAAAGGCCACTAGGGTATAAGAGTTAATGAGATTGTCAGTTAGGTGATAAACAATACTATGAGAGGATTAGAAATGATGCGTGGAATGGCCAGAATTTGATTGATGGCTCGACAAGTATTTGTGTATATTGGACTTGAAGACGACTCGCGGTCTTGTGTTCCACAGATGGGAAGTTTTGGAGGAAAAGCAACTATTCATGAAAGTTTTAGGTACACAGAGGAAGGAAAGTTTTTTGCAGTAGTTGATGCTTGACTAGTTTTTGCTGTGAATGTTTTACTGGGGGGTATACAAGAGTTTCGAGCTCAGTCAATCGCAATGAAAAGTAGAGAAAGACTAGCAACGTTTTTATGTGGAAAACGAGCTGTAAGGAAGAGAAGAGATAATCTCCACTAGATTGCGTAGTCGATTTCTTAGTTTATACTATCTAAAATCTATGTTCGCTCTCAATCGATTATATTCGTTATCCCTATCCATTTACTCTACAATCCACAGTGTCATATTGAAATAGATATTGACAGACTTTTAACCAAATAAGTAGTCGAAAGATTTCCTTGATCGACCATCAATAAATAACTTTGTGTACTTTCTCGATTTGATTACATATTTCGTACTTGCAAAGGTCAAATATTTTCGTTTCCACGTTATCAGCTACATAAAAAGTATTTTACGTGTTTGTATTGCATCTATATGAGTAGAGAATGACCTAATAATTACTGGCGCGGACTTTGCAACCAGTAAATCAAGTTGAACTCTTGTCGTATCTATAAGATCATGCACAGAAAAACAGTTCGTCTTAGATGTTGCCAAGTCTGCTGCATAGAAGGCAGGCTCACTCTACCGAAAAAGTTCTTACATCTGCCAGTATCCTATATCTCTATGCACGGGCTAATAGTAGCTTCATAGGGTATTGGGGCCACATCTGAGATGCTGCATTTTCTTGGACTGAGAGCCAAATATAATTTCTAACCTAATAGGGCCCCACAAGTCTCTTTCGCATCGCTGCAGTTTGGCATTCTTGTGCTTGTTTCACATGTATTTTCATGGAAGGTGCTGCTATAAACGCATTGCACTTGTACCCCCTGAACGACTAGCAGAAAATGCCGGAAGATTTTCTACTCTAAGAGCGTCTTTCCTCGGATCACTTGTCTTTGGAATTCCCTTCCCGCTCTCTGTATTCCGAGCGTATCAACACGCCGAAATTTATATGTACTGCGAACAAACATCTTGCTGCTCAAATTCCCACACAGGTTACCCCTATAAATATGTGCCGCTATCACATTAGCACCTTACGCATTGCGGCAATGTGCCTTTTGGGTGCGAATAAAGGTTTTTATAAAATGAATCGTCTATAATCGGTATTGTATTGATGCATTACATAACTTATATTGCCTAGAAACACTTTCTTTCGGCTAAGTCTTTGGATAGCAAGGTACTTTTCAAAAAGTACATGCCTTTAATGACTAGCATCTTCCCACTTTGCTGGCGAATTCGCGTATCCCACCAATAGAGGTAATACCGGTATATGTTGTTTGTGCTGGTAGTTCTTAAACGTCCAGTCAATTAATTGCCAGAATTGCCTGTGTAGATTGTTCCCACACGACGCAAGGATGTTTTCCATCAGAGTAACGGAAGTAGTTCTCACAGTGTACAATCTCGCTACTCATGTTCATATTGTAGTAATATTAGAGATGGGTGTGTAAGTATAGGATTAGTATGAGACATTTCCACGTAAGTACAGTAGAAATTTTCCATTTAATATTAGAATCAGGCTACGTGTCCTGGCTGTGACGTCATTGGTACAGTAAGAAGATGTGGTAAATTGGTAGAGAGAATCGAGTCTTTTTCGTCTGAACCACTAGAGTGTGCGGTTGGGCTTTTGGACAGCTTCTTTCTCCTCCTCCAAAGAATTGTTTAAAGCCAACTTGTTTTTGTTGACATTCGTTTTTTAATAACGTTTGTAAAAATCGATTACTGAAAAGATAACAACGACGAAAAAAAGAGATAAAAGCCTTGACTGCAACATCAGCAACGAAACTCGACCAGTGAATCTAGCCAACGAAGTGGGTGAATCCGTGAACCGTGTGGATCCCAAAACACCCCATATCATTACACATTTTACGTGCCTCCCTATGGGGCAAAGTAAGACACAAGGTCAGTTTTCAATATAGGGGAATCCAGTTCATCAAAAAGAAGCACTGTGGATTGGACAATAAATAAATATTTCTTCTTCACTTATCGAAGACAGAAAAAATGTAGTGTATTATCAGAACAGATACTACAGTGTGCTCCTAACCAAAATGCTAACAGTTTTCAGTTACTGACAATATGGAAATAAAAATCTACATGTATTTCAAAATGAAAAGAATCCGAATATTTCCTGGAATTTGCCCGTGACGATTTAGTAGAAAAGGGGAAAGAAACTTAACGAGGCCTTCGTTGCGCATGCGCAGAAAATACGCCACCCCACCCTCTCTTGTGCATCCAGTTACCAACATTCTAACCTGAATTCCATTGATAGAACGAACAGTTACTAGTGCGTGGTGAGAAGGGCGGATGCATACCACTCGGCGATCCAAGATCTCAGATGTAATTATGAATTGCTTATCTTAGTATAATGGTGATATGGTATTTGCCCATAACGGAAACTCCGCCACATATCTAAAGAATATTACGTCATATAGCCAACACATTTAATATTCCAAAAAATAAACATAAGTGTGCATCCGGTAGTTAAATTTGGAGAGCGTGTAGTTAAACCTTAGTTGCCATTACATCCACTCTGAGTCGGAGTGTGGTAGTACCTGTCAGGGTATCATCTATTGGTTAAATTGAATTTGTCCCGAGCATGACACTAAACTGCATCGGATACTCTTGGGCAAAATGTTCGAATTTACCCACCGCACGACCATCTTTCCCAGCGCTATCTACCTTTTTTCTTCTTAACTACTCAAGCTCTTCTCTCTCTTACAGCCGCCATGGGTATGACGCAAAACTACATTCAATGGTGAGACCAAAATTTGGGGACTTTGGGGAATGTGAAGTCACCACTACTTCCATGTCCTTTCGAGTCCGGGGTTATAATTCCTGTCACGACACCATTTATGAGGTATAGCAATTATCTTTTACAGACCATTTAATTACAAGATTGATGCCTCCAAAACAAATTAATCTACAAACCGATGTTATATAAAACGTATGTACGATTTCAGTATAAAATGACCCAATGATGGTTGACATGCCGTAAAATCGAACAACCAAACAACCCCCTTTTTATTACACGGAGATAGATTTATATTAAATGTGATTGTGAATACAAAAAGGTTTCGTTTATATATATATATATATATATATATATATATATATATATATATATATATATATATATATATATATATATATATAATTGAACATAATCATTTATTAACATGTGTGTATACATATATAGTCTCAATAACGGAAGGCGAGAAACAGTTATTCACTCTTGTTGTTGACTCTCTGTTTCCAAAGTTATAAGTTATTTATTTTAATTAAGGCCTGTTCTAGCTATTTATTGCCTTTACAATACTCTATCTGAAAAGGCATTGAGCTCTTTATGAGCCAAATCTTGTTGCGTTTCAACCTTGTGTCATACATGAACGAAATTTCATAATCATGACTTTGTTAGGGTGCGTACAGGAGCTAGCAGCTTTCTGCAATGTTTCCAGACTAGGGGAACGCCGTCTGCATATAAGTTCTTTACTACCTCGAAAAAGGATAAAGTCAAGACAAAACTGTTGAAGATAGGGGAGGTTTATTCGCTTTGATCTTCGTTCGAAATCAGTGACCAATGAGCTGTGGGAGAGAGAGATTCATAATCACTGTTTATTCATATATTATCAGATCATTTTTAAAATAGCATGTTCACACGTGTAGTGCTCCCAGCGAACTGCTGACTTCACTCGCTCTCTCTCTCTCTCTCTCTCTCTCTCTCTCTCTCTCTCTCTCTTTGAGCCATATGACGTAACATCTCTATTCTATCAATTCCCACAGCCCCAGTAATTTTAACCTTGAGTTCAGCAAGTATTCAACAATCTGCTGTATTGATTTGTCTCTGTTCGTATTTCTCTCATATATATATATATATATATATATATATATATATATATATATATATATATATATATATATATATATATATGTATATATGTCTGTGTTTGTGTGTGTGTGTGTGTGTGTGTGTGTGTGTGTGTGTGTGTGTGTGTGTGTGTGTGTGTGTGTGTATATATGTGTGTTCAGAAAAATTAGGCTTTGCAAAAATAAACGTGCATCGTCTAATTTATCAAGCTGTATCACCTGACCAATTTGATTCAGATTGCTTGGCACCATTGAAATACTGACATCAAATGCCCTGGACATTTCTCGTGAAAAACACTGACCTACATATCTTTTTTAACTAAAACTACCTTAATAGTAGGAACTATTTTTTAATTTAGTTCCTCAGACATGAGTGATTCGGTTTCCAAATTAACTGCCGTCACATGTGTGCTTTGCAGATGGAGAAACGTACTTGTAGAGTGATGCACTCTAATCAAAAACAAATCCGTATAGAAATATATACTTTTTTATTTACAACAAAATAGTAATTATAAAATATCATGAAAAAAGTTCAATGGTGGAGAACAAAGCATTTAAACATCTCTGTTTAATAAGGCATTGAGTCAAGTGTCATAGGGTCGCGAGAAAGCGGCAGCATGAAGAGATCCGTTGTCATAGCAACTGTGATCACCGCCCATACATGCATAACTGTTTTTTTAAACATTAATCACACTAAATCATAATTTAAATAGCCTATGTAATTTTATTTTTCATATAGTTGTACCTCCATATAAATGGTACAAAACAAAAAAGAATTATATACGTACGGCATTCATCGGCAATCATCGACATTTTACGCGAGCGTAAACAAATTTACTGGCAGACGACATTTCTCGTGAAGGATTTTTCAGCATTTGATACCTTCAATTTACTAATGTGCTGTTACAAGCACTATGTCGAGGATGCTTCCGTTTGTGATAAAACCGAGAATACTACTTTTTGTCTCGCACAAAAAGATATTGTTAGTGGAAGATATTGAAACTATCCATAAGAAATATTTAGGAACGAGCTAAAAATTTACATACTCAAAACTTAATTATTGTCTCAAAATTCGGAATTTGAAATTATTTTCAATCTTCGTTTTTGTTTGTTTGTTTTTTTTGTTGGTTTTTTTTTCATTTCCTGCTGTCTTTATCTTCAGTTTTGTCCTCGGTCGGAGAGGACGAGCGTCCTCATCGGTTATTCCCTATTTTAATCACATTCATTATTTATACACGTCAAAAACTTAGCTAATTTTTCGCACTGGTATTCATATTCGTATAAAATAAGGTCTTAATCGATGAAATTTTAAAAATAAGAGGGAAAGAAAACGTCTCAAACTGGAAAATAAAAGAATAAAAAAACGTATAAATTCGTATAGAAAACAGAAAGGAAAAATGTATCATTATGGAAATAGAATGGAGGCGGGGGTTTCTCTAACTCGCACTAAGGGAATTGAGAAAGCAAATAAAAAGTTGCTTTCTCATTTCCCTTTACTTGAAATGGATTCGCCCGGTTGTGTGACGGGACAGATATATATATATATATATATATATATATATATATATATATATATACACACACACACAAACAAATACTCATTGCTTTTTATTATAGTATGGAGGATAAGCTTAACCATGTGTTTCTCACCTATATGATAAAAACGCTTAATTATAAATGTTTTAAATAAACGATAAAATAAGACAAAAATGGAGAAAGACGATGAACAAAAGAAAAAAATGCAAAGAAACCGACTTCAAGGCAACGCGGGTAAATAGAACTAGTAAATACATGATATAATAAGAGTTGAAAATCCGATGAGAATTGTAACTTTTTTAATAGGAACATAATGCCTATTACTTCGTCAACAATGGCCTACATCTATTACATTAAGTTATAAAATGTGTTACAGGATTTCTAATTCGCCACAGATTTTTGTTTAATAAAAGGATTCTTTATTATTTTCTTCGAGTTACCTATTTTAAAGTGATGTGAAAATACAGACTTAGTTCAGCTTGAAGAGATTTGAATAATAGACAACGTGGATGATCGTCTCGGTTGCCTACTGACATCAAAATATATTAACGGTTGTTCGCAAGTCCGTGTTTACTTAAGGCCAGAGATATTGAGAAAAACCCTGGGTGCATAAGACTTACGGCCAGTGTAGGTGCTGCTGCCTATCATTGAACCTGCTGGGATAGATGACGGATCGGATGCTTTGAGTATTGATTTACTCCTCTCCAGGAGTTAGGCACAAGGCCAGTTTTAATCTTACTCCCACAAGTAAGATGTGACCCAAGGTCGGGTCGGGAAAGTGCGGTTTAAAAATTGCCTGGGCAGCCCCGTCGGTATTCCCCGATAGGGGCGCCTCAGGCAGTAAACAATAAACTTACTCCTCCCAAAAGAGAGGAGGCGAAGCCTGGGAAGGTGGACCTCCTACAAATGCACAGGACAGACCCATAGACCGGCGTAAATCAAGCCCCGAAGGCCAAGACAATACCAGTCTATGGGGTGCAGTATTCATCGGAAAAGTAACGCTCTGAGGTGAGGCTCCTTAGTTTTATGTATTTTCGTCTTAAAATGTTGTCAGAAACAGTATACAGTCTCTTTTAACAACAACATTCCTTTTTTTAAATGTTAGCTTGCAGTAGATTAATCTGGCACAAACTTAAATTCCGTCAAACTTCCACTATTTTGAAAATCGAAACAATGTTAAATTTTTAAACTTGTATCTCTATTTATATAAAGTCATATTTGTGTGTATGTTTAAATATTTCTATATATAAGGTTTACTCCTAAACTAATTAACCTATCATTATGAATTATGAACATAGCTGCTAGGACTAAGGGTAGATAATGTGAACTATAGTTAGTTTGATTTAGTCGTATTCAAAGAGGAACTGTAAGCCCTTCGTGAAAATTCAGATGTTTGTGAAATATTTAATCATAAGTATTAGACATCATTAAATAAATATTTAATCATAGGTATTAGACATCATTAAATAAATATTTAATCATAAGTATTAGACATCATTAAATAAATATTTAATCATAGGTATTAGACATCATTAAATAAATATTTAATCATAAGTATTAGACATCATTAAATAAATATTTAATCATAAGTATTAAACATCAATTAATAGTTACTCATAAGTATCAGACATCAATAAATAAATATTTAATCATAAGTATTAGACATCATAGTCCAATAAGACATCAATAAATACATATTTAATCATAAGTATTAGACATCAATAAATGAATATTTAATCATAGGTATTAGACATCAATAAATAAATATTTAATCATATGTATGAAACATCAATTAATAAATATTAAATCATGAGTATTAGACATCAATAAATAAATATTTAATCATAAGTATTAAACATCAATAAAAAAAAAAATTTAATCATAAGTATTAGACATCAATAAATGAATATTTAATAACATGTATTAAACATCAATAAATAAATATTTAATAATAGGTATCAGACATCCATAAATAAATATTTAATCATAGGTATTAGACATCAATCAATAAATATTTAATCATAAGTATTAGATATCAATAAATAAATATTTAATCATAAGTATTAGACCTCAATAAATAAATATTTAATCATAGGTATTAGACATCAATAAATGAATATTTAATCATAAGTATTAGGCATCAATAAATAAATATTTAATCATAGGTATTAGACATCAATAAATAAATATTTAATAATAAGTATTAGACATAATAAATAAATATTTAATCATAAGTATTAGTCATTAATAAATGAATATTTACTCATAGGTATTAGACATTAATAAATAAATATTTAATCATAGGTATTAGACATCAATAAATAAATATTTAATAATAAGTATTAGACATAATAAATAAATATTTAATCATAAGTATTAGTCATTAATAAATGAATATTTACTCATAGGTATTAGACATTAATAAATAAATATTTAATCATAGGTATTAGACATCAATAAATAAATATTTAATCATAGGTATTATACATAAATGAATATTCGACACATTTTAGTTCTTTTTGGAGTATTCTAAAGACACTTTAGTCGGACTAAATATGCGCACAACCTGATATTTGAAAATTTAAATATTTCACAATCAATTAAATTATATCCATCGTCATTAGGCAATAATTAAGCAAGACTCCATGAATGTAAATTTCTTAAGTTTAGTTTAAGCCTTAAATTTTAGACATTTTCGAGAATCAGAACAAAGTGATGAATCTAGATCAAAATTGGAATAAGGATTCTAGATATACCTTGATTTTAATTGTCTTGAGGAGACATACGAATAGTGCAAAACTTATTTGTTGGAGGAATTAAGTTTCCCCGTCCTTGGATGGGTATTCTTCTAGTTCCTTATAAAATATATATTTTTTGAATAAATGCTGAATATGTCATTTAAATTGGATAATGTTCTTCATTGTTGATGATTACAAAAAACACCTTGGCTTCATTACGGGAATATTCTCGTATGGAGATACTTCATTTGGTATATTTAGAGCTCAAAACTGATTTTATAAAACTAGTTTTTATATGATGATCAACAGAACCTAAACCGATTTGCGAAACCGTTTTTAATATTTGTAGTTTCTCCCTTCTTTTAAAGAAATATCACAGTAACTGCGGTCAATTAGCCTTTAGCTAGCTGAGTGCTGTCTGTTTCATTCAAATAGCAGGCAACATATCAATTCCATATTTTAGTTGCACTGTTGTCACAAAACCATTTTTCTGTTACGGTGATTGGTGTTTTATATATAAACAGTTTATAAGCATAATCCCTTTGACACACCGGTTCCCGTCAGATCACCAAAGTTAAGCGACGTTGAGCCTGATCAATACTCAAAATGGGTGACCATTTGGGAATACCATGTGCTGTATGTGCTCTCCGCTTATCTCAGCATTTTTTCTAGTTGTCATGGATTTCTCCTTGCCACTGGCATCAATCAATGCCTATTCAGGGATTGGGATTGTGTAACCCTTGCTTCACAATTACACGCATAGGCACCCTCACAGAAGTTATCCATGGTCTGTTAAAACTAGGTGGAGGTCATGATATATAAACAAATGGGGTAACCTCCAAGAGTGTATAACTTTTAATATTATAGGCTCTATGTTGAAAACGGAACCAACATAAAAATAATTTCACAATTATTTTTCTTTCATTGCCTCTTTAATATTATTCTATCTGTGCGCTGGTTATTAAAATGGAATGGGCGATGATATGAATATTTACAAACGGGATCACAGTTGAAAGTTTGGCGTCTTATTGGTATCAATTTATTAAAAACGAAAAAAAACTTGTAAACTGAACAATTATTTTCCTTAAGTGGGGCTACCACTGCTCTACATCCATCAGAACTGACTGGGGACCGCATGCTAAGTTTCCCTAGAAACTTCTTCTTTTCGTGCTAGCCGCAAAATGTATTATGGATAAACTTGTATTCAATTAATTGTATACAATTATTTACGATAGATATTGTACTTTGTACCGAAAATAATTTTAGAAAATGGTTGATTTGCCGTAAAATAGACAAACCAATCATGTACGTTTCTCCAGACCACTAGTACAGTTTTATAATACAAAACAGAAAATAGAAATAGACTCTGAAATTTCTTTCTCTCTCACCAAATCTTTATTGGAGTTCATACATTAGATCCATTACTCTTTCTACTTCTCGTAAGGTCGATTCTCTCTATCGCTCCAAAACCTTTCTCACGCCTGAGGCTATTCTCTATCTACAATCAGACCATATATGGAGTACTGTTGTCATATTTGGGCTGGTGAATCTGTCCCATTTGAGGGTTTTTGATAAGATTCAGAAACATGTCTGTAATTTGATTGGCCCTACGCTTTCTTTTTCTCTACACCCCCTCTCTCACAGACGTGATGTGGCTAGTTTCAGTCTTTTCTATAAATACTATCATGGCATGTGTTCTTCAGAATTATATGATCTATTCCCCGCTTCTTTTGTTCTAGCTCGTTTGACTCGTTGGTCTAGTGGTCTCTATCAATTAGCTCTTTTGACATCTCATTGTAATACAGCTTCCTATTCCAGTAGCTTCTTTGAACCACATGCTTGTGGAACTCTCTTTCTGCTGACTATTTCCTTTTACCTATAATCTTGGTCTTTTCAAGACTAAGGCCAATGGGCATCTCATTCCTGTCTTTGCGATAATCGTATTTGTACTTTTTAGCTACTTACATCAAGTTGCTTCATGCCTTGTCTGGAGTGATTTCTAAAAAAAAAACAAGTTATAATAGCATTTGTAGTCAACGTCCTATCCTAGTCTTTTCCCCTTGTTTCTCTTTGCACTTCATTTTCTTCAACTGATGGCTTATTCTCAACACTCCCCGATTTTTACAGCCACCTGTCTTAGCGTTACATTTTTCAAATCTATTTTGTATTCTATGTATATACCAGCATTGCCACTGCTGGTTTAATATTATTAGACTGTCCTAGTATTGTTATTATATGATAATTATTATAAGATATACATGCACATAAAAGAAGTAAAACAACACTCAACAAAAATAATTCATACAAGTTTAAGGTTTGGAATATTGATGGTCATTTTCTTGTGTATTTATGCGACACTGGATTTCTCCCTCAACCATACACGGTCAAGGGAGTAGCCAGGACGAAGTCCCGCCCACTTCAGATCTTATCATATCTAACCATTTTTGTTTCAAGCATTCTGAATCTCATTTGTCTGCATACAATGTGTGAATGTACCAGCACAGACTACTTTCCCTCATTTGTCTGAGATCGGCGTAACGTCTGACATGTTTGATTCTGATCAAAGCAGAGCTCAAACAGAATATATTTGTCCTCATGACAAATAGTCTTCTTTATGATTATTTTGTTTATAGCTAGCAATAGAAGACGTACAAAGCAGCTGTAAAAGTTTGTCACCTCGATACTTTATACGAATTGATATATATATATATATATATATATATATATATATATATATATATATATATATATATATATATATATATGAATATTTTGAACAACCAAAACAACGTATTTTTTGTTGTTTTTTAAAAAGAAATTATTCATTTATTCTAAAAGTTGATCTTTCAGCGAATACGCCTTTGTCAAAAGTATAGGCATTTTTTTTTCGTTTACTTTTCTTTTTAATCCCTCTTGATTGGGACATTGTCGCAGCCAAGATGAAATTCGTCTTGTGTTTGAATGCCGGGTGTGTGTATCACGTGGTTTACGTGTTGTTGAATACAACAAAGAAGTCCACACTAGAAACGTTGATGGAAGGCAATAAAAAGAATATTTTGAAAAACCAGAACGTATTTTTTTTTGTTTTTTTAAATAAATTATTTATTAGAGTATGAGAGCTCAATGTAGAAAACATAGCAAGAATAAAATATAGAAAGAAAAAATTCACACACACATTGAAACTGTCGGCACTATAATTCATTTCAACCATTTCTAATATGTAGTTGTCCCTTTAGCATTCTGAAGAGGCCAGGTGATCGAAATAAATTATAGTGCCGACAGCTACAATGTCTGTGAATTTTTTCTTTCTATATTTTATATATATATATATATATATATATATATATATATATATATATATATATATATTAAAGGTACAAGGTAATAATTGAACAAATGTAAAGTCACATACTTTACACGTTTATTATATTCAAATCTTATATTGAAACTAGCGGGTACCCGTCATCCGGCGTTGCCCGGGATACATGTAAAAGAATGAAATAAAATGTGTAAACTGCCGACCGAACGCAAATAAGTCACGACGGATAGTTTTAATGTAAAAAAAAACAAATGTAGCTTTTGGATTGTGGAAAATCCATGTACCCAAGAAAACGTTTACATTGAAATGTAACTAAAATACAAATCGACACAGCACACTGCGCCCAGATTGTAAAATAATCGCATAATAATCGTTAAGTACTCATTTGAAGCGAAATATCGTAGCATTGGCTAGTGAAAGCTAAATTTTTCAAAATTTTTAATTTGGGGGGGGGGGGGGCTGGGTGGCGGCACAAATGACCATATTTGGGAATTTGAGGCCCAAAACACAATTTCAGGCATATCTTAACGTAAAATAATCACCTAATATTGGTTAAGGGCTCGTTGAAGCGTATTACCGAGCCGCTTCTAGTGAAAGCAATATTTTTCAAAATGTTCAATTTGGAAGGGGGGTACAAATGTGCCTTGATAATTATTTTGTTGGTGCTCCTGTTTAACACCATGTTCATATAATTGTAAAAAGCAATGGATTCAAGAAAGATGCAGTCCAACTCTATCTGCAGTACACCAAGCATTTGTCCACAACAATTCCTAAGATGAAAAAAGCTGATGTTGCTGCTTTAAAGCGGATCGAAGAACGCTTCACTTCTGGTGATCGAAAAGCAATCCAGATTAGTTTCTATAGACTGTTCGAGAGTAAACCAGGAAATAAAGCAACTCAGTGTACTGTGGAGCGATGGGAATCGTCTCCTTTTCTGAAACGGACTGCCGTACCACCATCATTGCCTAAACCACCTCATGACGAAAAACCCAAGAGAGGAAAACCCATCGCTACTATTGCAGACCAACCATGCCAGAAGTTACAAAGATCCCTGCTTCATAAGATGGTTGATGAAGAAGAAACATTTTCTCAAGAACAAAACATTTTAAAATAAGAAGCTCTCCAAATAATTGTAGACGAGTGTCATCGTACTTGGCATACTCCAAACAATCCTCCTGAATGATTGAGTCTATGTATTATTGATATTGTATTATTGATATTGTATTATTGATAGTGTATCATTGATATTGTATTATTGATATTGTATCATTGATATTGTATTATTGATATTGTATCATTGATATTGTATTATTGATATTGTATCATTGATATTGTATTATTGATATTGTATCATTGATATTGTATTATTGATATTGTATCATTGATATTGTATTATTGATAGTGTATCATTGATATTGTATTATTGATATTGTATCATTGATATTGTATTATTGATATTGTATTATTGATATTGTATTATTGATATTGTATTATTGATAGTGTATCATTGATATTGTATTATTGATATTGTATCATTGATATTGTATTATTGATATTGTATCATTGATATTGTATTATTGATATTGTATCATTGATATTGTATTATTGATATTGTATCATTGATATTGTATTATTGATATTGTATCATTGATATTGTATTATTGATAGTGTATCATTGATATTGTATTATTGATATTGTATTATTGATATTGTATTATTGATAGTGTATCATTGATATTGTATTATTGATATTGTATCATTGATATTGTATTATTGATATTGTATCATTGATATTGTATTATTGATATTGTATCATTGATATTGTATTATTGATATTGTATCATTGATATTGTATTATTGATATTGTATTATTGATATTGTATTATTGATATTGTATTATTGATATTGTATTATTGATAGTGTATCATTGATATTGTATTATTGATATTGTATCATTGATATTGTATTATTGATATTGTATCATTGATATTGTATTATTGATATTGTATCATTGATATTGTATTATTGATATTGTATCATTGATATTGTATTATTGATAGTGTATCATTGATATTGTATTATTGATATTGTATTATTGATATTGTATTATTGATAGTGTATCATTGATATTGTATTATTGATATTGTATCATTGATATTGTATTATTGATAGTGTATCATTGATATTGTATTATTGATATTGTATTATTGATATTGTATTATTGATATTGTATCATTGATATTGTATTATTGATAGTGTATCATTGATATTGTATTATTGATATTGTATTATTGATATTGTATCATTGATATTGTATTATTGATAGTGTATCATTGATATTGTATTATTGATATTGTATTATTGATAACTGTTGACAACTTTTCCCAGTGTTTCATTCTTAGATGCCTTTTTAATTGGTCTTTTTAAATGATAACATTGACTAACTCTATTTTATAATACACTAGGTGCCCATTGGTGAGCAATTATGGGAACATTTTGTCAATTTAGCATTTTCTGGAAAATTCCGGTAGGTTTGATAGAATTTTTTTTAGTTCTAAATAACTCGCTTGCATCCAACTTCAAGTTGAATTTCACATTTGAAAGTCAGCTAAGAGTTTTCTTTTGTATATATTCAAAAAGAGGAGGAAAAGTGCTTTCAGATAGATGGAGACAACATTTGTCAGTATCCTTTCAGAAAGATTTGGCGAGTTTCAAAGTTCACCAATTTCAACACAGAATTTTATTTAACGGCAATTTTCTTCATATATTTTCAAAAAAATAAAAAATGTTTAGAAAAATACTGTGTTTGACCCATTGATACCTTTTAATTGGTTTTATTTTGATAATAATATTGACTAACTATATTTTATAGTACACCTATGGTGTGAAATTATGTGATCATTTTCAAAATTTACCATGTTTCGGATAAATTAACGGAAAATTCAACGAGGATTTGAGTTCTAAATAACTCACCCGTATCCAACTTCAAATTGAATTTTTCAAATTGGAAGGTATCTAAGAGGTTTTCTTCGTATATATTCAGAAAGAGGAGAAAAATTATTTCAGATAGACGGAAAAAAAACGTTTTCAGGGTTGCTTCTAAACAATTTGGCGAAGGTTTAAAAATTGACATTTTCCTCGGAATTTTACCTGCACGCCTAAGGAGAAATGAAGTGACCGGTTAGTAAAAATTGACTGACTTTAAACTGCGCTCAGATCTTAACAGTTGCATATTTTTTACATGCGGTCTTTTTGCATTGTGTTCCCTGGGTCTTCTAGTTAAAACATTCTAAGAAAATATAATTTCATGAAACCTTGAAAAATCAATAAATTCCCACTCTGAGCGCACTGTGCACAGTGTAAAAGGATATCTCTTTCAATAACCGCTTCTACAGAATTTGAACCGAACCGAACTAAACAGACTTTTGCCGAACTAAACTTAAAACTTTGATTAAGATTAGGTTTGAGTTATTTTAGTGTTAAAAACCCCAGTTCGGTTCAAATTCTGTAGAAATAGAAAGTTTTCTTCTTTTTTTTGTAAATAAATAAAACGTAGAAATATTTTTATTCATGAGTCTTGTTTTTGTTTTGTTTTTAAGCGAATTGTTATTTATCTTTTGTTTTTAATTTAAGTTCATTTAAATAAAAATTACCCCAGATCAAACTCCACGGAATATATCTCTCACGAAAGAAAAGTTAAAAGTAATAATTGTGGTTAACTGACACCTAAAACGCTGAGATGGGCCATGAATGTCGGAGCATTTTGCGTAACCTTTATGCGTGAAGCTCATTTCCAACAATTTTTTTTAATTTTTATTATATTATTTTTATCTATTCTGCCAATTGTAGCAAGGTGTTTACTGTGTACACGTAATCGCCTAAAAATAGAATCTAATTTTCGAATAAATAAATCAAAACAAAGTTAGGTGTTTAAATATTGTAAAGAAAAATTAATTATCTGGTTTGTTATGGCGAACTATTTGATGCGTAATGTCGATGTAAGCTTTGCTACAATTGGATGTTTTACAAATTCTGGAACGGTGCAACTTGATTACAATTCCTTGCGAAATAATTGCCGAACGGTGTTTAGGGAGGATAAGAGTTATTAATTCATAGCGAGAAATTAGCGTGCTACCCTCTTTTTGGTTCAAGTAGTTGGAAGGGCTTACAGTGCGGAATGAGAGTAATGTTTTTGGTTTAGCTTATAAAACTAATTTATAGTTTCTTGAAACACACTCGAAGATATTAGGCGACTGGATTGATGTGTTTCGATGCGTTTGATGCATTACTTTTATAGGCTAGTCTGACCGTGTTGGGGGGAATCAACTCCATTTTTTATAAAGAGATATCACAACAAACAATAGCTTATAAAAAATTCCTTTGAAATTTCAAAGTTTTTTTTTTTTAATAAAAACCTAGTTGAGATTACGTCACCAACAAAATACATCGGCAACAAAATCAAACAAAACGCAAAAACGGCAATCGCGCCAGCTATGACGATATTGACGGTATGGGTTAAATGCAATATACCACTAATTTTATATCTAATAATGAAAATTAATAATGATGAATAAAGCTTACGATAAATGTCGATAGATGTACCCTGCCTTACAATTGTTTACATATCTCAGACGGGTTTGTTCTAATACGCCTACGGTCAAAGGGCGATAATTGGCACCGTTCCTTAGAACTGCCTGTGTGAATAAGTAATTAAGCATATAATATAATAATAGTAAGAAGTGTGACTAAAAGAATAATAAACCTTAATTTAAGTTAATCTGTTTTATTAAAGGTTGAAATGCTGGCGAAAACTAAGTGAGATAAAATAAATAGATATATTTATATACATTAAGATGTGTTTGAATAAATAGTCGATTTATTAAATCAATCCAATTAAGTTAATGTATTTTTATATTTAAATTGAATCTCTTCAATGTTATTGTCAACAATTTTGATCAATGAAACCCTTGATGAGAAAAAAAGGCTAATAAATGAAGTGTTTGGTGAGATGTCGTGACGTGTGAGTCCCCGTTTTTCAATCAGAACTCACAACAATAATGAATGTCAACGAGACGCGATTATGTACTGACCACTTGTTGATTTGGAATCTGACGGTACTATGTTGTTCAAAATTCTGTAATACAATATATAAATAAATATTACGCTCTTATTTTATAATTTCCTTTTTAATAATCGAGCATTCTTCGGAGTTTTTATCCCATTGACCTTACCAATATATATATATATATATATATATATATATATATATATATATATATATATATATATATATATATATATATATATATATATGTTTGGGTTCCTCCTTCCTAAAAAATCGAACGAATTTTTTTGTCATAAATATATGACATATATATATATATTGGGTTGACAAAAAAGTTCCTTCGCGTTTTTAGGAAACATCAAGTTTATGAAATTCATTTTTCACGTTCGCTTTGGAAATTTTGAGAATGTCTGCGACATGTCAGGTTGTCAAACAGCAATCTTGTTCAACTACGGATTTCATTCGATCACTGTCAACCATCTGGTTGGTCAGCATCACTGAAAAGAAATTCTTTTCAGAATCGAGCAAACCATTTCTGGCACATCCGTTATGTAACAGCATTCTTCTCATGTACATGGCATATCTTTATGCATGTTTTCCGTAGCTTTCATTCCTTTTCGATTGTAAAAAAGTAGCAGATGTCGGTAGTGCTCTGCTTGATCCCTATTTCAGGGCCTGAAATACAAGTAAAAATGTAAGAACTCCACTACTCTAAGAAAAATATAGGAATATAAAACAATCTTTGGTAGGCCGGAAAGATGACATTAAAAAACGAACTTTTTAACCAACCCAATATATATATATATATATATATATATATATATATATATATATATATATATATGAAGCAATCCAACAAAAGATATAAGCGTCAACTAATATCTTATAATTAGTGAAACATCCGGATAAAAAACTGAAGCTCAATATACTGGATAGAGCATTAATATTATAATATAAAATGAAGTAATAAAATAAGGTGTCAATCAAATTTTATTAGAATTCAAAGTTCATGCAAAGCATCCTTAAGTAGCTGTTTGGGCGAGCAATGAAACCGGGGGTGTCCAGACTTCGAGATGGGTCCTTTTTAATTTTTGATCTTTTTTGCCTAAGGGATTTAGACTCTGAGGTTGTAAGGGTTTATACACCTAAATTTTCAGTTTCTAAATATATACACCTAAATTTTCAGTTTCTAAATATATTTACAATATCTTTACAATATCTTTACAACCTCTTAATTGGGAAATATTAAACCTTAAACCTTAAATATATTTACAACTTCTTGATTAGGAAAAATTAAACCCTAATTTGGATTGGACTTCTTGATTGAACAAACCAAACCTTAAATTAAACTTCCTAATCTGATAAAATTAAATCTTAAATTAAACTATTAAATTATTAAGTTCTAATTATTTAGATAACTTCGTAATTGGGAAAATTAAATCTTAATTGGGAAAAATTAAACCTTAGGGCAGGTTAAACTTTTTAATTGGGGAATGTCAAGCCTTGAGTTGGAATTCCTGGGCTGATGGGATTGAATCTTAAATTAAACTACAAATAATTTCTAGCCTGATAAAATTAAATCTTGAATTAAACTATAAAATTATTGGAATTTAATAACTTCGTAATTTTTAATTTCATAAATATTCTAAATTACTTGATAGGGCTAGATTTGTGAAGTCGGTTTTTACTGTAAGCTAGATTTTAAGTAATACTTTTGGATGTGTACGTGATCACATGACCTGACCTATTTTTCCTAACTTCCTTTTCTCTTTCTTTTAACTTCTTAGCTCCTTCCCCTTTGACATAGAATATGCTTACTGACCCATACAGGGAAGACCTAATTTGGGTGGGATGGATGGCGGGGTTGTATGTTTCTGTCTTTCTTGAACGCGTCAAACAGGATGCAACACAGACATGACTTTAGGCCCGTTAAAGTCATTCTGGGATGTAGACAATTTAATATCGCCTTCTGTTCGTTAGGGATTTGTCATGTTTGGTTGAATGGCAGGGGGAGAAGATCACTTATATAATTTTCGCTCTTCTGGCTAGATGTGATGGGATTCAGTCTTATTTTGCTCAATTCGGATTTAACGGGTTTTCTAATTAAACAACGAATTTGGATTTGACTCGGGTTGCACGTATCGGGATTTCGGAACTTTGATTGGACTTTTTGTATTATTTTGATTGATTTATTTATCATTAACATTGAATATGGACACATTTCGCGACTGGATAACTTTGCCGGCCCCTTCAATTTCACGTATTTGGACTGCTGTTTGTATCTTGGAGTAATGTCCTTCCGGATTATGCTTCTCAACTTGTATGACCTGGATGGACTGTATGGATTCAACAAAAGTATGTTTTTGGATTGATATGTTTGATGTTATGTATTTTTATGTATTTGTGTATATAATTTTATATATTTTCAAAGCGTAATTTTATTGCCTGTAGTAGTATAACTGCGGTAATGGTCCTCTGAAGAGAAGAATTATCTTTGAAAACTCATGAGCTAAGGACTTAAGGATGCTTTGCATGAACTTTGAATTCTAATAAAATTTGATTGACACCTTATTTTATTACTTCATTTTATATTATAATTATATATATATATATATATATATATATATATATATATATATATATATATATATATATTACGAAAAATAATTTATTGAGGTTACCGCTTTTGTCAGCCAGCTTTCCTTCCCTATTGAGCATTTGAAGGCTTAATTTTTGCCTATCCTCTTTGGAGTACAGAGGATTGAAAGCTGGTGGTGGGGCCTCTTTAGGGCTTGGTTTGTTTTGAAGTGATTCTACCATCTTCTTCCTTTTTATTATTGTGATTAGTTCCTTACCACAAGTAGCTTCATGCTTTGTCTGGAGCAACTTCCATGAAAAGCTATGTAAAATGACGATAACTATTTCTTATTATACTTATATAAATATATATCAAGATTTGGCTTTGAGTAATTTATGTAGCTGTCAAAAGAAGTTCTACTATAAGATAAATTTAAAAGTCATATTCTTATTGAACAACAAAGTACCAAACATTTCGTTTTTTCAGAAAATAAGAATTTGGAGTATCGAGTTGGGATCAGGCTTCTTATTGCTGTCCACTCCATCTAATCGCGGAGAATACCTTGCGAAATGCGAATATGGAAATCTGTCCCAACTGGAGTGAAGGTCGACGGAGAATGGTGGCCACTTACTGCTCCAATTACCTACTTGACGACGGGACTCTCAAACAATCCGATTCGTCAATTACCTTCTTTTCATTAACTTCCTCCAACTTTAGGTTTTACACAGCTCCCAGATGATGGACAGAACAATCCTCATATTTGCTTCCCAGTGGTTAACCAACTTCTCTATTATCCACGCTATCGACATCGACCATGTCAATTCTTTATATTTTCCTTATATCTCGTTCACATTCCGTTCATCTCATAATACGACAATTCATTTTTTATAATTCTGTATGGATTCAGAGGGCCACTATTAGACTCTAATTTCATTTTCTCAGATATCGAGCGTCTATAGTTTGCAGCGCGACGCGTCCAAAGCATCCCAGGCCAATATGTCGGATTCTTGGAGTTATATCGAACATCATAAAAATGGCTTTTCTGAAAATTGTAATCTTCACTCTTCGAATTTAAATAGAACATGTCATGTAATTTATCTATTTGTAACATTACGCCTTACCGTTGGATATATAAACCGTTATACATCCTTGTCCTATTCATTATAAGCCAGTAAGTTGGCCGTTGTGAAACTCGAACTTCTCTTCGGCTGTTGATAAAAACCAGGTGGGCACTTGCTGTTTGGTTATAAATGTTTTATTTCAAACAGAACAGAAGCTTTGTACACGCGTGAGAGAGAGATAGAGCGAGCGACGGGAAAACAGATAGACAGATAAATCGCCTGCCTCGTTACACTTCCCTACATTCTACGTGATCGCGCCCACAGGAGCGGCGACGTCTCGTGTTCACTTACTTCAGTTGTTAGCAGGAAAAGAGAGTGAGACCCTTCTGACTGTCACGTCGTTTCCTCAACTTCTGCTTTAGGGTCACCCCTTTTCGGACGTAAGTCAAATCCCTCTATCCGGGCATCCCCTACGCTATCTAACACATTGAGTAACGTTTACTTATATCTTCAGAATTGGCAAGTGTGATGGGAGAGTGAGGAAGCCAACATCAGTTTTTATATTCGTTTTAATAAAACGTTCTGGTTAACTGTTTAGTTCAATTCTCTCTCAAATACTCACAATTTTTCAGTTATTTTTGTAAATATTATTTTCTCTCATTTATATTTTAATTATAAATTTCTCTGAATAATTTAATGTTCTAATGATCACAGAGTACCATATATGGAGTTAAGACGATTTCCCGGTGTTTAGAATAACTTGTACTCATTTGTGACACGGCTTATTTTACTCTGTTACAATTAAGAAAATAAGTGAAGCATTCAACTAATAAAATTATAACGTTGCACAGACATAAGTGTAATGATATGTACAATGACTAAATGCTCAATTATGAAGGCGAGATCAGAAAATAGAACGCGAGACTAGCGATTATTAGTGGACTTTGAAATAAGAATGAAATACACTTCACAACACCGGATTTTAATGAAATTACCGCAACCGTTAAGAAGAGTGAGACATTACACTTTTGAATCTCAACCTGATCTCTGTTGATTGACCTTGGGTCATTTGATCCTTTCTCTTTCAGGTGATACGTAAGAAAGGGTATATGTTACCTGGTCGGGTCAAACGGCGATGGTTTAAGAAAAGGGTAGTGGGTATGTCGCTGTAAATGTTAGGAATGTCACCCGCAAGTCATTATCAAATATAATTAGATAGGAAGGATAAAAATTGCATAACAGCAAACGAACCTCAACAATCGAAAGAAACACTTACTAACTATCTATTTCGATCTCGTTCTATCTATTACTAGTAAACTATTACTAGTAAGCATCCTGGCGTTGCCCCCAAATAAGGACTATTGTGTTCTTCTGCTCCATGCCACGAACCTTATTATAGCAGTGTAATTCTTTGTAATGTCTATAATTCACAAATGTTAAATTGTAGCATAAAGTAAGAATTTGTATTCGCTGTTTATGGATGTCTGATACGAACGCAGACACCACATTCTCATAGAAAATAGTTTGTCGTTAAATTTTACACGAGAAATATTGTTTGATTTTAGTATAAGTTTTTTTAATAGCATTTACAGCGGGCGAACGCAACAGACAGACGGAAACATCACAAATACACTATTACATTCCCACTTGTTATCCCTCTTGTCTCTCTCTTTTCTCTCAATCTGTTCTCTCTATCTTCCCATCGCTTCTCTCTTCCCCTCTCTCGTTATGTCTCTCTGTCTGCCCATCTCCATTTCCATCTCTACCTTTCACTCTCTCTCTCTCCATCTCTCATCTCTCACTCTCTCTCTCTCTCCATCTCTCACTCTCTCTCTCTCCATCTCTCACTCTCTATCTCCATCTCTCTCCATTTTCTTCTCACTCTCTCTCTCAATCAATATTTTTCTCTGTCTTTTACTCTCTCTCTCTCTCTCTCAATCTCTTTCCTTCTTTCTCTACTAGTCTTCTCTCTCTCCATCTCCTACTTTCTCTGTCTTTCTCCGTGTTCTTCTCTCTTCGTCTCCGTCTCTGTCCCTCCCTCTCTTCTTTTTCCTCCTCTATCCTCTGCCTTCTCTTCTTCCAACTCTCTTCAACCTCTATCACGCTTTCTCTCCCTCAAACGCATATTTTCTCTCTCTAAACTCAGTACTACAGTGGAATCTTTATAACAGATTTTTCTGTCAGCCAGTCTATTTAAGTTTAAATTTTCTTTTAATATATCTTAATATAAACAAAATGGATGTTCAAGCTTTATAAAAAAAACTAGCGAGCTTATCAGGCATTGCCTGGGGCATGGATAACAAAACAGAAGATTTTTTTTATATGGAAATCGCTCCAGACAAGGCATGAAACCACTTGATGTAAGGAGTTAACAAGAACGAAATATGATTACCGCAAAGACATGAGATGCCTATTGGCATTAGTCTTGGTAAAAGGAAAACAGTCAGCAGCAAGAGATTTCCACAAACCTGCAGTTCTTGGAAAGAAGCTACTTGAATAGGAAGCTATATTACAATGTGATATCAAAACAGCGAATTGATGGAGACCACTAGACCAACGAGTCAAACGAGCTGGAACCAAAGAAACACAATTTTGAAGAACACATGCCAGAATAGTATTTATAGAACAGACTAGCAACATCACGTCTGTGAGAGAGAGGGTGTAGAGAAGAAGAAAATGCGGAGCCAATCAAATTACAGATATGTTTCTGCACCTTATCAAACACCCTCAAATTGGGCAGAGATTCATCAGCTCAAATATGGCAACAGTACTCCATACATGGTCTGATAGTAGATTTGTAGAGATAGAGAATAGCCTCAGGCGTGAGAAAATGTTTGGAGCGATAGAGACTTTATGAAAAGCAGAAAGAGCAATGGGTCTATTGTATGAACTCCAAGAAAGATTTGATGAGAGAGAAAGACCAAGAGGTTTCAGAGTCGATTTCTCCTCAAGAGCAGAGCTATCCATGAGAATCTCAGGAAGAAAAGGGACACACCTCCGATTGAAAGACACGATCTGACTCTTAACTGGGTGAAATGAAACAAGCCATTTCTTATCCCAATCGACAACCGAGCTCAGGTCAACATATAAATCAGCTGCATATTTCGACTGGGCCGAGGGAGATGGGCGAGAAGCAACACCAGAATAGAGAGTGGTATCATCGGAATAGATGTTAATATTCTGAATAATATTCTCTGGAAGATCATTTATATAGACAAGACACAGTGTTGGGCTTATAATAGAGCCCTGATGAATACCAGTATTGATAGGAAAAGAGAATGACGAGACACTGTCCAAAGTTGCTCACAAGCTTCAATCAGAAAGAAAAGACCTAATAATGTGAAGAACCTCACCACAAATAACACAACCCTGAAGTTTGTGTAGAAGACCTAAGTGCCACACTCTGTTGAATGTTTTTGAAGTGTTAAGCGCAATGACCCTATCCTCTTCTGCATTATCCATACACTCGCTCTGTTTCAACAGTTTCAAAATCAGCAGTTGAACGAAAACAACAAAAGCCATACTGAACAACACTAAAGAGGCCCAGATTTTCCAGAAAATGAACAAGTTTGCCGTTGACCAACCGTTCAAAAACTTTGCTAATAACAATGGAGATTAATCGGACGATACTTAGTTGGGTCAGACCGATCACCAGCATTTTTAAAGATAGGGACAAGAGAGGACTCCTTCCAATAAGAAGCGAAACAGGACTGAAACAAACAGAGATTGAATAAAGAGGAGGAATAGCAGACTTGCCACTATTAATAACACTATTGTATATTCTCCAAAAATCACGAAAGCTAAGTGAGATAGGCACGAAACCTTTGAGAATAGCTAGACTTAGCCTTATAGATTGCTCTCTTGCAGGCATTGCTAGCTATTCTGTAGGATTGTCTAGAAGCCTCAGAACCATCTCGACAATACTGATTAAAGTAATAGTTAGGATGGGGAATGACAGAAGCACAAACAGATGAACACCAGGGCGGAGAATGGGGTTTGATTTGAAATGTACAATGAGAAATGAAGGTGTCAATTCGAACAAGAAACCAGCCAGTAACCTCCTTAGCAGCATAATTCGGATAAATACCAAAGATAGGACACGATGGAACGGCACATAGTAAGCTTCGAAGCGCATCCCAATCAGCCTTCTTGTAATTGAACGTCTTCCTATGGAAGGGACGATCAGTAGAAGACTTCACCGAAAAATGAACCTCAACATGAACAACAGCATAATAGAACATGAGTCAGGAACAGAAGTGAGAAAAGATCAAGTAAGGATGGTTGATGAATATCATTATCAGGAAAACGTGCGGTAAAGGTGACAATTTGGGACAAGTCATGGGGCAGAGAATATTTAAGACAGATTTCACCAGCTAGATTTGTGCCAGTCAGAATGATGAGCATTTAAGTCATCAAAACAAAGATGGAGCTTGATGGATGAATTTGCAATGCATTATCAATATTGCTGGATATAGCATCGACAACAGAGCAGTCATTGTAAGAATGAAAACGGTACAAAAAGAACAAATAGGAAATGGAGTGCAGCAAAGACAACCTCAGACAGATAAAAGCACACCCATGAGATTCAAGGCTGGGGACATGTGCAATGTAGAGATCTTTGCAAATAAAAATAGCAAGACCATTTTAAAAGAAGGTTGTTAAAATTTAAGCGCCTCAGGATTCGAAGAAATTGAAATTTTCAGAATTTTCCTTAAGTGTATATTCTCTATTTTTAAAACCTCATGGAAATCAGAAATATTTTAATTTTTAAATAGAAGCCTGTGTGCAATTTATACGCCTTCACAACACTTTAAAATACTCAGATGAAATTGAAATTTTGGATATGTTTTAATTAAACTCTAATCCCTATGGTTCAGATAAAATACAAATCAGAAATATTTTAATTTTCAAAGAGAAGTTGTGTCACTTTCATGACTGCCCCACACCATCAAAATATATGAAAACCGAATCTAAAACATCCCCATCAACGTGCTGGTTACAAATATTTCGTCGGTTTTGCTAGGAGATGAACCGTTGAAAACTGATTCATGGACACGCATACAACATGCATCTTGCTATATATTAATTGATTGTTATATTCATCGTGGCAATAGTTCCGAACGTGTGCCTACAATTTGGCTTTGATTGACTCAAATGTTTTGAAGCAATGCGTGTTTCTTAAGCTGTGTTAAACTTAAGTTAGAAATAACATTTTCTTCGGTCTGCCACACTTACGTTTCAAATTACATGTTTGTCGGTCTGTCATGCTTATGGTCTATCAAGCTGATGTTTGAAAGCACATGTACTGTTGTGTGCAAACGACAATCCTTTGGCTTTTGGTGAGGAGGATAGTGTCGTATCTATTTTGATACCACACTTCATCTAGTCAGTCTTCGGTCAGTGGAGGAGAGATTCTTTTATACTGAGGCAATTTTAATTTTTTTCCTAATCCACAGTGCCCTTTTTGGGGGAGCTTAATTTTCCCACATTAAAAACCGACATTGTGTCTAACTTTGCCCTCGTGGGGAGGCAAGTAAATAGTGACAACACCGGTGCAAAAACGGAATTCAATATTGAGGCGCTTGGGGAATATGCCAAAAGGACGGCAAAAAGAAGGTTAGATACCCTACATCAAACCGTAAGACGAGCGACGTTTACCCTGACCAAGCTTTTGACTGTGTATGGTGGAGGGAGAAATCCGATGTGGACCCTGTTAGAAATGATAGAAATGATGTCAGTTTAAATTTGTCCAAGCATAGATATAATAGGCCCGTCCGTCGGTTAGTCTCTCATGCTTAAGTTTCAAATTGCATTTTAATCGCTCTGAAAACTCACCTGTAGAATATATATATTAGTTACTAGAGTAATCCGTTTTTCATTTCTTTGAAACATTTGCGGACATCTGATCGGATGCACTTAGTAATGGTTCTATGTTTTTCGCATCGTTATGAACCCATTTTGATATTATTGTTTCAGTTTTGTCGCGGATATTGCATTACTTTCATAAATAGCTTTTAGAAAAATATGAATCCATCTGCCCCCCCCCACACACACACACACCAGCTATGGGTAAAATAATAGGGTAGACTAGAGTATGAAGCCTTCGTAAAGGCAACTAGTTTATGAGAAGGAAAACACTGAAATACCACCTGCGACCAGATAGGTCCCTGATCTGTGGCACACTGTGCACGTGTATGACGGAGTGAGTCTTATTCTCTTCTACTATAATTAAATCAATCTTTTTCACCCACGCGCATGCTCTCATGAAGTTATGGGTCTATAGAGACTTTCTCTCAATGTGTGCGAGAAAAAGAATCTACACATTATGTGTGGTTCGTGTGTTTCTGGTGTCTGATCAATACATCAATATATGTAGTTTTAACAATTTGATATATATATATTTATATATATATATATATATATAAAATCTTCATCGAGTTAAATATTATTATGTTTATATGTACAGGATTTACACTTAAACTAATTAAAGGAACATTATAAATTAAAGGAAATTATAAATTTTGGAAAACAGCTTCTAGGCGTAAGGAATTCAGATGGGGGATATATTTAATTCAGTTTCATACAAAGGAGTAAAAAAGGGGTGGAAGATCTTCGTAAAACTTCAGATATCTCCGATTTTGTGAAATTTTAACGATAATTAATAAATATTCCTCAAATTTTAGTTTCGTTGAAGTATGTTAAAGGGGTTTTATGAGTACAGCTTCCCATTTTAAAATTAAATTATGTAATTTGCCCTATATTAATAAGACCCCACTATTCAATGAATTTCAATGTCTTCCTAAGACTCCTTAAACACATAAGGCGTAAATTTTAGACTTTTCTAGAATCAAAATCATGTAATGTATTTTGATCAAAATTAAAATAAGGATTCTAGACAAGGTTGGTAGCATTGTATCTTGATTTTAAGCTTTGTGACATAAAATTGGTATAAAACTGTTCAGTTAGAATTTATTTTACCCGTCTTTGTTATTAGAAAATTGGCATTTGACTAATATCGGATATGCGTCTTTCATAACAAATTATTGAGGATGCTGTCTGTCAGATTCTTGCATTGTTGTGAAGTAATCTTTTCAAACTCTTCTTTTATTGTCTCTAAGTGTGACATTTTGTTTACAAATTTTCTACCAGGCAGTTTTCTTTTAACTGTGCTTCACAAATTCTCGATCGGGTTTAGATCAGAAATTTGTCCGGGACAGAACATTGTCTGAAAAAAACATTATCATTCAACGATTTTTTAAATTAATTTTACAGTGTGGACTGAGGCATTGTCATGCTTAAATTCCCGGTAACAGAAAGTAAACAACTTTTGAACTGTCGAAATTAAGCCTTTTTTCTAAAATACCGATGCATTTTTGGTGTTTATGCTCTTATCATACTTGACTGTTGTTTAAAGACAATCAACCCTAAATCTTTCACATGATCTTCGAAGACACCGTTCAGTTAGGAGTATCACTCACATAAAAATTGCGACTCAACCGACCAAATAACTTTTTGAAACAATTCCGGAGAGAAAGCTCAATATTCAGTAACAAAACTTATCTATGATATTCTTTTGTAAGAACAAAAGCATTTTATCAAATCGTCATATGATATATCGCTTTATTTTTTCAAAGCCTGACTATTGTTCTCCGAGAAAGAGACTTACCGTCTTCGGTTTTGAACTGCTTGGCTAAATTTGTGAGTGTATCTTTCCTATAATGTAGAGCTTTTCAGCCCAGAGTCATCTCTTTTGATGATTTCAGACATCCTGGGTCTGGTTTCCTTTTCTACATTACATATTTATTAATATTGTATACCAATATTTTTCACTGTGTCAAGAAAAGTAGAAACGTTTTCCTTTTTCAAGATGATAACAATTTGTTTATACTCCGCCTATTGTCATCTCTCCAATTACAGTGTTCGTCATTTTCCTCTTAGGTGTCATTTTATATTAAATATTAAAATAAATAAAGCTTATTTTTTCTCTTAGGTGTCGTTGTATATTATATATTAAGATAAATTAAGCTTATTTTTCCTCTTAGGTGTCATTTTATATTATATATTAAGATAAATTAAGCTTATTTTTCTCTTAGGTGTCATTTTATATTAAATATTAAGATAAATTAAGCTTATTTTTCCCCTTAGGTGTCATTTAATATTAAATATTAAGATAAATTAAGCTTATTTTTCTTCTTAGGTGTCATTTTATATTATATATTAAGATGAATTAAGCTTATTTTTCCTCTTAGGTGTCATTTTATATTATATATTAAGATAAATTAAGCTTATTTTTCTTCTTAGGTGTCATTTAATATTAAATATTAAGATAAATTAAGCTTATTTTTCCTCTTAGGTGTCATTTTATATTAAATATTAAGATAAATTAAGCTTATTTTTCCTCTTAGGTGTCATTTTATATTACATATTAAGATGAATTAAGCTTATTTTTCCTCTTAGGTGTCATTTTATATTAAATATTAAGATAAATTAAGCTTATTTTTCCTCTTAGGTGTCATTTTATATTAAATATTAAGATAAATTAAGCTTATTTTTCCTCTTAGGTGTCATTTTATATTAAATATTAAAATAAATTAAGCTTATTTTCCCTCTTAGGTGTCATTTTATATTAAATATTAAAATAAATTAAGCTTATTTTTCTTCTTAGGTGTCATTTTATATTATATATTAAGATAAATTAAGCTTATTTTTCCTCTTAGGTGGCATTTTATATTAAATATTAAGATAAATTAAGCTTATTTTTCTTCTTAGGTGTCATTTTATATTAAATATTAAGATAAATTAAGCTTATTTTTCCCCTTAGGTGTCATTTAATATTAAATATTAAGATAAATTAAGCTTATTTTTCCTCTTAGGTGTCATTTTATATTAAATATTAAGATAAATTAAGCTTATTTTTCCTCTTAGGTGTCATTTTATATTATATATTAAGATGAATTAAGCTTATTTTTCCTCTTAGGTGTCATTTTATATTAAATATTAAGATAAATTAAGCTTATTTTTCTTCTTAGGTGTCATTTAATATTAAATATTAAGATAAATTAAGCTTATTTTTCCTCTTAGGTGTCATTTTATATTAAATATTACAATAAATTAAGCTTATTTTTCATCTTAGGTGTCATTTTATATTATATATTAAGATAAATTAAGCTTATTTTTCCTCTTAGGTGTCATTTTATATTAAATATTAAAATAAATTAAGCTTATTTTTCCTCTTAGGTGTCATTTTATATGAAATATTAACATAAATTAAGCTTATTTTTCTCTTAGGTGTCATTTTATATCAAATATTAAGATAAATTAAGCTTATTTTCCTCTTAGGTGTCATTTTATATTCAATATTATGATGAATTAAGCTTATTTTTCCTCTTAGGTGTCATTTTATATTAAATATTAAGATAAATTAAGCTTATTTTTCTTGTAGGTGTCATTTTATATTATATATTAAGATAAATTAAGCTTATTTTTCCTCTTAGGTGTCATTTTATATCAAATATTAAGATAAATTAAGCTTATTTTTCCTCTTAGGTGTCATTTAATATTAAATATTAAGATAAATTAAGCTTATTTTTCTTTTAGGTGTCATTTTATATTATATATTAAGATAAATTTAGCTTATTTTTCCTCTTAGGTGTCATTTTATATTAAATATTAAGATAAATTAAGCTTATTTTTCCTCTTAGGTGTCATTTTATATTAAATATTATAATAAATTAAGCTTATTTTTCATCTTAGGTGTCATTTAATATTAAATATTAAGATAAATTAAGCTTATTTTTCTTTTAGGTGTCATTTTATATCATATATTAAGATAAATTTAGCTTATTTTTCCTCTTAGGTGTCATTTTATATTAAATATTAAGATAAATTAAGCTTATTTTTCCTCTTAGGTGTCATTTTATATTAAATATTAAGATAAATTAAGCTTATTCTTCCTCTTAGGTGTCATTTTATATTAAATATTAAGATAAATTAAGCTTATTTTTCCTCTTAGGTGTCATTTTATATTAAATATTAAGATAAATTAAGCTTATTTTTCCTCTTAGGTGTCATTTTATATTAAATATTAAAATAAATTAAGCTTATTTTCCCTCTTAGGTGTCATTTTATATTAAATATTAAAATAAATTAAGCTTATTTTTCTTCTTAAGTGTTATTTTATATTAAATATTAAGATAAATTAAGCTTATTTTTCCTCTTAGGTGGCATTTTATATTAAATATTAAGATAAATTAAGATTATTTTTCTTCTTAGGTGTCATTTTATATTAAATATTAAGATAAATTAAGCTTATTTTTCCTCTTAGGTGTCATTTAATATTAAATATTAAGATAAATTAAGCTTATTTTTCTCTTAGATGTCATTTTATATTATATATTAAGATAAATTAAGCTTATTTTTCTTTTAGGTGTCATTTTATATTAAATATTAAGATAAATTAAGCTTATTTTTATTCTTAGGTGTCATTCAATATTAAATATTAAGATAAATTTAGCTTATTTTTCTTTTAGGTGTCATTTTATATTATATATTAAGATAAATTTAGCTTATTTTTCCTCTTAGGTGTCATTTTATATTAAATATTAAGATAAATTAAGCTTATTTTTCTTTTAGGTGTCATTTTATATAATATATTAAGATAAATTTAGCTTATTTTTCCTCTTAGGTGTCATTTTATATTAAATATTAAGATAAATTAAGCTTATTTTTCCTCTTGGGTGTCATTTTATATTAAATATTAAGATAAATTAAGCTTATTTTTCCTCTTAGGTGTCATTTTATATTAAATATTAAGATAAATTAAGCTTATTTTTCTTTTAGGTGTCATTTTATATAATATATTAAGATAAATTTAGCTTATTTTTCCTCTTAGGTGTCATTTTATATTAAATATTAAGATAAATTAAGCTTATTCTTCCTCTTAGGTGTCATTTAATATTAAATATTAAGATAAATTAAGCTTATTTTTCCTCTTAGGTGTCATTTTATATTAAATATTAAGATAAATTAAGCTTATTTTTCCTCTTAGGTGTCATTTTCTATTAAATATTAAAATAAATTAAGCTTATTTTCCCTCTTAGGTGTCATTTTATATTAAATATTAAAATAAATTAAGCTTATTTTTCTTCTTAGGTGTCATTTTATATTAAATATTAAGATAAATTAAGCTTATTTTTCCTCTTAGGTGGCATTTTATATTAAATATTAAGATAAATTAAGCTTATTTTTCTTCTTAGGTGTCATTTTATATTAAATATTAAGATAAATTAAGCTTATTTTTCCCCTTAGGTGTCATTTAATATTAAATATTAAGATAAATTAAGCTTATTTTTCCTCTTAGGTGTAATTTTATATTATATATTAAGATGAATTAAGCTTATTTTTCCTCTTAGGTGTCATTTTATATTATATATTAAGATAAATTAAGCTTATTTTTCTTCTCAGGTGTCATTTAATATTAAATATTAAGATAAATTAAGCTTATTTTTCCTCTTAGGTGTCATTTTATATTAAATATTAAGATAAATTAAGCTTATTTTTCCTCTTAGGTGTCATTTTATATTATATATTAAGATGAATTAAGCTTATTTTTCCTCTTAGGTGTCATTTTATATTAAATATTAAGATAAATTAAGCTTATTTTTCTTCTTAGGTGTCATTTAATATTAAATATTAAGATAAATTAAGCTTATTTTTCTTCTTAGATGTCATTTTATATTATATATTAAGTAAAATTTAGCTTATTTTTCCTCTTCGGTGTCATTTTATATTAAATATTAAGATTAATTAAGCTTATTTTTCCTCTTAGGTGTCATTTTATATTAAATATTAAGATAAATTAAGCTTATTTTTCCTCTTAGGTGTCATTTTATATTAAATATTAAAATAAATTAAGCTTATTTTCCCTCTTAGGTGTCATTTTATATTAAATATTAAAATAAATTAAGCTTATTTTTCTTCTTAGGTGTCATTTTATATTATATATTAAGATAAATTAAGCTTATTTTTCCTCTTAGGTGTCATTTAATATTAAATATTAAGATAAATTAAGCTTATTTTTCTTCTTAGGTGTCATTTTATATTAAATATTAAGATAAATTAAGCTTATTTTTCCCCTTAGGTGTCATTTAATATTAAATATTAAGATAAATTAAGCTTATTTTTCCTCTTAGGTGTCATTTTATATTATATATTAAGATGAATTAAGCTTATTTTTCCTCTTAGGTGTCATTTTATATTATATATTAAGATCAATTAAGCTTATTTTTCTTCTTAGGTGTCATTTAATATTAAATATTAAGATAAATTAAGCTTATTTTTCCTCTTAGGTGTCATTTTATATTAAATATTAAGATAAATTAAGCTTATTTTTCCTCTTAGGTGGCATTTTATATTAAATATTAAGATAAATTAAGATTATTTTTCTTCTTAGGTGTCATTTTATATTAAATATTAAGATAAATTAAGCTTATTTTTCCTCTTAGGTGTCATTTAATATTAAATATTAAGATAAATTAAGCTTATTTTTCTCTTAGATGTCATTTTATATTATATATTAAGATAAATTAAGCTTATTTTTCTTTTAGGTGTCATTTTATATTAAATATTAAGATAAATTAAGCTTATTTTTATTCTTAGGTGTCATTCAATATTAAATATTAAGATAAATTTAGCTTATTTTTCTTTTAGGTGTCATTTTATATTATATATTAAGATAAATTTAGCTTATTTTTCCTCTTAGGTGTCATTTTATATTAAATATTAAGATAAATTAAGCTTATTTTTCTTTTAGGTGTCATTTTATATTATATATCAAGATAAATTAAGCTTATTTTTCCTCTTAGGTGGCATTTTATATTAAATATTAAGATAAATTAAGCTTATTTTTCCTCTTAGGTGTCATTTTATATTAAATATTAAGATAAATTAAGCTTATTTTTCTTTTAGGTGTCATTTTATATTATATATTAAGATAAATTTAGCTTATTTTTCCTCTTAGGTGTCATTTTATATTAAATATTAAGATAAATTAAGCTTATTTTTCCTCTTAGGTGTCATTTTATATTAAATATTAAGATAAATTAAGCTTATTTTTCCTCTTAGGTGTCATTTTATATTAAATATTAAGATAAATTAAGCTTATTTTTCTTTTAGGTGTCATTTTATATAATATATTAAGATAAATTTAGCTTATTTTTCCTCTTAGGTGTCATTTTATATTAAATATTAAGATAAATTAAGCTTATTCTTCCTCTTAGGTGTCATTTAATATTAAATATTAAGATAAATTAAGCTTATTTTTCCTCTTAGGTGTCATTTTATATTAAATATTAAGATAAATTAAGCTTATTTTTCCTCTTAGGTGTCATTTTCTATTAAATATTAAAATAAATTAAGCTTATTTTCCCTCTTAGGTGTCATTTTATATTAAATATAAAAATAAATTAAGCTTATTTTTCTTCTTAGGTGTCATTTTATATTAAATATTAAGATAAATTAAGCTTATTTTTCCTCTTAGGTGGCATTTTATATTAAATATTAAGATAAATTAAGCTTATTTTTCTTCTTAGGTGTCATTTTATATTAAATATTAAGATAAATTAAGCTTATTTTTCCCCTTAGGTGTCATTTAATATTAAATATTAAGATAAATTAAGCTTATTTTTCCTCTTAGGTGTCATTTTATATTATATATTAAGATGAATTAAGCTTATTTTTCCTCTTAGGTGTCATTTTATATTATATATTAAGATAAATTAAGCTTATTTTTCTTCTCAGGTGTCATTTTATATTAAATATTAAGATAAATTAAGCTTATTTTTCCTCTTAGGTGTCATTTTATATTAAATATTAAGATAAATTAAGCTTATTTTTCATCTTAGGTGTCATTTTATATTATATATTAAGATAAATTAAGCTTATTTTTCCTCTTAGGTGTCATTTTATATTAAATATTACAATAAATTAAGCTTATTTTTCATCTTAGGTGTCATTTTATATTATATATTAAGATAAATTAAGCTTATTTTTCCTCTTAGGTGTCATTTTATATTAAATATTAAAATAAATTAAGCTTATTTTTCCTCTTAGGTGTCATTTTATATGAAATATTAACATAAATTAAGCTTATTTTTCTCTTAGGTGTCATTTTATATCAAATATTAACATAAATTAAGCTTATTTTCCTCTTAGGTGTCATTTTATATTCAATATTATGATGAATTAAGCTTATTTTTCCTCTTAGGTGTCATTTTATATTAAATATTAAGATAAATGAAGCTTATTTTTCTTGTAGGTGTCATTTTATATTATATATTAAGATAAATTAAGCTTATTTTTCCTCTTAGGTGTCATTTTATATCAAATATTAAGATGAATTAAGCTTATTTTTCCTCTTAGGTGTCATTTAATATTAAATATTAAGATAAATTAAGCTTATTTTTCTTTTAGGTGTCATTTTATATTATATATTAAGATAAATTTAGCTTATTTTTCCTCTTAGGTGTCATTTTATATTAAATATTAAGATAAATTAAGCTTATTTTTCCTCTTAGGTGTCATTTTATATTAAATAATATAATAAATTAAGCTTATTTTTCATCTTAGGTGTCATTTAATATTAAATATTAAGATAAATTAAGCTTATTTTTCTTTTAGGTGTCATTTTATATTATATATTAAGATAAATTTAGCTTATTTTTCCTCTTAGGTGTCATTTTATATTAAATATTAAGATAAATTAAGCTTATTTTTCCTCTTAGGTGTCATTTTATATTAAATATTAAGATAAATTAAGCTTATTCTTCCTCTTAGGTGTCATTTTATATTAAATATTAAGATAAATTAAGCTTATTTTTCCTCTTAGGTGTCATTTTATATTAAATATTAAGATAAATTAAGCTTATTTTTCCTCTTAGGTGTCATTTTATATTAAATATTAAAATAAATTAAGCTTATTTTCCCTCTTAGGTGTCATTTTATATTAAATATTAAAATAAATTAAGCTTATTTTTCTTCTTAAGTGTAATTTTATATTAAATATTAAGATAAATTAAGCTTATTTTTCCTCTTAGGTGGCATTTTATATTAAATATTAAGATAAATTAAGATTATTTTTCTTCTTAGGTGTCATTTTATATTAAATATTAAGATAAATTAAGCTTATTTTTCCTCTTAGGTGTCATTTAATATTAAATATTAAGATAAATTAAGCTTATTTTTCTCTTAGATGTCATTTTATATTATATATTAAGATAAATTAAGCTTATTTTTCTTTTAGGTGTCATTTTATATTAAATATTAAGATAAATTAAGCTTATTTTTATTCTTAGGTGTCATTCAATATTAAATATTAAGATAAATTTAGCTTATTTTTCTTTTAGGTGTCATTTTATATTATATATTAAGATAAATTTAGCTTATTTTTCCTCTTAGGTGTCATTTTATATTAAATATTAAGATAAATTAAGCTTATTTTTCTTTTAGGTGTCATTTTATATAATATATTAAGATAAATTTAGCTTATTTTTCCTCTTAGGTGTCATTTTATATTAAATATTAAGATAAATTAAGCTTATTTTTCCTCTTAGGTGTCATTTTATATTAAATATTAAGATAAATTAAGCTTATTTTTCCTCTTAGGTGTCATTTTATATTAAATATTAAGATAAATTAAGCTTATTTTTCTTTTAGGTGTCATTTTATATAATATATTAAGATAAATTTAGCTTATTTTTCCTCTTAGGTGTCATTTTATATTAAATATTAAGATAAATTAAGCTTATTCTTCCTCTTAGGTGTCATTTAATATTAAATATTAAGATAAATTAAGCTTATTTTTCCTCTTAGGTGTCATTTTATATTAAATATTAAGATAAATTAAGCTTATTTTTCCTCTTAGGTGTCATTTTCTATTAAATATTAAAATAAATTAAGCTTATTTTCCCTCTTAGGTGTCATTTTATATTAAATATTAAAATAAATTAAGCTTATTTTTCTTCTTAGGTGTCATTTTATATTAAATATTAAGATAAATTAAGCTTATTTTTCATCTTAGGTGGCATTTTATATTAAATATTAAGATAAATTAAGCTTATTTTTCTTCTTAGGTGTCATTTGATATTAAATATTAAGATAAATTAAGCTTATTTTTCCCCTTAGGTGTCATTTAATATTAAATATTAAGATAAATTAAGCTTATTTTTCCTCTTAGGTGTCATTTTATATTATATATTAAGATGAATTAAGCTTATTTTTCCTCTTAGGTGTCATTTTATATTATATATTAAGATAAATTAAGCTTATTTTTCTTCTCAGGTGTCATTTAATATTAAATATTAAGATAAATTAAGCTTATTTTTCCTCTTAGGTGTCATTTTATATTAAATATTAAGATAAATTAAGCTTATTTTTCCTCTTAGGTGTCATTTTATATTATATATTAAGATGAATTAAGCTTATTTTTCCTCTTAGGTGTCATTTTATATTAAATATTAAGATAAATTAAGCTTATTTTTCTTCTTAGGTGTCATTTAATATTAAATATTAAGATAAATTAAGCTTATTTTTCTCTTAGATGTCATTTTATATTATATATTAAGTTAAATTTAGCTTATTTTTCCTCTTAGGTGTCATTTTATATTAAATATTAAGATTAATTAAGCTTATTTTTCCTCTTAGGTGTCATTTTATATTAAATATTAAGATAAATTAAGCTTATTTTTCCTCTTAGGTGTCATTTTATATTATATATTAAGATCAATTAAGCTTATTTTCCCTCTTAGGTGTCATTTTATATTCAATATTAAGATGAATTAAGCTTATTTTTCCTCTTAGGTGTCATTTTATATTAAATATTATAATAAATTAAGCTTATTTTTCATCTTAGGTGTCATTTAATATTAAATATTAAGATAAATTAAGCTTATTTTTCTTTTAGGTGTCATTTTATATTATATATTAAGATATATTTAGCTTATTTTTCCTCTTAGGTGTCATTTTATATTAAATATTAAGATAAATTAAGCTTATTTTTCCTCTTAGGTGTCATTTTATATTAAATATTAAGATAAATTAAGCTTATTCTTCCTCTTAGGTGTCATTTTATATTAAATATTAAGATAAATTAAGCTTATTTTTCCTCTTAGGTGTCATTTTATATTAAATATTAAGATAAATTAGGCTTATTTTTCCTCTTAGGTGTCATTTTATATTAAATATTAAAATAAATTAAGCTTATTTTCCCTCTTAGGTGTCATTTTATATTAAATATTAAAATAAATTAAGCTTATTTTTCTTCTTAAGTGTAATTTTATATTAAATATTAAGATAAATTAAGCTTATTTTTCCTCTTAGGTGGCATTTTATATTAAATATTAAGATAAATTAAGATTATTTTTCTTCTTAGGTGTCATTTTATATTAAATATTAAGATAAATTAAGCTTATTTTTCCTCTTAGGTGTCATTTAATATTAAATATTAAGATAAATTAAGCTTATTTTTCTCTTAGATGTCATTTTATATTATATATTAAGATAAATTAAGCTTATTTTTCTTTTAGGTGTCATTTTATATTAAATATTAAGATAAATTAAGCTTATTTTTATTCTTAGGTGTCATTCAATATTAAATATTAAGATAAATTTAGCTTATTTTTCTTTTAGGTGTCATTTTATATTATATATTAAGATAAATTTAGCTTATTTTTCCTCTTAGGTGTCATTTTATATTAAATATTAAGATAAATTAAGCTTATTTTTCTTTTAGGTGTCATTTTATATAATATATTAAGATAAATTTAGCTTATTTTTCCTCTTAGGTGGCATTTTATATTAAATATTAAGATAAATTAAGCTTATTTTTCCTCTTAGGTGTCATTTCATATTAAATATTAAGATAAATTAAGCTTATTTTTCTTTTAGGTGTCATTTTATATTATATATTAAGATAAATTTAGCTTATTTTTCCTCTTAGGTGTCATTTTATATTAAATATTAAGATAAATTAAGCTTATTTTTCCTCTTAGGTGTCATTTTATATTAAATATTAAGATAAATTAAGCTTATTTTTCCTCTTAGGTGTCATTTTATATTAAATATTAAGATAAATTAAGCTTATTTTTCCTCTTAGGTGTCATTTTCTATTAAATATTAAAATAAATTAAGCTTATTTTCCCTCTTAGGTGTCATTTTATATTAAATATTAAAATAAATTAAGCTTATTTTTCTTCTTAGGTGTCATTTTATATTAAATATTAAGATAAATTAAGCTTATTTTTCCTCTTAGGTGGCATTTTATATTAAATATTAAGATAAATTAAGCTTATTTTTCTTCTTAGGTGTCATTTTATATTAAATATTAAGATAAATTAAGCTTATTTTTCCCCTTAGGTGTCATTTAATATTAAATATTAAGATAAATTAAGCTTATTTTTCCTCTTAGGTGTCATTTTATATTATATATTAAGATGAATTAAGCTTATTTTTCCTCTTAGGTGTCATTTTATATTATATATTAAGATAAATTAAGCTTATTTTTCTTCTCAGGTGTCATTTAATATTAAATATTAAGATAAATTAAGCTTATTTTTCCTCTTAGGTGTCATTTTATATTAAATATTAAGATAAATTAAGCTTATTTTTCCTCTTAGGTGTCATTTTATATTATATATTAAGATGAATTAAGCTTATTTTTCCTCTTAGGTGTCATTTTATATTAAATATTAAGATAAATTAAGCTTATTTTTCTTCTTAGGTGTCATTTAATATTAAATATTAAGATAAATTAAGCTTATTTTTCTCTTAGATGTCATTTTATATTATATATTAAGTTAAATTTAGCTTATTTTTCCTCTTAGGTGTCATTTTATATTAAATATTAAGATTAATTAAGCTTATTTTTCCTCTTAGGTGTCATTTTATATTAAATATTAAGATTAATTAAGCTTATTTTTCCTCTTAGGTGTCATTTTATATTATATATTAAGATCAATTAAGCTTATTTTCCCTCTTAGGTGTCATTTTATATTAAATATTAAGATGAATTAAGCTTATTTTTCCTCTTAGGTGTCATTTTATATTAAATATTATAATAAATTAAGCTTATTTTTCATCTTAGGTGTCATTTAATATTAAATATTAAGATAAATTAAGCTTATTTTTCTTTTAGGTGTCATTTTATATTATATATTAAGATATATTTAGCTTATTTTTCCTCTTAGGTGTCATTTTATATTAAATATTAAGATAAATTAAGCTTATTTTTCCTCTTAGGTGTCATTTTATATTAAATATTAAGATAAATTAAGCTTATTCTTCCTCTTAGGTGTCATTTTATATTAAATATTAAGATAAATTAAGCTTATTTTTCCTCTTAGGTGTCATTTTATATTAAATATTAAGATAAATTAAGCTTATTTTTCCTCTTAGGTGTCATTTTATATTAAATATTAAAATAAATTAAGCTTATTTTCCCTCTTAGGTGTCATTTTATATTAAATATTAAAATAAATTAAGCTTATTTTTCTTCTTAAGTGTAATTTTATATTAAATATTAAGATAAATTAAGCTTATTTTTCCTCTTAGGTGGCATTTTATATTAAATATTAAGATAAATTTAGCTTATTTTTCCTCTTAGGTGTCATTTTATATTAAATATTAAGATAAATTAAGCTTATTCTTCCTCTTAGGTGTCATTTTATATTAAATATTAAGATAAATTAAGCTTATTTTTCTCTTAGGTGTCATTTTATATTAAATATTAAGATAAATTAAGCTTATTTTTCCCCTTAGGTGTCATTTAATATTAAATATTAAGATAAATTAAGCTTATTTTTCCTCTTAGGTGTCATTTTATATTATATATTAAGATGAATTAAGCTTATTTTTCCTCTTAGGTGTCATTTTATATTATATATTAAGATCAATTAAGCTTATTTTTCTTCTTAGGTGTCATTTAATATTAAATATTAAGATAAATTAAGCTTATTTTTCCTCTTAGGTGTCATTTTATATTAAATATTAAGTTAAATTTAGCTTATTTTTCCTCTTAGGTGTCATTTTATATTAAATATTAAGATTAATTAAGCTTATTTTTCCTCTTAGGTGTCATTTAATATTAAATATTAAGATAAATTAAGCTTATTTTTCTCTTAGATGTCATTTTATATTATATATTAAGTTAAATTTAGCTTATTTTTCCTCTTAGGTGTCATTTTATATTAAATATTAAGATTAATTAAGCTTATTTTTCCTCTTAGGTGTCATTTTATATTAAATATTAAGATAAATTAAGCTTATTTTTCCTCTTAGATGTCATTTTATATTAAATATTAAGATAAATTAAGCTTATTTTTATTCTTAGGTGTCATTTTATATTAAATATTAAGATAAATTAAGCTTATTTTTCCTCTTAGGTGTCATTTTATATTAAATATTAAGATATATTAAGCTTATTTTTCCTCTTAGGTGTCATTTTATATTTAATATTTACATAAATAAAGCTTATTTTTCCTCTTAGGTGTCATTTTATATTAAATATTAAGATAAATTAAGCTTATTTTTCTTCTTAAGTGTCATTTTATATTAAATATTAAGATAAATTAAGCTTATTTTTATTCTTAGGTGTCATTCAATATTAAATATTAAGATAAATTAAGCTTATTTTTCCTCTTAGGTGTCATTTTATATTAAATATTAAGATAAATAAAGCTTATTTTTTCTCTTAGGTGTCATTTTATATTATATATTAAGATAAATTAAGCTTATTTTTCCTCTTAGGTCGCATTTTATATTTAATATTTACATAAATCAAGCTTATTTTTCCTCTTAGGTGTCATTTTATATTAAATATTAACATAAATTAAGCTTATTTTTCCTTTTAGGTGTCATTTTATATTAAATATTAAGATAAATTTAGCTTATTTTTCCTCTTAGGTGTCATTTTATTTTAAATATTAAGATAAATTAAGCTTATTCTTCCTCTTAGGTGTCATTTTATATTAAATATTAAGATAAATTAAGCTTATTTTTCCTCTTAGGTGTCATTTTATATGAAATATTAACATAAATTAAGCTTATTTTTCCTCTTAGGTGGCATTTTATATTAAATATTAAGATAAATTAAGCTTATTTTTATTCTTAGGTGTCATTTTATATTAAATATTAAGATAAATTAAGCTTATTTTTCCTCTTAGATGTCATTTTATATTAAATATTAAGATAAATTAAGCTTATTTTTATTCTTAGGTGTCATTTTATATTAAATATTAAGATAAATTAAGCTTATTTTTCCTCTTAGATGTCATTTTATATTAAATATTAAGATAAATTAAGCTTATTTTTATTCTTAGGTGTCATTTTATATTAAATATTAAGATAAATTAAGCTTATTTTTCCTCTTAGGTGTCATTTTATATTAAATATTAAGATATATTAAGCTTATTTTTCCTCTTAGGTGTCATTTTATATTTAATATTTACATAAATCAAGCTTATTTTTCCTCTTAGGTGTCATTTTATATTAAATATTAAGATAAATTAAGCTTATTTTTCCTCTTAGATGTCTTTTATATTAAATATTAAGATAAATTAAGCTTATTTTTCCTCTTAGGTGTCATTTTATATTAAATATTAAGATAAATTAAGCTTATTTTTCTCTTAGATGTCATTTTATATTATATATTAAGTTAAATTTAGCTTATTTTTCCTCTTAGGTGTCATTTTATATTAAATATTAAGATTAATTAAGCTTATTTTTCCTCTTAGGTGTCATTTAATATTAAATATTAAGATAAATTAAGCTTATTTTTCTCTTAGATGTCATTTTATATTATATATTAAGTTAAATTTAGCTTATTTTTCCTCTTAGGTGTCATTTTATATTAAATATTAAGATTAATTAAGCTTATTTTTCCTCTTAGGTGTCATTTTATATTAAATATTAAGATAAATTAAGCTTATTTTTCCTCTTAGGTGTCATTTTATATTAAATATTAAGATAAATTAAGCTTATTTTTCTTCTTAAGTGTCATTTTATATTAAATATTAAGATAAATTAAGCTTATTTTTATTCTTAGGTGTCATTCAATATTAAATATTAAGATAAATTAAGCTTATTTTTCCTCTTAGGTGTCATTTTATATTAAATATTAAGATAAATTAAGCTTATTTTTTCTCTTAGGTGTCATTTTATATTATATATTAAGATAAATTAAGCTTATTTTTCCTCTTAGGTCGCATTTTATTTTTAATATTTACATAAATCAAGCTTATTTTTCCTCTTAGGTGTCATTTTATATTAAATATTAACATAAATTAAGCTTATTTTTCCTTTTAGGTGTCATTTTATATTAAATATTAAGATAAATTTAGCTTATTTTTCCTCTTAGGTGTCATTTTATATTAAATATTAAGATAAATTAAGCTTATTCTTCCTCTTAGGTGTCATTTTATATTAAATATTAAGATAAATTAAGCTTATTTTTCCTCTTAGGTGTCATTTTATATGAAATATTAACATAAATTAAGCTTATTTTTCCTCTTAGGTGGCATTTTATATTAAATATTAAGATAAATTAAGCTTATTTTTATTCTTATGTGTCATTTTATATTAAATATTAAGATAAATTAAGCTTATTTTTCCTCTTAGATGTCATTTTATATTAAATATTAAGATAAATTAAGCTTATTTTTATTCTTAGGTGTCATTTTATATTAAATATTAAGATAAATTAAGCTTATTTTTCCTCTTAGATGTCATTTTATATTAAATATTAAGATAAATTAAGCTTATTTTTATTCTTAGGTGTCATTTTATATTAAATATTAAGATAAATTAAGCTTATTTTTCCTCTTAGGTGTCATTTTATATTAAATATTAAGATATATTAAGCTTATTTTTCCTCTTAGGTGTCATTTTATATTTAATATTTACATAAATAAAGCTTATTTTTCCTCTTAGGTGTCATTTTATATTAAATATTAAGATAAATTAAGCTTATTTTTCTTCTTAAGTGTCATTTTATATTAAATATTAAGATAAATTAAGCTTATTTTTATTCTTAGGTGTCATTCAATATTAAATATTAAGATAAATTAAGCTTATTTTTCCTCTTAGGTGTCATTTTATATTAAATATTAAGATAAATAAAGCTTATTTTTTCTCTTAGGTGTCATTTTATATTATATATTAAGATAAATTAAGCTTATTTTTCCTCTTAGGTCGCATTTTATATTTAATATTTACATAAATCAAGCTTATTTTTCCTCTTAGGTGTCATTTTATATTAAATATTAACATAAATTAAGCTTATTTTTCCTTTTAGGTGTCATTTTATATTAAATATTAAGATAAATTTAGCTTATTTTTCCTCTTAGGTGTCATTTTATATTAAATATTAAGATAAATTAAGCTTATTCTTCCTCTTAGGTGTCATTTTATATTAAATATTAAGATAAATTAAGCTTATTTTTCCTCTTAGGTGTCATTTTATATGAAATATTAACATAAATTAAGCTTATTTTTCCTCTTAGGTGGCATTTTATATTAAATATTAAGATAAATTAAGCTTATTTTTATTCTTAGGTGTCATTTTATATTAAATATTAAGATAAATTAAGCTTATTTTTCCTCTTAGATGTCATTTTATATTAAATATTAAGATAAATTAAGCTTATTTTTATTCTTAGGTGTCATTTTATATTAAATATTAAGATAAATTAAGCTTATTTTTCCTCTTAGATGTCATTTTATATTAAATATTAAGATAAATTAAGCTTATTTTTATTCTTAGGTGTCATTTTATATTAAATATTAAGATAAATTAAGCTTATTTTTCCTCTTAGGTGTCATTTTATATTAAATATTAAGATATATTAAGCTTATTTTTCCTCTTAGGTGTCATTTTATATTTAATATTTACATAAATCAAGCTTATTTTTCCTCTTAGGTGTCATTTTATATTAAATATTAAGATAAATTAAGCTTATTTTTCCTCTTAGATGTCTTTTATATTAAATATTAAGATAAATTAAGCTTATTTTTCCTCTTAGGTGTCATTTTATATTATATATTAAGATAAATTAAGCTTATTTTTCCTCTTAGGTGTCATTTTATATTAAATATTAAGATAAATTAAGCTTATTTTTCCTCTTAGATGTCTTTTATATTAAATATTAAGATAAATTAAGCTTATTTTTCCTCTTAGGTGTCATTTTATATTAAATATTAAGATAAATTAAGCTTATTTTTCCTCTTAGATGTCTTTTATATTAAATATTAAGATAAATTAAGCTTATTTTTCCTCTTAGATGTCTTTTATATTAAATATTAAGATAAATTAAGCTTATTTTTCCTCTTAGATGTCTTTTATATTAAATATTAAGATAAATTAAGCTTATTTTTTCGTCTTAGGTGTCATTTTATATTAAATATTAAGATAAATTAAGCTTATTTTTCCTCTTAGGTGTCATTTTATATTATATATTAAGATAAATTAAGCTTATTTTTCCTCTTAGGTGTCATTTTATATTAAATATTAAGATAAATTAAGCTTATTTTTCCTCTTAGGTGTCATTTTATATTATATATTAAGATAAATTAAGCTTATTTTTCCTCTTAGGTGTCATTTTATATTAAATATTAAGATAAATTAAGCTTATTTTTCCTCTTAGGTGTCATTTTATATGAAATATTAAAATAAATTAAGCTTATTTTTCCTCTTAGATGTCGTTTTATATTTAATATTAACATAAATTAAGTAGCTCAAACACTAGCTTGAAAACAAAAAATGATATCAGTAAATTTACTGAAAATTAACCGGGCTCACCTTTTTCTCCTCAGCGTTTATATATGCATTTTTAACGATTTAAATTATTGTTTAATTATATTCCAAATAAGGATAATATATAAAGGTATTAAATTGCTTACAGCTGTTTCAAAATTATTTATTTTTTTAGTGATACAATGCAACATAAAATTAGTTCATACAGCATCTCTCATCAGAATGGTGTTTCGTACTTTTCGAATTGATTTGAGATATATATATATATATATATATATATATATATATATATATATATATATATATATATATATATATATATATATATATATATATATATATAAATAAGAGAACTAAAAGCGAACTTTTAGGAAAGGTAAAACTTATTGTGAAAAGTATACAGCTCAATATACCAGATAGAGCATATAGATAGATAGATAGAAGGATGAAAAGGAATTAGAAAAGCGACAAAATCAGATCTTTTTTCAATTTAGTTGCTCAATGTATATTCCGCAAAAAGACAATTAATTTAATTAATTTTTCCTTAAGCCAAGCTTTTCAAAGATCAAAATCTTATCATCAGACGAAATTGCTGGGATAGATAAGTTGGCTTAAGGAAAAAATTAATTAAATTAATTGTCTTTTTGCGGAATATACCTTGCATTGAGCAACTGAATTGAAAAAAGATCTTCCTTCGTCGCTTTTCTAATTCCTTTTCAACCTTTCTATCGATATATACATATATATATATATATATATATATATATATATATATATATATATATATATATATATATATATATATAAATATATATATATATATATATATATATATATTGTGTATTTAGGCAGGATATTTTCATTTAGGCAAACATTATTAAATAACACGGAGTTGTTTTGTTTGATGCGACTTTTTTTTTTTTTCCAATTTTCCGAATTGTCCATCTAATGTTTCGGTCAAATTGATATAAATATGATCCATGGGTTTCTTGTTCCATTCTTTTTTCTTTTTTGCAAGTACTTTCGATTTGAATCGTCAAATCATCTTCAGGCGGTATTAGTTTTAGTGCCTTACAAATTATGACTTTACTGTTGTGCTCATTTTTTAATTATAACGGCGAGTAGTTTATAACTTGAAAAAGCGTCGTAAACGGTTAAAACAGTCAAACTTTTAAATCTCCCATATGTGTAGAACGCCACCACGCTCTCATGTACATTTCAGCTTTATTATGTCCGAATTTCTGAGGATTGCTCGTGTTACCTTAAAATTGGTAGATTTTATGCCCCCAATTTCTGACCTAATAATAAGAATGATTAAACAAGGTGGCGATCAGAATAAAATATTTAGACAATTAAATAAGGCAATTACTCGCCATCCTGATGCTTTTAAGTCTTATCAAATTAATCAAAGTAAATTGATAGAACAAATCCAAAGCTATCTAAATATAAATAAAAATAATGTAGAATATGTATAATCGTATATATAACACATATACTAATTATATAAAAAATAGTTACGTTTAATAGACAATAGAAAGGGATGAAGAAGGAAAGAAATGTTGAAAAAGTTAAAAAAGAAGAAGAAAAAGAAAAAATCGACAGTTAGCTTATAACGCCGATTGGAAACGAAGAAGAAGAAGAAGAAGAAGAAGAAGAAGAAGAAGAAGAAGAAGAAGAAGAAGAAGAAGAAGAAGAAGAAGAAGAAGAAGAAAGAGAGAAAGGATGGACAGTTGGCTTATGAACGCCGGTTGGAGGCGCTGTGAGTTAAAAAAGAAGAAGAAAGAGAAAAAATCGGCAGTTAAGCTTATGAACGCTGTGAGTTGACAAGGAGGATTAGTATTTATTTGAAATTTATGACAAGGAATTGAACAACAAAGGAGGAGGAGGCGGAGAAGGAGGAGGGGAGAGAAAAGGACTAAAAGTGTATATATGTAAATATATAATTAATAAATTTAAAAAAAAAAATATTTTGATATGTTGATATTTTTTATATTTTTAATATAAAACTAAAACTAAAAATACATTAATCATCTAAAAAGTAGTGTAATGGATTCGTCTACACACTTTTAAATGCAGCAACATTTTTGTAAGTAACCGATAAATTTTATTAGACGGACGAACAACACAGGTAAGGAGGATTTTTTCCTTTTTTTTCTTCTTTTTTTACAACTAATATAAGTTAGCAAAACATTTATACGGAACAAACCTTAGGTTTAGTATACGGAACGTTTATGTTTTTGTCTTTTAAGGGAAGTGGGGTCTGATCAACTCTGCTGGGAAGCCATGAAATTAAATACTGTCTTGTTTTTAAATTCCCGAAACAGTTTTTCATGGTAAACAACTGATGATCCCTTAAATAATGTTAGAAGCAAACTAATATAATAACTGTAAAAGTTAAATTGACTTACATGAGTGATTTTCCACTTAACGACTTTGAAAATTTTTTTAAAATATAGTTTTAATGGTTGGGAAACTTCACAGAATATATATATATATATATATATATATATATATATATATATATATATATATATATATATATATATATATATATATATAATAAAGAGAAAGAGGGCGAGATCTTCTCTAATAAATAAACAAATATATAGTTATACATGAGATTCCACTACCATCAAAAATCAATCGAAGGAGGAAACAACGAAAAAAATGCTTTAATCAATTATTTAATGCATAATAACAATCAACACTCTCCCAAAAAATGTAAATTGTTCAAGTTAATGAAACTATGCATTTATTTACAGGAATTAACAATGAAAAGGAAAAAACATAGGTTTTACATTCTTCTGAATGCTAAAAGTTATGAAACGATTTTAAATATAGAATCTTAATTTTTTAATTTATATATAAACGATTGTACGCCATACTGGACTTGATGTTCTGATTCTTTGAACAATTGTAATGTTTTAAATCATTGAATCTTTATGTATATATATATATATATATATATATATATATAATGAAATTGACAACATCTTTGAGACACCCATGAAAATGTATTTTTAAAAATTAACACATAGTGCAATTTAAATAAAAAATAATTTATGTAATTTTTTTGCAACCTTTCGTTGTAGAAGGCGAGACTGTCTTATAGTTTGTTTTTTCTTTTCTTCTTCCTCATTTTGATGCTATTAACCCCGATTGGTCGATTCACGGTAGAGGCAGAAAAGCACGTCAAGTTGTAAAATACGTTAGGATAAGTATAGTCCAGTCAATGTTATGCGCAGATTGGCGCTTTTTCAATAAGGAAATTGACATATTTGACAGTCTCACCTGACAAAGTTGTTTTACAAGGAAAGCTTGCAAAAAATAAATAAATGATTTTTTAAATCTAACACACACACACACACACACACCCACATATATATATATAATCAATTCATGTATTTATGTATATTTATATTATAACGTGATATAATATATTGTGTATAAATTTTCAGTATTTACTTAAACAGTGTTCAATATGTATTCAGAGTTTAGTAGTAAAATAAGCCTACGGAGATGAAACGCAGACGCCTCTGTGAATCTTAATTGCCATAAATATATTTTTATACATAACTATATATATATATATATATATATATATATATATATATATATATATATATATATATATATATATATATATATATATATAAACTGACTTAAATAGCATACGATTTACAATTTTCCCGCAAAGATAAAAGACAATGGTTTTCTTTGTCCCTTTTCAATTTTTCAGTTTCATTTTCGTATATATTTAGCTTTTTGTTTTTTGCAAATGATCACAGTTTATCTCCGGTAAATTCGTTTACTATCGTGTCAGTTTAGATAATTTTTCCTGAAAAATTAGATTACGAAACAATACAATTTTCTTTACATATATGCAAACATTCATTTTTTTTCTAATTTCGACGTTGGTTTTCGTCAATATACTGATGGTTATGCTGAATGTCTCTTAATAAGCGCATTACAACCATTTCTGTTGATTCAAAAAGCTTACCTTCACATTGTCTACTGGCTTGTCTACCGCAAACTTCCACGACACTTTTAACTTACTTTTTTCTATTAAATCAACACTCAATGTATTGTCAAGAGACAATTCAGGGTGTTCGAGAGGTCTTAGATACATTTTGACATTTATCCATTTTCCTGTAACTGTTGGGCTAACTGTAGCTTGTAAGATGTCATTTGCAATTGTCATTTTAAGACGCGCTAAACAGTTGTTGTAGGAAACTTACGTTCCCTACTGGCTCTTCTGATCGACTTACGAGGTCTCCGCTCGAAGGCAGTTCAAACTCGTACAATCTTATCATTTGAAATAGAGGGGCGTTCGGTTCTCTTAATTGGGCACAAACATTCATCCTTCATGAATTTACCATGCCATCTCAATATTTATACGTCTTTTCTGGTGCCTTTTTTTCGGAATTATGTATCATATGCGTGTTAAAAAAAGTGTCAATGATCCAGTTTGTGCAAATTCAAGAACACTAAACACCTTTCTGGTTTAGTGAACGCCTTTACTGGATTTGAAAATATATAAAAATGTCATTAACGTTACAAAAGACTTAATGAATTTAGCTTTAAAATGGTACCAGTTTTATCTTACTGTCATTAATAGTTCAGCAGATATAAGGACTTGAAATATGTTCAAGACTTCTAGAACAATCTGCACTATCAACTTTATTTAAGTTAAACCGTATTATCGCGAAATAGGAATTAATTATTATTATTGTTAATGAAACCGCGGCTGACAACTGCCGTTTTCTATATATTACCAGGTGACGTTTTGTCGAAAAACAGTTTCTTTCAGAGAACGTGTAATATTCGCCGAGGTTCGCATCGGCACACAATCCGACAGACTGTTGGAGTGGGGTATGGTCCAGTTCATTCCGAAGAAACCCTTTTTCCCAGAAATGATCTCTTTGCTCGTGGGATTGATTTTTTCCCAAAAGACTTTGTGATCATAACTTCAAGCGATTTCACCTGGACTGCATCACCCGATCATTTTCACATGATTTTTTTCCGTTCATCGTTAAAAAAAGATATTTTATTTTTCTTTGCTCCATTTTTGGGGTGCCATTTGCGTATGTTTCTTCCAGAAGATGACTTAAGTTTGTCGAAAGCTCTAGAAATATAGGGACAATAAATTCAAAATAACATTTTAACTTTTGGAAAAATATTTATTAACTTTACTGCTGACTTATGCAACTTTATAAAGAATGATCAACAGATCAAATAAGCACAAAATGTATCGATTATTCAACGAAATATGTTTGAATGGACAATTTCTGCCTTACTACACAATATGTATAAAGACCTAAGGTGGAGCCCTGCTGCCACATCTGAGGAGTATAAAATTGACTTCAGAATCTAGTGGGGATGTCCTCTTCTCTTCCCTGCAGCCGCTTTCTTACAGTAGAGACATTGCCTAACTCCTGGAGAGGAGTAAATCAATACTCTATCGTTATTTCCATAGAAGATGCTTGATTGAGCTCAGATCTCTAGTTCCTCCTTGTAAGACATTCACAGCAAGAACCCGGCTTCTACCACAGTTGCAAAGAAAGTTCCTTTCTTCCTCCGTGCGCCTAACACCAAACGGAATTTCCATGAACAGAGTTTCTTAACAAGAACTTCATATTTTTAACACGTTATCACGGGCTGCTTCTCTGCAGACTATAACATGGCCGTTTTTAAATCCAATGTCAACAAATATTTGTTATAAACCGTCCCTATAAGTAATCAAACTTTGTTCATTGCGTGAATCATTTTCAATCATCTCATAATATTCTTCATCATTCAACAAACAATCTATCTATCTCATTAACTCTTATCCTTGATTGGCGTTTGGTCTTGATAAGCGGTGACTCATTAGTAAAATATATATGTATATAGTCGTTTCTGTGATGTGTCATAATCGCTTGATTCTAATGTGGAAATTTCTCTGGAATGAAGAACTCTCTTCCGATAGAAGTTTTTGCTCATTCCTCGAGGTGTTCATGCTTTTTAATTACTTGTCACGACAAGATACAAACATTTCAGGGACAAAGTGTAGTATCCGTTCTAGTCGGGCTCAAGAAGTTGTCCTTTCAGGCCTTATTGTTTTGAGTTTTTTATGGTCGATCGCCTGAGGCGCCCTCATCGGGAAATCTTAATGGGGCCTATTATGGCTATTTTGCACTCGTCCAGAGTGTCCCCATTTTAAGAGAGCTTGATTTCCACTATAAAATGACCTTGTGTCTAATATTGCCGCTGTGGGAGAGGCATGTAAACAGAGAATCTTATCACATTTAACCTAAAATATAATTTATAAATGGAATCTCTCTTTAGCCTCTGTTAGAATCTATTCAAAACATATTCGAACCGTTTAATTCCCTTTTTTAATATTTTATTTAAAAGTTCTTTTGTAACATGTGTTTATCTCTGAATATTGTCTTGTTAGTAAAACTAAGAAAAGTTATTACACCCATCACTGGGCGCCAATATTGTTCTTACTTATTTTCACTTGTGAAACATGCACAATCATTGTCTAATGGTAGGACGAGAGTCTAATGTTTTGATATTCTTTTAACGTTTACTGTGTGATGTGTTCACTCTTGAATAAAGTTATGTTCTGTGTTAAAGAAACAAAAAGTGAAAAAGAAAAAGACAAGACAAGAACGAGGGAAAAACTTTTTTTGCATAAATGTGTTCCTGTTACGTTGTCGCTATTAAAAGTTCTTGAATGTTCTTAAAACCTGTTTTTCATTCAGTCTCACTTTCGCGTATCTTAATTATTTTAACCTGTGTGTAGATGTGTTCGTTATACGTGTGTTTGTGTCCTTAGATTCTGTATGCGTGTGTGTCCATTCATTAATTCCTTTTACGTGACTTTCGCATGCTCATTATTTTAATTCTTTTAACGAGGTGCATATTAGAACTCTTTTACGACATGGAAAGGAGATTTAAGACTTTTGTTGAGATTTTCAGGGGTTTTATTATTCTGGAGAGAAACATTCATTTATATGAGAGAGACCCTATTTCTCTTAACTAACTGTTTATATTATACACTTGCAAACGGTTGGGTACATAACTTATTAGAGAATAAATGAGTGAACGCGACGAACAGACATTTGGAGGGCAACACACTTTGCCTTACGGCTAGTTCAACTTTTCAAAGTCTCACAGCATAATTATTTCACGTCTGCCTTGCTTAAACTCCACGCAAAACTCTTATGAGATAAGTTAATGAACGCGACGAACATACATCTTCAGAGCATATATTCGCCTTCCGGTTATTTTCAGTTTCAAAGTTGTACAGCATATTATTTGCACGTCTGCCTATCTTCGCTTCCACACAGACCTGATTTGAAACCTTCGTTTTTTTTTGTCAATGACAAAACAGTGACGTCATCGTCATATCGCCTAACGTCCCTTTGTTTTTTAACCTCTTACTTTGTGATTTTACTCGCGGGTCATCCTATCTGATTCGTGGAACGAATTCATTTCCTAAGATCTGTGTCGTTCTTAACCGTACTTAGATCGCCCCTTGTCAACATGCATACTAGTTGATTCACTCTTATCTGGCATAGAGCTCGCCATAATGTAACATTCCTATTTCCTTGTAGCTATCCCCACGTATGATTCAAGATTAGGACGAAAATAAAAATTATCTCGGTCTAGGACATGACAGTAACTGTACTTTGAATTATGTAAATGCAAACAAGTTACCAAAGTAGGTATAAGGTCATTCAAAACTGTGGGAAGTAAGGAGATCGATGGTCATCCTCTGTCTATCCTACGCAACAATAGACGCATTTTACCCATTCGTCCAAGTATTGTTGCTTTCATTATTTCACTACTGGTCCATCACTTTCACTTCAACAGTCACCACGATACGACATTTACTTTATGGGCCACAAATGTTTTAAAATAGATTTTTGTCAAAAAATATTTGCTATTTAAATCGAAAAAGATCGAGATTTAGAGAACAAAAACTATCGAAATAGAAACAAAACACTAAATAAAATCGGAGACAGGTAAGTAAGGCCTTCCCAACTCTTTAAGTGGGACTTAAGTGGGAGCAACAGGAGATATGGATAGTCAAGGAGTGGGTCTTGTCTTTCCAAGATAAACATTTACTTTAGAAGACCAAGCAAAAAATAAAGTGGGGAGTGGACGTCTTGATGGATTTATTACCAAAAAATAAAAAAATAATTGACTCGCTCACTCAATTAAGTGAGAAAAGGCTACTTTAACGAGGGTAGGTTCAAAGAGAGCCCAGAACCGTGTGCACCATGCTTAGGCAGGGAAGAACGTACTCATGCCTAATACTGCACCTTGACCCTAACTCGAAGATTCAAATCTCTATCTCCCTCTCTTTTAATTTGTGCTTCTGATTTTGGTCCGCAAAAACTCGATTATTAGCAAATTATTTGCCAAACGAAGATAACAAAACAAGAATGGATAAACTTGATCTGCGCGTTTAGCGATGGCGATGCGATTTCAAATGACGGAACAACGAAAATGGTATTTAAAATTTAAGCTTGATCGATCAAAGAAACCAGCATTTGTTAAATAACTTCAATACTCTTGAGTCAATCTAACCTTTAAATTTAGGCGCATATTCAGGGCTATTGTTAAATCCATATAACCTATTTTCATAAACTTTAGTTTGTTGAAATAAACCCGAAGCGCGACAGAGCAACCAACCAACCTTCCGACAAAAGACGACTCTCCTAGAGACAGAAGGACGTATCTTAAGAATGGATTCCGTTTATTTGAAGCCACTCGTTACATTTGTCTTTCTTGACCCCGGATTAAAACATGTGTGTTCGACTTTCATGTCAACCTTTTATTTGAGACGGGAAACGAACAACGGCAAATTTTGCCTCATCTCATCTGGATGTGAAGAGGTTCTCTTCGTGTCTCCGAATTATCGCCTTTGTGTGAGTGTGAGTGTGTGCTTTTGTTGGGCCATAAGAACGGTTGGGTATTTTAATTTATTGGCCAGTATACAGATCCACGAAGTGTATATGACTGAGCTGCAAAACAAATGCTACTGGTCGATGGAGTACATTAAACAAAGAGACGTTAAATCAAAGTTTTAATGTCCTGGGTGTGACATTAAATGATATCGGTGGCGTCGCCCCAATTCGGCTGCTATGGGGAGAGCGTAGAAAACTTTTAGTCGCAATAACCTAGATCGAGGGTGGTAGAACCTGTCTATGGGAGAAATAGAATAGGTTCTAGGTATAACCTGAAACAGCACCATTAGTGGAATCTTTGGAAAGTATAGAGTCACTCCTTAGTTGTTATTCTTCCTAGATCAACTATTACATTGAGTGGTAGAACATGTCAGTCTCATCTTTAGGTCCAATTTAATCTCTCATCTGGATTTTCTAGTAATAGAGAGAAAAATTGTCACTGCAAAATTTGTGCACTTTTTTCCTTTACAAAATAACTGTTTAACTAAAGACATCGTATACCCGAAGCCCCGAATAACAAAAATACTACATAAGAGAAACCGCCATCGAAATTGAAAACGAGTTATCATAATTACAGAAGCACATTAAATAAAAGACAATACAGATTGAGAATACCTTCGACTAATGGAAAGAAAAAGTGTAAGTGCAAAATTGGTCTTCACAAAATAACGGCTTAATGAAAGGAATCGCTTACCAAGCCAAAATATTTACACATGAACACACGAATAAAGAGAAATACATCGTAAGAGAACGCGCTCTTAAAATTTAAAACAGTTATTATAATCACAAAAGCTCATTTAATAACAGAAAATACAGATTTAGAACATCGTTACTGAACCATTACTAGAATCTCAAAAAAGGAAAACAGTCGACTATAATCAAGTGGAAAATATTCCGATGGACGAAGACATGCAAATATTTAGACGATCCGCGTAGATTATGTTTGTGCGAAAAACTAGAAAAACTAGAAATCTTAAATTTTAAAGAGCTAAAAAATTACTAAATCGTAGATACGAAATAGCAACTAAGTTTAGACAAAATAAATTCTACTTTAGAATCACTAAAAAATAAATAAATTAAAACTTAAGCTAAATAAATTCAAAGAGCGTAACTCAAAAATAAACTTTTTAAATAGCGATAGGTAACAAAAAATAGAATAGATAAATTATTTTAGTTCCTACATGTCGGAATAACGTCACGCCAAACTGCCTCTCAAACACACGGTTTGACATCACTTGGCTGATAGAAATAAACAATCCTGCGGTGGTAATAAAACCAACGAATCTGATTGGTAAGGTTGCTAGAGTAATCACTACTTAGAAATAAAAGTAATCTTCATAAACGATCTCTCTAATTCGTGTTGGATGGATGTATTTGCTGATGACACGACGTTCTATTCCCGGCACGAGGATAAATCAAATTCCCACACAAACAATGCAATGGTTGGATCTTTAGAAAATGACCTCCAGTCTACAATAAAATGGGGCAAAAAATGGATGGTTACATTTAATGCTACCAAGACAAAGCTTAAGTAATGTAGAGTACAATAAGTGCATAGAAGGTGCTGCAAAATCTGCCACAAATAAGCCTAGAGAACGTCTCACATTTGCCAGTATCAATATTTCTATAAAGCCACCATTCGTCAGTGCATGGAGTATTGTTGTCACATTTGAGCTGGTGCATCAACCACTAGTCTCTCTTGGACAGGGTGCAAAAAAGAATTTACAATCTAAAATGCCTCACACTGACCTCCAATCTTTAGCCTTGTTGCATCGCTGCAGTGTTCCATCTCTGCGCTTGTTTTACAAGTATTTCCACGGAATGTACTCTGATGAACTTGTTGCATTTGTACTCCCTCAACGTAAATACTCCAACAAACTAAACGAGAAGCAAAATCACACCCCTTCCCTATAGAAGTGTTTAGATGACTGAAACTTTTTACTTTAATAGATTCTTTTCATCGAACCGCTAGCCTTTGGAATTTTTCCCCCTGCTCCATGTTCTTCCAACCGTACCAACATACATAAATTTAAATGTAATGTGAACAAACATCTTTCTTTCACACTTCGCATCTATGTTATCCCATGCTATAAATCTGGCTCTTATCACAGTATTCCCTTACGCTTCAGTGGCAATAGGCCTTGTTTTGAGTGAACAAATCTAAAAAAAAATCGCAAACCATACATCCACGCAATTAGTTTGATGATTTTCCATGTACGTTTATGTAGCTTACTTGCCATAAATATATTTTCATACTATATATATTATATAAATTTCTTTGTGTCAACACAAAAGTTTACATGGTAACTCAATAGCGTACGATACAACTAGAGCTCATAATGTAATTTAATAATAATTATTCAGAAAATATTCAAGATTTCATCCAAAAACGTAATGCGCTGAAATAATTGTCCTATTAGAAAGTGTTTTGGGATGAAATCTGGAATATTTTCTGAATAATTATTATTATTATATTACATATATATATATATATATATATATATATATATATATATATATATATATATATATATATATATGTATATTGTAACTGTGGCTCATAATTTTCCCCGTGAATACTGAAATGATTGCATCATCCATTAAACCAAGGAAGAGAAAATATTTTTATGACGTTTTATATTCGAATCACAGGTCATCTACTAGACGAGCAGTCTAGACCCTTCGGATCTAATATATATATATATATATATATATATATATATATATATATATATATATATATATATATATATATATATATATATATAAAAGATCATTCATGGAGGCAGTAGTTAGTGTAAACATTATGTCTTAATCCACTTAAAAATAACATGCTTTAAAACTCTTAGTAAAAACTGAATAAGGGGCAACGGCCATAGATAAGTAAAGGTTTTAGTAGCTAAAAGACAATTGTCTATGTAAACATCATTGTCAGAGATGTTTATCATCACATCTTGATGAACTGTTAAGGAGCAAAATATCAAACATCCGGTATATATATTAGAATTCCTCGAAATCGGTCCTTTTTCTTACCGTATCCCTAAAAATGCTACCTATTTCAGATTTATTGACGATATTTTAATCTTTCTACCTGATAGTCATAAAATAGAAACATTAGCACAAGCACTCAACAAAGTCGAACCTTCCATTAAGTTCACTTTCGAAAGTGAACAAAACAATTCTTTAGCTTTCCTTGACATTCTCATCCTCAAAACCAATAACAGCCTTTCATTTCAAGTCCATCGCAAACCAACAAAAATGATTACTTACATTATTATTCACATCATAATAACTATATAAAAATAGCATGATAATCGGTTTTTATCTCAGGGCTCTGTGTATTTGCAGCCCTGAACATCTCTCTCAGGAATATAATAAAATAGAATCCTCTCTCACTACTTTAAAATATCCCAAACACGTCATTCTTTCCGCTAAAAAGAAAGCGTTTCAAATACATCTAAAAAAGATCAAAAATACTAATACATCTCCTAATACTACACAATCCATATTAAGGAATGTTTTCTTTTTTTTTTTCTTCTTTAATAGTTTTCGACAACAAAATGTCGATTTACCCTATCTCACGTTTGCTCTTGCTTTCTCTTATTCTTCGTTGCGTCTTCTTCAACTGACGTTCTAAAGATACTGGTTGATTGGTATCTCTTTCTTCTTCTTCCTCTTCTTCATCTTCTTTTTCTTTCTCTTTTCATAACATTCCTCGCATTCCTTTTTCTCCC
>OY744520.1:137826630-137959130 GCA_963556195.1 Sepiola atlantica
TTAATGTGGCGGGTTGCAAGAAAACCGCTTGAAAGCGATCAGTTCAGTGGAACTACATCTAAAATGGTTGTGTGAAACTTGAGACGTGCTCTGTAGAAGCGGTACGTGTCGAACGTTCCAGATAAATTTCAGCTTTACCATGTGGGGGGCTTTGCTTGAACCTGTCTGTCGAAGAGTGGTCTACTACTCAGCCACATGAGATTCCATGACCGCAACCCTAACTATATGAGGAAACGATTTGGGTTAGGAACATAGATTGCATCCGCTTGTCTCGAGTATAACATATGCAGCGAGATTTGCAAAAAAATCCGTACTGCTGAGCCATTTTTGTTTCACCAAACCTTGCAATCTCATAGGAATCGACTTCTTCTGTAAAGAAAAAGTGTCAATTACCATATTTATATACATATAGATATATATAGAGAGAGAGAGAGAAAGAGAGGTAAAGAGATTAATCTAGATATATATAAATAAACTGAGATAGATATGAACACTATGAGATATATACAAGATACAAGTAGAATGAGATGGATAGATATGTAAATCCATATGTTCTAGCTACACTGATGAGTCGTAGTGACGACATCACCCGTGTATAAGAATACAAATATTCTATATAGATATTATAGAGAGACAGACAATTCGCCAGATATACAAAGCAAATAGAAACACACAGTAGATGAGGGGGCACAGGAAAATACCTGACTGGATATAAACAGATAGAGGCTAGTTTCCATTAGACATGGTTCAGACAAATCGGTCGATAGATAAAATGAGACATTTTAGTGACGGGTGTAAAACTCACCTGTCGAGTAAATGACGAAGACACGGATATTTAATTAAACGCACATATTTTCACAAATGAAAATATATACATCTATATAAACTATCATATTTACCTGGCGTTGTCAGGGTATCAAACAGGCTAAGTGAAATTAATAAAACTAGCTAAAAGGTATTAATTCCATTATTCCGCTCATATATGGATTAAATAGTGCAATCACTGATATTTTAACAATTTATTTACAAAAGTGAACCATTCTAGAAAAATGGTTCCCAGCATAAAATGGCCATATGGTTGATATGCCGTTAAAATAACCAACCTCGTTATTATTCAATAGAAGTTACACAGCGTTGATCGGTTGTCGAAGGGGGTACATCAGATGAGATACTATAGTAAGGAAAAAGAAGTAACATTTCTGCGTATATTTAAATTCAAAGAGGCTGGGTTCTGTCCCTTTTTGCACTGTTCAAAAATAAATTTCATGAAACTCTGTCTCGTAGTTTTTTCCTACCGATGAACAGAGAGACTAACAGTAAAACGCTTATCTTTATTATATACTAGCAGAGCAGTTAAATAACGTGTGTAACATCTTTAAATTAAAACTTCTATGTCTCCCCCTTCTCTCTCTCTCTCTCTCTCTCTCTCTCTCTCTCTCTCTCTAGCCGTCTATTTATCTTTATCTCTTTCCCTCTCTCCTATTTTCCGTCCCTCTATCAAACCCTCTCTCCTGCTTTAATGTGTTGAAAAAAATATTATGCAATTCATTTACCGGAGCTATCCCTTTTAAATGTAAGACTGTAATCTTACAATTATTGTTTTTAGACAACACCAAGTAGATCAAAATACAATGAAATTTTTAAGGCCGGGTAATTCCATTCTCCCACCTGCCTTTGAAGAGAAATGATGTTGATAATGAAAATAGTCCAAAGAGATCTAAACGTGATACTTTAAATTGCATTTATTGTTCCGGACAACTCAAAGTAGAACAAACTATTCTGTTACCCCACCCTAATATAATGCAGTAATGTTAATAATGACAATGTTATTGCTCTCGGACAACACCGAGTAGAACAAAAGTTTATTTTACTTCCAGACCCTTCCGGCTCACTTACGAAATATAATAATGTAATGTTAGTAATGGAGCCTTCAGGGCACTGCCAAAAGTATAGTTAAACATCAAAGTATGAGGAGAAATGATGTTGATAATGACAATTTGCTCCCGGGCAACGCCAAGTGGAACAAAATTTTTGTAACCTACACATTTAATAAATATAAAACTGTAATGTTAGTAAGGAGGCCTTCACAGAACTGCCAAATGTAACGTTAACATCAAGTATGAAGAGAAATAATCTTTAATGATTATTGATCCCAGCCAACGTCGAGTAGAACAAATGGTTTCGGACAATTCCTAATTTCTTGTCTCCCCCATTTAACAATAATATGAAGATAAATGATGTTGATAAATACAATAGTTCGAAGAGATTTAATGTATACCAGTTACCAAAAGTAATACTGTAATCTTGCATTTTTTGATCCAGAACAACGCCAAGTGGAACAAATTGTCCCGGCCAATTCTTAATTTCTCCCGCCTCCATTTCAACACTAAGAAAATCCGTAATATTGATTAAGTCAATAGTCTGAAGAGAGTTAATATATACCCCTTACCAAAAGTAATAATGTAATCTTACAAGTTTGGGTCCCGAAAAATTCTGAGTCAAATATGAATTTTAAAAAGATTGATGATTGACAGTTCTTTATTCTGGGTAACGGTGTTTTTAAACACACCTTCTCTATCTATTGTATTGAGAACGTTTGCCAAAAGATATACCACTTAGCAGTAGTAATACTATACTATTATTTTTATAACTCCCGGACAACGCCAATAGTTTTTTTCTTGCATACAATATAATAGAAACACGGTAATGTTTTTTTTTATCCCGGGTAACGCTGTGTTTAAACACACCTGCTCTTCCTAAATCGTCACCCATTTTATACTAGCTAAGATATGCGTTGATAAACTTCTATTGTACAGCACATGATCTTCCCAAATTGTTACCCATTCAGTACTAACCAGAATAAGTGTTGCTTAACTTCGATTGTATAACACGGGATCTTCCCAAACCGGCATCCATTTAATACTGGCTAGGATATACGTTTCTTAACTTCAATTGTACAGCACGGTGTCTTCCTAAATTGTCACCCATTTAGTACTGGCCAGGATATACGTTTCTTAACTTCGATTGTGCAGCACTTGGTCTTCAAAATCGTCACCCAGTTAGTACTGGCCAGGATTTGCGTTTCTTAACTTCGAGTGTACAGCAACTGGTCTTCCCAAATAGCTACCTATGTAGTACTTGCCAGGATATGCGTTGCTTAATTAACTATGACGTCATGTCTGGAAGTATGAGTCTTTTTACTCATCACTATGAGGTCATGTGTGCAAGAATAAGGCGGCAAAATTACTACATAATCAAATTGATTTATTTCCAAATTATTGCATACATAATTACGTTGGTTTTAGTCAAAAAACACCACCCCTCTTAAAAACCAGGCCTAGTTGACCCTGAAAGAATAAATTTTAAAGGAAGAACGCCGGTCAAGAAGATACCAAATTTAGAGGACTTTGTCCAATAGTTTCAAAGCCTTAGCTGGACATAGAAACATACAAACACACATTTGCCCGTTATATATAGAAGTAGATAACCAATTTTCATATTTTAAGATATTCCTGGCAGGCAACGCTGAATTTTGATCACAGTCCCGTGGGCAGGCAAGTAAATAGGGGTAATAGCCTACATTGCATTATGGTTTTATTGTCTGTCGATGAGGTTTTCTTTCGAGAGGAATTGCCGATGGGACTATACTGGTACTTCTGTTCCCAAGCAGAGTGTCTCTTCTTGAGGAGACGAATTTTCTCCACATTAAAAATTCTGCTTGAGTCTAACTTTGCCTTCGTCAGGAAGCAATTAAATAAGGACAATATTCGGTATTATTTCTTCATTTCTGAAGAGGAATGAGTTTACCAGCTGTAGTCTGAGACCCCCCTTTTTCCGCGAGGGCGTGCCGACGGAACTATTCAGGTATTGTTGTTAGCATCCAGAGTGATCCTTTTGGGAAACTGGATTTTCTCTAATTAAAACCATGATTCTAACTTTGCTCTAGTAATAAGGATAATATCGAGCATAACCAACCCTTTTTTCTCACTCTATCTCTTTCTCATTGTCTTTCTAGGTCAACACACCTCTCCATCCGACTGCCTCCAACTACTTCAGTATAATTTTTATGCAGCAATAGCAATCTTTCTTTAATTCAATAATTTTTCATTTTACTAAAAGTATTATCGGCTTAAAATTGTTCGAATTGATAAAAAGTTTAATTTTCTTATCCATTTGAAGAAATGAAATGAAATACTTACAAAAAATGATTGAATTAAAAAAATAATTTAAATGTAATTGTATTTGGACGTTATTATTACGTAATTTTTAATTTGCAAAGTCCTTCGCTCATATAAACTTTACGGTGATGTTTTTACCAGAACCTAGCTGGGGGTCAAGACAAAATGGAATATTGAAGTTTTGTAAGTGTATCTTGTGCAGTTTCTGTTCACACAGACGATACATACAACTTTCTTTTATATAATAGATTATTCGCCATGATGTTTCCGGTTAGGAGTTTCGGTTTCGCTTATGGTCTAACTTTAAAAAAAAACCTAATTTATTTCTTAAATTATAATAAAAACAGCTTCGAATCATTTCTAAGAAGCCTAAAACATCCACAGAAATCAATAATAATAATAATAATAATAATAATAATAATAATAATAATAATAATAATAATAATAATAATAATAATAATAATAATATTGATAGAGAGAATAACGATATTAATGTAATAATTAATGATCAATATGACGATGATAATATTTGTTCTTTGTCACGAAAGTGGGTTACACAAAATCAGGTTGTTAATGGAATTATTAAATGGAAATATTTGATATTCTCATTCTACCAAGATAAGTAAAATGTGATTAGAAAATAAAAGAACATTTTCTAGACACTTATTTTTAGCACGCGTACGTCGGCATTAAAAATACGACACAGATGATCTGATGAAATACGTAAGCGTTTATTCATAGTCAGTATTCACAAATGACAGCAAGGCATAAAATAAACAAACAAACAAACGATTAAGACAGGTCACAAAACAATTGAACGCACATGATTGTATTAGAAGCAAGGAAGTCTTGTAGAATACACTAAGTATTTACTGACAATCGATATATCGGAGCTTGCTGGTAGGAACATGTCCGATGTCCGACAGGTAGACTTCATCTTAGGAACGGCCAGCAATCAGAGAGGGGAAAGTAAGTCAGATTCTCGGACATCGCGATAACATGGACAAGGTCACGCATTTTCACGAGAGTTGTGAGCCTGTTCTGAATCCCAAAAAGAGGATAATTTTGAAAGTAGGTAACGTTGTCGTCCCTACAGAATGTAAACTACAAGGTTTGATGTCATCTGGAATCATTTTGACAGTTTTTTAATATAAAAATTTGGTAGATAGATAAATAAAAATAACCATTGAATTTGTTTCAAGGTAAGGAATTTTAAAAGTAAACACGAATTTTATAAACACGGCCAGCTTATCGAAAAACAGTGGAGATAGACTTTGAATTCGACAAGCAGGGGCACGCCTCTTGCTCGTCTTCGCCAGGGTAATTTTACTAGAGAGTCCACTGGAGATAGATAGATGTGTGTGAAAGTAAGATGATGGCGACATCAATAAGAGTTAACAACTAAAATCTTTTGTTTCGAGTCTTCCTTTGTGATTCAACATACTGAAGAAAATGATGCCCCAAATCAAGTGAAACGTTTCGGTTTAGGGAACATAATATGTTGGCGAGTTGCTAGTGAATCCTTTACCATAATAAGGGGTAAGGATACAACATAACAATCTAGTGTCTTAACAAGATGGGGAATACGTTACAGACTTGCTAAGGGGTAACGTTACATAGTCCTATTTGGTACTGTTACTAGGAGACAATCCCGGTTAACACGAACAGCACGAAATACTAACATTTATGTTTGGGTCCGGTTCGAAAATAAAAATAAAGAAAAACAAAAATCACGGATACCAACAGAGTCTGGTCCTAAGTAGGCCAAACCACAGATGAAGATGAAACACGACAAATAAAGGAAAATAGAAAGAAACAAAAGATTAAAGAATAAAATATATATAAGTAAAAATGATTTTAGACTTACAAACACATACGCACACCCACTATAAAAAAGAATGAGACACGGCATACATTTAAGCAAATACGCACTCACAGCATTTTAAACTTTTTGGAAAAATCGATCCATTACTTTAAAACAACAAAAACTGACACAGTAACGATGAAAATAAAACAAAGAAATAGTTATACATTTATAAAATTGAATTAGGAAAAGACAGTTAAATATTAAAGAAAGAAGTATAATGATATTAAGCAACTAGAAAAGGATTTTTTCCTCTCCCCAATTGACCCGTTAACTATGCTATATTATATATTTCTAGAAGTCGCTTGCTCTTACCGGATTCCGGAACAAGAATTAATCTAGTCTGGTGGAGTACTTGAGGTAACATTACTTCGAGAAGGTGCACCATTCCTTGTATGAACCAGTGTATAGCTGTGTCGAGGGAATCATATTTGGGCTTCGAATAATGTTATTTTGAATATATGATCAGAGTTTACTTGTAAGGTGAAGTATCCTCATGTCAGTTTCTCCTGACAAACCGTTGTACAGAGAGACCGAAGACACTCAAGGATAATGTCTTAGAGATAATAATGTGCTTTAACAAACCATATTGTGTAAACAAACCATATTTGTCAATATTGGAAGTATCAATAGTCACTAAAAATTTACGAACATTTAGGAATAATAGGTCGAATTGTTAATTTAAAATTAGTCATAATAAAGTCGTAGCGCCAAAGGAATTTTTCCTGCTTCATCATACAGTTCGTGAAATGTTGAAAGGATATTTTTTTAATATCTCTTTATTTTTGTGTTTTTGGTATGAGGATTTGTGATAATTTAGATGTTAGGGCAGATATCTCCTGATAAAATTAGCAGAAGCACCACTGAAAATGTTGAATTTATCCTAGTGTTTGTTTGGATGTAGTCTAGGAGGGCCGTAAATAAGAATAATGATATTTTGATCAAAATAAGGCGACAGTAAATTGCTGTGTAGTGCGCATAGAGTGCGTTGGTTTTTCAGAAGTTGTGTTGAGGACCTACCGTAACCAGACAACGAGTGGGATACACTATATATTGGACGATATATGAATAAGTAGTATTTATCACTGTCTTCATTCACATGAATTTGAATCTTTGAGTGGGTAAATGCGATTTACATGGGGTTCCAATATTTGATTGTTCCTGCCAATTTTCTACGGACTCAACAGAATTTAAATTAGTGATATTCATGTGATATTCATGTGATTCGTCATTTGCTAAGTTAAGTATATAGAGATAAAATCAATTTTCCGAAATTAAAAGATAGTGAAAAATGGTCGGGAACGAGTTAAGAAAATTTCCTGCGTGTAGTTTTAGAAGTTTAATGGAGCATTTGTTTTGGTATTGGTGAGCACCAGGTGCAAGCTTGATGGGTGATTTTTTTTTCTATAATTTCAGAGCAGATATTCAAAAATCACTGGCCGATTATTCTTTTGATGGTGAAATCATAGGAGACATAGTTTATATTGTATTACTGCTGTGCTTCAAAATAATGACAACACATTGATAGATGAAAATATAACGATATATCTTTATTGTCGGTAACAGTGAGGGGTGGTTAGTTAGTAGGAGGAAGATGCACATACAGGAATTCGACGGTTGATTCTTCTCGGCCATAGAGCAATAGCTTATATTATTTAATGGTATCGTTAGAATATTCAATAATTTACAAGTATACTTTAAAATGAAGAACGATGAACGAAATTTTAGTTTTGTGTAATGAAATCGTGAGCTTATGAAATTAAGTGTAGCATAAATACAACATTAATGTATAGTTTAAATAGAGATTAAAAAAGACAATCGACTATGAAACAGAAAAAAAACTGAAAGAGTGAAAACGAATTGAAAAATGGGTACCTTATAGATGTTTCCGTGACTTTGCCTTTGCGTCGTCAACGATCGGGCAGGTTACGGAAGCGCCCGAAAGTGAACGTGGCAAAAACTGCCTAACGCTAAATTGAAGACAAAGAAAAGCAAACCAAAATGCATATATAAAAATAAAGAACAACAAACCATAGCTAAACAACTGTTATTAATTAGATGTTTATTTTTGTTTTGTTTATTGTCAAAGGAACCATTGTTAACAATGGTTCCTTTGACAAATGTTAATATTCAAATGATCTTTTGGTTATCCGATAATTATCTTATCTTTTGACAATCGCCAGGTGCATCTCTTCTTGTAAACATGATTTCCCATCATGACAATTGATCAGGCTATATTGCTTTTTCCGTTGCCGGTGATACATTATTTCCTATTCAAATTACCTTTTGGTCATCCGATTATTTTCTTATCTTTTGACAATCGATCACATGTTGCCTCTTCCCGTGCAGGTGTTTGTGTGGTGTTAGCTTTATTTTCATATTCAAATAACCGGCGCTTCTTCGTAATTGTCCACAATCCGTTTTTCCCAACTATTTTACTGACCATTTTTTTCCGTGTTTTTAGAAGTTCTTTTCAAATATTTTAGATTTTAGGGGAGGGGTCAGTTTCCTATATAAATTTAATCTAAACTGATCCCCCACTTTTTGACCTTCACAAATTTTTCCAAAAATTTCCAAACAACCCGGAATTCTCAAGCGGCATGATAGGTAATTGTATCCAGGAAAAAAATTGTCCGTAAGAAAAAGTGAAAAAATGGGTGAATAAACAACATGCCACATGGTCAAAAAAGGGTGATCAGTTTACGTTAACTTTATATAGGAAACTGACCCCCCCTCCTAAAATCTAAATTTTTTTTTTTAAATTCCAAACACGGAATTCTCTAGCGACCTGATAGGTAATTGTACACTAAAAAAAATTGGTCAGTAAAATGTTGGGGAAAACGGGTTGTGGACAATTATGGACAAGCACCAAATAACGTTTTGGTCATCCGATAATTATCTTATCTTTTGATAATCGCCAGGGGCATCTCTTTCTGCCAACAACGTTTTCGTACACCGACCTCGACATTTAACAGAATGACTTCCAATCTGTAGTAGAATGTCGCCTGAAATAGATGGTTACATTTAATGCTACTACGACAACGCTACTTTCCTATAACAATTACAATAAACTTTTCTAACCACCGATTGCCATGGCTGATAATACCCTACCCGAGAGTCCAACGTTCAAACTCCTTGGCCTAACATTCACAGGTAAGATAAATTAGAAAAAAAAGGTAGAAGATACTGAAAAATCTGCTGCAACGAAGGTGGGCTCCGTCTACCAGACTAATAAACTTCTCACACCTACCAGTATCCTATATCTTTATAAAGCTACCATTCACTCGTGTATGGAGTATTGTTGCTACATCTAGGCTGGTACACCAACCACTAGTCTCTTCCCCTTGGAAAGGGTGCAAAAAGTGTCTCTACCCACTGTCTACCATGCATGATCCCTTGTCCCATGGCCGCAATATGTAATCTCTGTGCTTGTTTTACAGGTAGTTTCACGAAATATGCTCTAACAAACTTACTGCACTTGTACGCCTCAACGTAAATAGCCCTGACAAATCCAACTAGCAGCAAAATCCTACCCTTTCACTGTAGAGGTCCCCAGATGCCGGAAACTTTCTTTTCTAATAGCTTTGCTCTGCATCAAAGTTTGAGTTATATTAAGTAACATATTTTTAAAAGGATCGGTGCTTGAGCGTCAATATGTATGTGCTTGCTAAGATCATAAACTATTGAACTTATTATAAATTATGGAATATATATTCGAGGCAACCGGTTGAGTAATGTGGAAACCTTATTTAGTTTAGGTAAACTTTGCCATTTAGGTGGTCCATCGAAACCTTACCTTACCCCTCAAAGAAATAATAAAAATAATTTTGAACTAATGCTATATTTATTACTTATACCCGTTCTAGGACGGGTATTCTACTAGTGTGTGTGTATGTGTGTGGGCGTGTGTCTATCTATCTATCCATCTAATATATATATATATATATATATATATATATATATGTGTGTGTGTGTGTGTGTGTGTATGTGTGTGTGTGTGTGTGTGTGTGTGTGTTGTAACGGAATATATATGTGTTGTAACGGAAGTTCTGGCAGATTTTAACAGCCTAAAAACACAATAGCAGATTTATGTAATCGTAAATGTAGTCCCCATTCTTCACTGTGACCTCTTAACATCCGTCAATAAACTTTTTAATGTCACGTTTATAAATTACTTATTTTCCTTTCTCAGTTTAAAACCCAAGTCATGTTCTACTTATTCTTTTGAGAAATCTTAATATTAATTCACTTAAATCATCATCATCATTATCATCCATTTTATTATCGTATTTCCCTTGGTTAGGGATCTGACGTTTTTTTGGCAGCCTGCAATCTTACTCTGCAAGTTTGGCGATCTTGAGGATTGATTCCGTTCAAATTCCACTGTCTAAGATCCTTGTTGATGGTTTGCATACAAGTTTTCTTGGATCGTTCAACTTTCCTCCAGCCTTCTATGTCAAGGTCTCTGCATTTTCGTATCCAAGAGTCGCTCCTCTCAAACCAACGTAGCTGACTGATCGCCAAGATCTCATTAAGCTTTGGTATATGAAGCTTCACCAAAAAGGTATCAGAGCTAATATTCCGGGTCTGATCTTACTCGAAATTGCATATCCATTTGCTCATTCTGTGTCATTATGCTGAAATGTACAAGTAACTGATTTTTCACATTTTTAAATAGATGATGATCTGTTAAGAGAAAATGGTGAGTGATGCATACCTTCACATGTAAAATATTCCAGGATATGTTTACTCTTTTGTGCAGTCAGATCTAGCGTTAACATAATGAAGGATTCTAACATTTCTCTTGCTGGAACGATTCTACTATCCCCTCCCAAAGATAGACAAAGACAGCTGCGGGGTGAGCCAAGTTATAAGGCGATGGCTAAAATTCAACTCTGTCGCAGCTCCAATATAGGCTCGTTGTGTTTCTATCAGAAACGCCTGGAATGTCTGAGCTTATCTGATAGTCGGAAGAAAACGGTGATTTTTTTTAACTAGCTGAACGGATGTGGTCTCTACAGCAAAACAATGAGTGACAACTTTAGTTGATACTAAAATAAGTTTTATTTTAAGTAATAGTATTTATTACTTTATTGTTGGGTTAGTAAGTTGTGGGGTTGGTCTGAAATCGAATATCACCAGTTCATGAATTGGTGATCGTGTTTTGTCGTCGCTTTGTGCCTTGCCGCTAGTGTCTATACCAGCAGAGATTCGTGTTGGCATGAATCGGGCAACATGGAGGCTCGTTTGATCCATCAGATTCTTTGTCCGGATGAGGTATGGTCGGGGTCGGTCCTAGGAGGGATACCCTATCAGGCATTACACCCTCCTTTGGGAGTAGGGATGGGGTATTGCCGCTCGCCTGGTTAATGCTGAGAAGTCCCTATGGGTACGTTCTCGGCAATTTTTGAACCCGACCAGAGTTTTCCCTCGGGGGAGCTGCCCCCCATACACACAGTCCTACACACCTTCCAGCCTTGTGTCACATCTTGCTGCAGTGGAGAGCAAATAAATAAAGCCGGGCTTTTGCATTAAACGAATTACTTGTTAACTTCTCGGCACAGAGAAAATCAATCGGAAAAAACTGACAACCAAACAGTAGATTTTCATGTCTGTTTGTCTCGACTTTGAGAACACCAATCTCTGCCCAAAAATCTTACTGCAAACTAATTATTATCAAAACTGTTGCAATCAACGCGTGACATGTCTTTCAGGGAAATTCACTTTCCCCTCCTCCTGCATTCTAACTAATCTAGAAACACGTGGCATTACCCGGCAAATCACCAACCAATTCTCAGTCTGACTTTCTCATTTATCTTCCCTCTTTCTCTTTTGCTGTCAACGATTCGCAATACAACCAGACAGGATTGACAATAAACATTATCGCTCATAGTCCCCTCCACCCCCTCTCTCTCTTTTCTTTTTCTATATCTCGTAACTCTCAAATTACAAGCCATTTTAACTATGAACGTTCGTAGTTACAAATATCTACCTGACACCTGAGTCACACCTGTATGTCGCAGAGTTTATGTGAGAAAATGATCAGCAATCGTATAATTTGTGCATGTGCGCATATTTCAGCATTGCCAATAGGCATCATTCAATATCATCGAATCCATTAAGGATGAGGGTTCCTCTTATGGCGTCACAGAATGACGCTAGACCAGTGAATTAAAACCTACTTTTGTTGTATTACCGCTAACCTTCATAGGTGTGTACCCAGGTTTCGTCTCCGTCGGCTGGTGTATATTGTCTTTCGATCGATAATGGATGGACTCCGGGGTTTAATTTAGAAGATGTATTTAACAACAGACGACACCGATTTTGTAGCTTTTGCACGTGAGAGTAGGAGAGAGAGGGAGAGAGGGAGAAGAATGGAATTACTGGGAAAAGATAGTCATGCTATATTAAATCCACTGTGCGCCGGCCCCTGCTGCTAGCAAGGACCACTGCTTCACACCTTCTTAGTTGCCAGGAACAAAAGGGCCACAAAGCCTCCCACCGTCATAACGTTACTTCCGACTTCCGTTTTGACTCCTCTATTTGGAAACCTACTCTCTGCACCCACCACTATCTAACACTTCAAACAAAATACAACATTCATAATTTAATTTTATATATATATATATATATATATATATATATATATATAAAGCTGCCTGCGTGTACAAACATCCATTTTCAACAATGACATAGTGGTTATCAGTAGATTACACGGAATATGTTCGTCATAGCTAGCAAATACATTCAGAGTTCAGTCGGCACTGCCCCCAAAATGATGTAGTCTTTGGTTACAGGAAATAAATCCATCTTCTCATCTTTATTTTTAAGACATCAAAGAGGGGTGAATAGAGGGTAATGAGATATGTTTCATTTATATTTTAGAGAGTGCAAAAAGGTCGAACGCCCCCCCCCCACAAAAAAAAGGCAAATTAATTAACCCATGGATTCAATATCTACTGGATAGATTCTTATGATTTTTTTAACATAAATAATAGACATGAAAGGGGGTCTAATGAGTTATGTTTTATTTACTTTTAGGCAAAGTGAGTGAATCGCCTTATCCTTGAAAATACATGTATCACTAAATCAAAAAATATACTGGACATATTTTTTTATGAAATTAAGAACATAGATAGTAAGTAAACATGAAAGGGCGTCTAATTAGTTACGTTTAATTTTTTTTTAGCTATACTAATGTATTACTATCCGATAGCTATTAGCGATGATTCAAAGCATAGAGCACTCTCGGCTGCTGAAAATGCTTAGTATAAGCATTAAGATTACACTTACTGTAGTAAGCTGATATGAGAACGACATCCGGCTGTTGTCAAAACAGTCAGGTTTCGATCTCAGTCTGAAGTACTTCCCGCATTAAAATATACCTATGAAGGAGAGCGTAATTCCACTTTAGCTTTCCTAGATGTATTGGTAACAAAAACCCCATCGAATTACCTTACATCAATTTACCGTAAACCTACGTATACAGGATTATATACTCGCTGGGAGTCATTTTGTCCTAAATAACGAAAGGTAAACTTGATTTTGGACATTAACACACAGAGCCCTTATGATTTGCTCAAAATCAAAATTGGACGAAGAAATTAAAACTATAACTAGTACTTTGTCTAAAAACGGCTATCCCCTTGATGTGATTATGACAGTCACCCAAAGGAAAATAAATACTTTTTCCGAAATAAAACCAAGTACGGTGACCAAATGTCCAATTTACATTCGTTTACCTTGGTGAGAAATTCGCCAAGCAAATCAGCTCAACAGTTGAAAATTGTTATTTTTCTTCGAATGTGTGTGTTGTATTTTCTACAAAACCTTTATTGGCGTCCTCTCGTAAAGACGTTCTATCCCCCCCCCCCACCATAAAAAATAATGTAATTTATCATTTCAAATGTAGTTGCAGTGCTGACTACGTGGGTAGGACGACGTTAAGATTGGATAGTAGGGTCCAACAGCATATTCCGAGTAGGATCAGGAATGGAACCTTCCGATCAACGGACGTTCAAAACAACACATACGGGTCTTCCATTACAGACCATTTACTTAAAAACCCGCCGTGCGCTAGGAATTTTAGCATAGACTGCTTCACCATTCTCAGTCATGCTCACTCGTTATATCATCTCAAAATCTTGGAGACGATCCACGTTCGTCTTAAACGTCCCTCCCTTTGCAAGCAAAAGGGAATGTCTATTGGGATTCGATGTGGTCAGTCTCTAAGATTCATCCTCCATTGTCAATAACGCTATTTTATTTTCTGTACTCTCTCTGTTCACCCTTTTTTTTTAAATCCCTTGGTTTTTTTCTTTTTAAAAATCCCTCGATACAGCCTTTGTTAAGAGAGGGATAAACCGATCGGCTGGCATATTATTATTTTTTTTCCTCTTCATTAACTTTTAATCATGAACTCGTCTTCCCTTCATGCTTGCAATATATATATATATATATATATATATATATATATATATATATATATATATATATATATATATATACCATTATCAAGAGACCTGCCAACCGTTCAATCAAATAAGTAAAAATCGTAACTTCTGATTCATAGAATAATCTTATGATATACAATTGTGAGCAAATCAGCGATACGTCGTTACCACCAGAGGTTATTAAATGCACGCATGTGCGCACTACTGTATCTAATTCACCCCCCCCCCCTCTATCGCAGTTATTGAGATCGCAGTGACAGGTAACATGCGATGACCCGTTTAAAATCAGTGCGCGCACTTGCTCTTTTCATTTTCGCTCTTTTAACACGTCTGTTTTAATTTTATTTATGTACATAGTTTTCTCATATTTTTCTTATATTTATTTTATTGTATTTATTTTAGCTTAGTTCTTTCTTGCTTTATTTTATCTCCTTCGTCGTTTTTTTTATTTTGTCGTTTTCGATTTTAAGCTCTGACTCATGTTTAAAACGAGGCCAATAACAAACTAGTAAGGCATAAAAATGTCGGAGCTTTGAAATGTGAGACACGAGATTTTACGGCGTTTGAAAAGACAACGTTTTAAAAGCTGCAGATTATTGTCGTTTAGAGGACAACTATCAAAAAAGAGAATGATAAATGTTATTTATTTTAATTCAGCGAGGGTGACTCCTGTAATAAAAACTGGACGCCGAATATAACTTAAGGATAAGCTTTATTTAACCATTTGTTGCTTAGCTAGACAAATAGTGTTTTAACATTCACTCTTAATATACACGAATGTAGAACATTCCATTATTACTCCAAGGGGGAGACAGGCATCAATTATCTTTGTTACTACATTCTCCCCCATCTATCTTCTTATTCGTAGGGAACAAAATCATCCCATCGACCTGGCCTCCTGCGGGTTCTTTGAGGGCGTCTTGGTTGTTCGTGCCCGACATCCATTTCTAATCTAGGCTCCTCGGGACCTGACGACGTTTCGGGACTGTCTTGTGTGGCTGGTTTAGGGCTAAAATATCTTGCTCCAAATCGCTCTCGTTTTCTACGGCGCTTCGGTCGCTTGGTGTCTGAAGATTGAGTATCTGTCTCAGATATTGGGTGAAACCGCTTTCGTGGTACCCATCTGTCGTCCGAACTAGAGTCAGAGACGACTCTGTTAGTATATTCAGATTCGTTTTGTTGGGACTCTGAACTTGACGTATCTGGCACACGATCACCTAAGAGGGTCGGACTTGTTCCACGAACCGGAGCTCTATATCCATCTGAAGCAGTTCTACGTTCATATACATTTCCTGCTGGGGCTAGATCCCTTAAGGAGACAGTAGATTGCCTTCCTTCTGAATTTCTGACCAGTGCATACTGAGGGTTCGCTTCGATTAATTGTACCTCGCTTACCAATGGGTCATGTTTACTATGACGAACATGACGTTTTAATAAAACTGTGCCAGGTTGTGCAAGCCACGAGGGAAGTGATGTGCCTGCTGAGCTTCGTCGTGGGAACGAGAAGAATCTCTCATGTGGGGTAGCGTTTGTCGCTGTACATAATAGAGTCCTAATAGCGTATAAGGCCATGGGGATGAGACTTTCCCAATCGGAGATCGGACTATTGCGATTTGCTGCCGCCAACTGTACTGTCTTCCATATTATACCATTGTATCTTTCGCACTGTCCGTTTCCTTGAGGATTGTGAGGAGTTGTTCTACTTACAGCTACTCTTCGTTCATGCAGAAACTGCTTGAGTTCGTCCGACATAAAAGCAGACCCACGATCTGAATGTATATATGCAGGCACTCCAAAAACGGCAAAAATGGAGCAGAGGCCTTGAATTACTGTTGCAGGGGATGACGAACGGAAATCTTGAGTACTCGTCTATTATTGTGAGCATGTATTTATTTTTAGTTTTAGAGGGTAAAGGGCCCTTAAAATCCAGGTTAAGTCTTTCAAAAGGCTGTGTGGCCTTAATGAGTGTTGCTGGAGGAGGTTTGTAGAACCTGGGCTTATTTTCTGCGCATATCCGACAAGAGTTCGTAATTCTTTTTACGTCTTCAACAGAATATGGCAAGTTTCTGCTCCTGACTACGTGAATCATTCTTGTGATACCTGGGTGACACAATTCCCTGTGTATATACTGAAGATCATCTGAGCCAGTTACCAGGCCACACACCCTTGAAAGCGCGTCGACCGCGGCATTCTCCTTACCAGGGCGGTAAGTGACGTCAAAGGAGTAGCAAGAAAGCTCCATTCTCCATCTCGCTATTTTCTCGTTTTTTATTTTATTCGTTGTTTTTGGGTTAAACATAAACGAGACCGACTTTTGGTCAGTGATTAATTCAAAATGTCGGCCGATTAAGTAATGCCTCCATTTTCGTAATGCCTCAACTATGGCGTACGCTTCTTTTTCTATTGCAGAGTGTCGTCGCTCGGATTTCGAAAGTGTTCTTGAAAAAAAAGCTACAGGACGACCGGATTGTCTCAGTGAGGCAGCTATCGCACAGTCGGAGGCATCCGTCTCAACTAATAGAGGGATAAAAGGATCCACAGCAGAAATGGCAGACTGAGCAATGTTCCTTTTCATGTTTTGAAATGCTCTGATGGCGGAACAGGACAACGGAAAAGTAGATACTTGTGTCAATGGGTGTATTTTTTCTGAAAAAGACGCAACCCATTGGGAGTAGTGAGCAAACATACCGAGGGCTCGTCGTAAAGAGGGCATGTTTCCAGGGATTGGTAATTCCATTAGCGGTTTCAGTCGCTCGGGATCCGGCGTCATGGTGCCATTTTTGACAATGTATCCCAATAATTTGATGCTTTTCAAGTTGTAGGAACATTTTTCACTGTTCAAAGTCAGATTATATTTCTTGACGGCAGCCATGAATCGTTTAAGGTTGTGGTCATGTTCAGCTTGGTTATGTCCGCATACTGTGACATTGTCTATATATGCAACAGTACCCTTCAATTTTTCATTGGAGATTATTTCATCTATTACCCTCTGGAAGCTAGCCACACCATTTGTTATCCCAAAAGGAATTCGGCAGAACTGATATAGGCGACCGCAGGCCTCGAATGCCGTGTAGGGCTTATCCTCTGGCTTGATAGGTACCTGATGGTAGGCACTTCTGAGATCTAAAGTACTGAAAGTGTGATATTTTGCAATATTAGAAATCATTTCGTCAATACGAGGCAGTGGATAGGCATCGAGTAATGTGTATCTGTTGATGGTCTGGGAATAGTCAATGACCATCCTTTTCTTGTGATTTTCAGTGGCTGTTACGAGGACCTGTGCTCGCCATGGAGATTCACTTGGCTCTATAATTCCTTCCTTAAGTAGTTTTGTTACTTCTGCTGCTATGAACTGTTTGTCCGTTTCTGAATAGCGTCTTGATTTTATTGCTATTGGTTTGCAGTCAGGAGTTAAGTTTGTAAAAAGTGACGGGTGCCGCACTTTGACAGCTGCTAGTCCACATACGCTTAGGACTGGCTTGGGGCCACCAAAAGGAATTTCAACGCATGAATGTTGTTTTAGAAAATTGTGACCCAAAATCACTTCGCAGCAGAGGTTTTTCATTACTGATAATCTGATCCCTTGATAGGAGTTTCCTTTTAGTTTCAGGTTAACCGTGCAATATCCAATTACATGGGACGATAAAGATGAATTTGCCATTGATATTTGGTTGGAACAAGGAAATATTTCCCATTTATTTGCTTTTACAATACTGGCATTAATAAAACTTTCGGAACTGCCTGTATCAATAAGCGCATGAATAGTCAATCCATTGATTTTTACCCTCACGATTGTTTTTGAGAGGCAGCCGGGGAATGCAGCTGATATTGTAATTGGTGCTACAGTAGCAAGAGTAGCCGAACGTTTTTTTTGAGAAGCTGACCGGCAAACTTTCGAAAAATGTCCCTGCTTATCACACTTGTGGCATCTAACATCTCGAGCCGGGCAGGACGAACGAGCATGTATACGAAGGCCACAAAAGTAGCATGTGGATCCAGCTGAGGCGGCAGTGATAAGTTGTTCGTGATCGTTAGAAAGGGGGGTGGCAGCATCTTGGACAATGGAAGAATTTTGAACATGCAGAGGAGGGGCTACGATAGCAGCTCCCAAAATATCGGGTTGTAAATAGAAGACAGACTGCTTCTGTGCCATGTCCAACGTTAGAGCTTGTTCATAAGCTGTTGGTAAGTCTAGGTTTTTATTCTCTAGTAGTCTTTGTCTTATTTGGTTGGACTGTATTCGATTAATAAATGCGTCCCTGATAAAAACATCTCTCGCTTGGTTCGCAGTTAAGGCTGTAAATTCACACTCGCGACTTAACGTCTTTAGAATCTGAAGGTATTGTTCAAGGCTTTCTTCTGGTTGTTGACGCCGGGTAGCAAGTAAATGTCTAGCAAAAATAGTATTTTTTTCTTGACAAACATGGCTTCTAAAATGTCCACCGCAGTTTCATAATTTTCACATTCAGATAAATTTCTATAAATAGCAGTAGAGACATGATGTAAAAGAAGGGTATATTTCTCAGTACCTGTTAAAGCCGCGTTTGAAGATAACTGTAGAGCTGTAAGGAATCCTTCGAACATTTTTCTCCAATGCCGCCATTTGTCAGTAGATTCCGAGTCGGCCGTATCAAGGTCTAGACGATCGGGTTTCAAGTAACGTTCCATAACGAATGGTTAAATAAATTGTAATAAAAACTGGACGCCGAATATAACTTAAGGATAAGCTTTATTTAACCATTTGTTGCTTAGCTAGACTATTTATTTGTAAAAAATACAAAATTTGGCACAAGGCCTACAAGGGGTGGGGAGAATGTTGACCTAACTAACATTTTTAACTTAACTAGTCACAATCACCAAAACAAATTTACTCCATGATATACCTACTTAAAACCCAAAAATGACAATATATACATGGAATTGGGAGTGGGGGAACAAGAATGATATATATATATACAATGAAAAAATAAATAAAATTAAGTGTTAGTATAAGAACCTCCCACTAAAGAAATGTGGCCGATAAGTAATTTTGCCAGTCGAAAAAGGGCGATGCAGGTCACGAAAGTTTTATTCTCACACCTCCTTCGAAAATTACGAAAGGAGACCTGCATCTCTGACAAAACAACAGATCAGTCACCTAATAGGGGTCGGGAATGGGAATTAGAAAATAAAAGTCGGGGTAAAAATAAAAAAAAAAAAAAAAAAAAAGGGGGGGGGAGAGGACGAAAAAAAAAAGGGGGGCCTATGACAACTTACATACCGCTAGCTAAGCTAAAAAAGGGGAAGAAAAACAAAACATAACCTAATCTTGCCTAACCGGGTCAAATAAAAGGGTCAGTGTTCGGTTCGGCCACCCAATATTCTGTCTAAGGCACGTCCAAGTACCACTCAAAATTAGCTCCATTCAAACGACACAAACGCGCAACTTTCACCCACCTTTTGTTGAAATCTGCCGAAGGGAGTTTCACCTTCTCCAGCCTGACACGCATTTTCAAGCGAGACTGGAAAATGAGGACAAGCTGGGGAGCAGTGAAGGTCTCTTCCCCGTAGACTTCCTTCTGTCGTGTCGACCAAATCACTCCTCTCATGACTGCTAGTAAGCAAAGAAACACATAATGCTCCTCCCACTTCATGCTTGGTGCCCAATTGCAGCATGTCGAAAAAGACTCCAAAACGAAGAACTGTCCGTTCAACATGCGAACCGTGTAGCCTTCAACTAACTCACACAGCGGGCGAACGATGGGGCAATGAAAGAAAACATGACTGGTCGTTTCCTCCCAGTCGCCGCATCGAACACAACTTGGTGTCTCTACTAATCCCGCTGCGTAAAGCTTTTTGCCGACCCAGAGTGCATTTCGTATTATCAGCCAGGTGAGTGATGCCTCGTAATTATCGAAGCATTTCAACCCAGGCGCCCAAGGCCAGATCAAGCGAAGTTCTCCCTTCGTAAGACCGAGCTCCTCAGTAATATCGTCACGAACAGATCCCCTCACCATAACCCGATATAGTGCTTTACGAGACAACACTCGGGTGTCAGAGAGGCTTTCTGACACCCTTAGAAGGTACTTCAAGGACTGTCGACACTCGCGATAAAAGGAGCACTCGCGTCGAGGTAAACGAAATGCCTCACCCCCATGCAAGTGCACACTTTTCAAAGCCGGAAAGGCTTTCTTGGTGTCTTCCTTCCAGAATTCACCGTTTCCCTCACAAGGTGTACACATTCGGTCTAGGTAGTGTAAGCGAAGCGTATATTGACGAATCTCAACGCTTGGCATACCTAGACCGCCTTCAGACGGATGCAAGTAGCAGATCTCCCGGCGAACCATGGGCTGCTTTCCGCGCCACAAAAACGCGAAAAGAGCCTTCACTAGTTCAACTAGTGTGATCGCCGGCAGAGGGAGCACAGAAAGACGGTAGAGGATGAGAGGATAAATGTGAGAATTACACACCTCCGCTCTTCCTTTTAAAGTAAGATTTCTCAAAGACCACAGACGGGCTGCAGCCTTAACCGCTTTCAACACTTCCGACCAATTTTTCTCCAACTGGAGATCAGGACCAAACCAGACGCCGAGTATCTTGCAAGGCCCATCCGTCCAGCCAAAGGGCCCCTGAAGGGGAACACCCCTCCAGGCACCAATGCGTAAGCCAACAGACTTATCGCAGTTGATTTTGGCCCCTGTCACTTGTTCATACCGTCTTATTTCCATGTCGACGACCCTAATCTCAGCACTGCTCGTTACAAGCACAGTGACGTCGTCGGCATAGGCGGAGTACTTAATCATGGGGCAAGCACCAGACAAAGTAATCCCACGAAGGACCGGATTCACCCTAAGCCTGCGAAGGAAAGGCTCCAACGCAAGCACATAAAGCATCGGTGAAAGCGGACATCCCTGACGAATAGATCTGGACAAATCGAAAGGCTTTGACCTTATTCCATTCACTTCAACCAACGCACCGGGGTTTGCATAAAAGAGGCGAATCCAGGAGCGGAAATGGGGACCAAATCCAGCCGAAGACAAGACAGCCTCCAAGTAACGATGATCGACCCTATCGAATGCTTTGGACTGATCTAAATTGATCAGCGCGGCCTCAGTGTCGACTTTCTCTATGATCAAGCGTATCATGTGCAAATTATCTTGAATAGTCCGGCCCTTAACAGAACAAGTCTGTTCGGGACTTATTAGACGAAACAAGACAACCTTCAGACGATTAGCCAAGATCTTGGCCAAAATCTTTAACTCTGTATTTAACATTGTTAAGGGCCGGAAATTACCTATACCATCCCCACCACTCTTGTCCTTGCGGAGCAATTTGATGATACCCCTGGTAAAGTACTGGGGGATAGACCCGTTCCTAAACCAGGAGTTAAACAACACAGCCAGCAGGGGGACAAAAATGGGCGACAACCTCAAATACAGTTCGTAAGGCAGACCATCGATACCCGGAGACTTATCAAGGCCAACCTGCCTTAGGGCCTCCAGGACTTCATCCTCATTTATACACCCTTCGCACCTAGCTGCTTCGGTCGCCTCGAGACGAGAAAAGTCAGCTAAATAGGCGTCGAACTGAGCCATTGTCAGACCGGGCTCCTTGGTAAAAAGATCCTGAAAATAAGAGCGAAAACCCTCCAAAATCCCGTCGTTTGTAGTCACGAGACGCCCATCCAATAATGTGACACTGGCGATGTGTCGATCAGTAGACCGTCGACGTTCCTCCGCACGCAGTGACGCGGCCATGTTTGTCGCCTCGTGCGGCACTCTTTTTAACCTAGACCTAACTATCAATCCCTGATCTGCCTTGTTATCCAAGGAGTTCAGTTCCGTTTTAGCTACAGTAAAGGTAACGCTATCCCCCGCCTCCGCCGCCCGACTTAAACTAGTTTCTAGTGCCACTTTCGTTGCCCTAGATCTAAGGTTGAGTCGACGACTATAATCGGCAACGAAGGACCTAATAACGTTCTTAAGGTGGCCCCACCACTTATTCCCAATGATAGCACCCGTCAATTCCCTCTGTAATGTTAGTAAAAGCTGTTCCCGGAAGTCCTTCAAATCGAACAACGATGTGTTGAACTTCCAGTAACCAGCCAATCTAGGCTTAGGACTATCTAAGTTTACCCGCACCCGGACAAGCCTATGATCCGAGTAAACTATATTATGAAAACTTGGACAATCTAAAAGCCCTAAATCGACTCTCCTAATTAAGAACCGATCAAGGTAACTCGAAAGTTGCCTTAAATCGGAGCCGCGACTAGCAGTCCAAGTCCATACTACTTCACGGGGTTTCTCATTTCGGAATTTATCGACAAGATCGAACTTATCGATAAAGTCCCGAAATGCCTTAACATCCCCGTTGCTGTTAGTTCCCCTAGGTTTTCCCAAGCGATCTAAATCGGGATCCAAGACCGCGTTCCAGTCTCCCGCTAGAATTATCCGACGCGACGTATCCATAAAGGGCTCGATCCGCCGAAAAAAAGGAACCCGCTCAGAACTGGCGTTGGGCGCATAAACCCCAATAAGCCGAAAAGCCACATCCTTTACGGTAACATCAAGAACGCACAGCCTTCCCTCAGGATCTGCATAGATTAGGTCACACGTCGCATTCAGTGTGCGCTTAACTAGCCAGGAAACCCCTCTTGAGCGAGTATCAAAGTACGCTGAATAGAGCTGAAAGTCTCTAGTCAGCGCACCCTGATAATCACTGGGAATAAAGTGGGTCTCCTGCAAACAACATACATCCACGCCGAGTCGCTGAAGGTCACGTACTACTCGAAGTTTACGAGCGGTGTCCCTCAACCCTCGGCCATTTAGGCTTGCTAATCTGAGTGCCATTCTAGTGCTCTTAGAGTTGGGAACCCGAAACGAACATTGATGCATTTAAGACACCGACAGATGAACCCAGAGAACCTTGTCCCAATTCATTTGAGACGAGACCGTCCGGGGCCACACCGCCAATGTCTAAGGGGAAAGTTAGTTTTAATGCCCTGTAGAGTGTAGGATGGATACGAATAGGGACCCTCCCAACACAAGATTTTTGCAGTAATACTACTTCTTCATCGTTAAAGAAAGCGAGAGGAGGCGATATATTAAAGGCGTTATTCGCTTCCTCCATCATATTCCAAACCCCTTTAGCTTTGTCTCTTGATCTAACCACAGATAAAAGTCTTTGTGCATCCAAGAAATTTTCCGGGTTGGTAATGTCTTTTTTGTGTACCATCTTTAGTGTAGCTAGGTTTCGGTAGTTCTTCTTATGATGGTTTATCATAAGATTTTCAGTTTCGGGAGTAACTTTACAGACATCCTTGCCTGTGTAGAAAGGGGTCTTCTTTTTCCGGGCCTCTAGCGAGGGACTTCGATGGCGTATCTGGGATGTGGAGGGGGCGGTGGGTGAGGCAGGAGGCGGCATATCGGTCTTCATTGGAGAGGGGGGCGGTGTACTTTTAGGGGTGTTGCACGGGGAACAGAAAGGAGATGGATTAGGGGTAACGGGCTTATCTTTTGATAAGGGGGTCAGATTAGATTCCCTTACTGGTGGGGATGACTTTAATGGTGGGGGTGCACCTTTGGCTAGAGAGCGACGTTCTTTGGCCGGGGAAGTAGTTTTATTTGACTTGACCGTTTTTTTTTCCTCGTTTTTTTTTTCTTTTTTTTTTTCCTCAGTATTACGTTCCTCGTCGAGAGTCTTTTTCAGATCTAATATTTCTTTATATTTCTCTCCACCTGGATCATTTCTGGTTTCTATTTCCAGTTGTTCCTCTTCGGTCATATCTTGAGCGTATGACTTTGGTGATTTTTTTCCCGTCACAATATTCCAAACGACTTTCTTTTTGGGAGATTCATTTTCGGTGTTGCATAAGTCCTCGAATTCCTCCGGGGTTACAGTTTCAGTTGTTGGCTTTGAGGAGGGAGTCTTCTTCTCCGCTGCAACTTTAGGTGTCAAGTGTTCTAGCACTCTGTTCTTGGGGTTAGGCTGGGCCGGTTTAATCCTTGTGGGACAAGTAAATGTTAAGTGCCCAACCTCATTGCATATCCAACAAGCTGGACGTCTTCCAGCCACCACCACAGGCAATTTTTCTCCATTTGCTTCAATGTAGTATGGTACTTTCTTGAAAGCCGACTCGTTAAGCCACACGTCAAACGACCACGTTCCATTGAACTTATCAACCGTAATGGCGGTTATATCTCCAAACTTCAGCAGGAAGGCGCCCAAATACTCGCCAGGGACAACAGCCGGTACTTCGAAAACGGAGATGGTCGTTCTCCTTCGACCCATGTATTCCATTCGCAGAATGTAGTCCTTCGTGATTATTTCCTTCTTCGAAAGTTCGATGCAGACTTCCTCGGTTTTAAAGAGGCTATTCCAGGTGTTATAACCTTTACATTTCACGATACGTTCAGCACGTACTCCGGTCGTTGCAATTAATTTTGCGACAGTTTCTTTCGAGGACCTAATCAGTTTTTTGGACTTTCTGTCCACTACGAACATTAATATCGTTTTTTTCTGGAATTCCTCCAACCTTGGTAACTGTATGATTACTCCAGTTTCAGTCACGAAATCCGTGCAGTCTTTTGCCTTGGCGATAAAATCGTCAACGTCAATTTTAAGGGCGGGTGCCTTAATCCAATCCGTTTTATCCGTAGGCTGAGATGGCTTCTCAACCACTTCAGAGGTCTCCGAAGGCGCACAGCTGGCAGTAGCCATGGCCGGAGAACGGTAGAAAAAAAATTAACAAACTCCAAATAAATAAAAATATAAGGAGTAAAAAAAAGCAAGCAACAAATTTAACAAATAACGGTAGTAACAATAAATAACAATAATAACAATAATCACGGACTTACTGGCAGAGAAAAAATCACACAGAGCTTTGTTGCTTAGCTAGACTATATTTATTTGTAAAAAATACAAAATTTGGCACAAGGCCTACAAGGGGGTGGGGAAAATGTTGACCTAACTTAACATTTTTAACTTAACTAGTCACAATCACCAAAACAAATTTACTCCATGATATACCTACTTAAAACCCAAAAATGACAATATATACATGGAATTGGGAGTGGGGGAACAAGAATGATATATATATATACAATGAAAAAATAAATAAAATTAAGTGTTAGTATAAGAACCTCCCACTAAAGAAATGTGGCCGATAAGTAGTTTTGCCAGTCGAAAAAAGGCGATGCAGGTCACGAAAGTTTTATTCTCACACCTCCTTCGAAAATTACGAAAGGAGACCTGCATCTCTGACAAAACAACAGATCAGTCACCTAATAGGGGTCGGGAATGGGAATTAGAAAATAAAAGTCGGGGTAAAAAAAAAATAAAAAAAAAAAAAAAAAAGGGGGGGGGGAGAGGACGAAAAAAAAAAGGGGGGGCCTATGACAACTTACATACCGCTAGCTAAGCTAAAAAAGGGGAAGAAAAACAAAACATAACCTAATCTTGCCTAACCGGGTCAAATAAAAGGGTCAGTGTTCGGTTCGGCCACCCAATATTCTGTCTAAGGCACGTCCAAGTACCACTCAAAATTAGCTCCATTCAAACGACACAAACGCGCAACTTTCACCCACCTTTTGTTGAAATCTGCCGAAGGGAGTTTCACCTTCTCCAGCCTGACACGCATTTTCAAGCGAGACTGGAAAATGAGGACAAGCTGGGGAGCAGTGAAGGTCTCTTCCCCGTAGACTTCCTTCTGTCGTGTCGACCAAATCACTCCTCTCATGACTGCTAGTAAGCAAAGAAACACATAATGCTCCTCCCACTTCATGCTTGGTGCCCAATTGCAGCATGTCGAAAAAGACTCCAAAACGAAGAACTGTCCGTTCAACATGCGAACCGTGTAGCCTTCAACTAACTCACACAGCGGGCGAACGATGGGGCAATGAAAGAAAACATGACTGGTCGTTTCCTCCCAGTCGCCGCATCGAACACAACTTGGTGTCTCTACTAATCCCGCTGCGTAAAGCTTTTTGCCGACCCAGAGTGCATTTCGTATTATCAGCCAGGTGAGTGATGCCTCGTAATTATCGAAGCATTTCAACCCAGGCGCCCAAGGCCAGATCAAGCGAAGTTCTCCCTTCGTAAGACCGAGCTCCTCAGTAATATCGTCACGAACAGATCCCCTCACCATAACCCGATATAGTGCTTTACGAGACAACACTCGGGTGTCAGAGAGGCTTTCTGACACCCTTAGAAGGTACTTCAAGGACTGTCGACACTCGCGATAAAAGGAGCACTCGCGTCGAGGTAAACGAAATGCCTCACCCCCATGCAAGTGCACACTTTTCAAAGCCGGAAAGGCTTTCTTGGTGTCTTCCTTCCAGAATTCACCGTTTCCCTCACAAGGTGTACACATTCGGTCTAGGTAGTGTAAGCGAAGCGTATATTGACGAATCTCAACGCTTGGCATACCTAGACCGCCTTCAGACGGATGCAAGTAGCAGATCTCCCGGCGAACCATGGGCTGCTTTCCGCGCCACAAAAACGCGAAAAGAGCCTTCACTAGTTCAACTAGTGTGATCGCCGGCAGAGGGAGCACAGAAAGACGGTAGAGGATGAGAGGATAAATGTGAGAATTACACACCTCCGCTCTTCCTTTTAAAGTAAGATTTCTCAAAGACCACAGACGGGCTGCAGCCTTAACCGCTTTCAACACTTCCGACCAATTTTTCTCCAACTGGAGATCAGGACCAAACCAGACGCCGAGTATCTTGCAAGGCCCATCCGTCCAGCCAAAGGGCCCCTGAAGGGGAACACCCCTCCAGGCACCAATGCGTAAGCCAACAGACTTATCGCAGTTGATTTGGGCCCCTGTCACTTGTTCATACCGTCTTATTTCCATGTCGACGACCCTAATCTCAGCACTGCTCGTTACAAGCACAGTGACGTCGTCGGCATAGGCGGAGTACTTAATCATGGGGCAAGCACCAGACAAAGTAATCCCACGAAGGACCGGATTCACCCTAAGCCTGCGAAGGAAAGGCTCCAACGCAAGCACATAAAGCATCGGTGAAAGCGGACATCCCTGACGAATAGATCTGGACAAATCGAAAGGCTTTGACCTTATTCCATTCACTTCAACCAACGCACCGGGGTTAGCATAAAAGAGGCGAATCCAGGAGCGGAAATGGGGACCAAATCCAGCCGAAGACAAGACAGCCTCCAAGTAACGATGATCGACCCTATCGAATGCTTTGGACTGATCTAAATTGATCAGCGCGGCCTCAGTGTCGACTTTCTCTATGATCAAGCGTATCATGTGCAAATTATCTTGAATAGTCCGGCCCTTAACAGAACAAGTCTGTTCGGGACTTATTAGACGAAACAAGACAACCTGCAGACGATTAGCCAAGATCTTGGCCAAAATCTTTAACTCTGTATTTAACATTGTTAAGGGCCGGAAATTACCTATACCATCCCCACCACTCTTGTCCTTGCGGAGCAATTTGATGATACCCCTGGTAAAGTACTGGGGGATAGACCCGTTCCTAAACCAGGAGTTAAACAACACAGCCAGCAGGGGGACAAAAATGGGCGACAACCTCAAATACAGTTCGTAAGGCAGACCATCGATACCCGGAGACTTATCAAGGCCAACCTGCCTTAGGGCCTCCAGGACTTCATCCTCATTTATACACCCTTCGCACCTAGCTGCTTCGGTCGCCTCGAGACGAGAAAAGTCAGCTAAATAGGCGTCGAACTGAGCCATTGTCAGACCGGGCTCCTTGGTAAAAAGATCCTGAAAATAAGAGCGAAAACCCTCCAAAATCCCGTCGTTTGTAGTCACGAGACGCCCATCCGATAATGTGACACTGGCGATGTGTCGATCAGTAGACCGTCGACGTTCCTCCGCACGCAGTGGCGGGGCCATGTTTGTCGCCTCGTGCGGCACTCTTTTTAACCTAGACCTAACTATCAATCCCTGATCTGCCTTGTTATCCAAGGAGTTCAGTTCCGTTTTAGCTACAGTAAAGGTAACGCTATCCCCCGCCTCAGCCGCCCGACTTAAACTAGTTTCTAGTGCCACTTTCGTTGCCCTAGATCTAAGGTTGAGTCGACGACTATAATCGGCAACGAAGGACCTAATAACGTTCTTAAGGTGGCCCCACCACTTATTCCCAATGATAGCACCCGTCAATTCCCTCTGTAATGTTAGTAAAAGCTGTTCCCGGAAGTCCTTCAAATCGAACAACGATGTGTTGAACTTCCAGTAACCAGCCAATCTAGGCTTAGGACTATCTAAGTTTACCCGCACCCGGACAAGCCTATGATCCGAGTAAACTATATTATGAAAACTTGGACAATCTAAAAGCCCTAAATCGACTCTCCTAATTAAGAACCGATCAAGGTAACTCGAAAGTTGCCCTAAATCGGAGCCGCGACTAGCAGTCCAAGTCCATACTACTTCACGGGGTTTCTCATTTCGGAATTTATCGACAAGATCGAACTTATCGATAAAGTCCCGAAATGCCTTAGCATCCCCGTTGCTGTTAGTTCCCCTACGTTTTCCCAAGCGATCTAAATCGGGATCCAAGACCGCGTTCCAGTCTCCCGCTAGAATTATCCGACGCGACGTATCCATAAAGGGCTCGATCCGCCGAAAAAAAGGAACCCGCTCAGAACTGGCGTTGGGCGCATAAACCCCAATAAGCCGAAAAGCCACATCCTTTACGGTAACATCAAGAACGCACAGCCTTCCCTCAGGATCTGCATAGATTGGGTCACACGTCGCATTCAGTGTGCGCTTAACTAGCCAATAAACCCCTCTTGAGTGAGTATCAAAGTACGCTGAATAGAGCTGAAAGTCTCTAGTCAGCGCACCCTGATAATCACTGGGAATAAAGTGGGTATCCTGCAAACAACATGCATCCACGCCGAGTCGCTGAAGGTCACGTACTACTCGAAGTTTACGAGCGGTGTCCCTCAACCCTCGGCCATTTAGGCTTGCTAATCTGAGTGCCATTCTAGTGCTCTTAGAGTTGGGAACCCGAAACGAACATTGATGCATTTAAGACACCGACAGATGAACCCAGAGAACCTTGTCCCAATTCATTTGAGACGAGACCGTCCGGGGCCACACCGCCAATGTCTAAGGGGAAAGTTAGTTTTAATGCCCTGTAGAGTGTAGGATGGATACGAATAGGGACCCTCCCAACACAAGATTTTTGCAGTAATACTACTTCTTCATCGTTAAAGAAAGCGAGAGGAGGCGATATATTAAAGGCGTTATTCGCTTCCTCCATCATATTCCAAACCCCCTTAGCTTTGTCTCTTGATCTAACCACAGATAAAAGTCTTTGTGCATCCAAGAAATTTTCCGGGTTGGTAATGTCTTTTTTGTGTACCATCTTTAGTGTAGCTAGGTTTCGGTAGTTCTTCTTATGATGGTTTATCATAAGATTTTCAGTTTCGGGAGTAATTTTACAGACATCCTTGCCTGTGTAGAAAGGGGTCTTCTTTTTCCGAGCCTCTAGCGAGGGACTTCGATGGCGTTTCTGGGATGTGGATGGGGCGGTGGGTGAGGCAGGAAGCGGCATATCGGTCTTCATTGGAGAGGGGGGCGGTGTACTTTTAGGGGTGTTGCACGGGGAACAGAAATGAGATGGATTGGGGGTAACGGGCTTATCTTTTGATAAGGGGGTCAAATTAGATTCCCTTACTGGAGGGGATGACTTTAATGGTGGGGGTGCACCTTTGGCTGGAGAGTGACGTTCTTTGGCCGGGGGAGTTTGTTTTTTTTCCGCATTACTTGTGGTTTCGGAAACCATTTTTTTTCCTTCGTTTTTTTTTCCCTTTTTTACTTCAGATTTGCGCTCCTCGTCGAGAGACTTTTTAAGATTTAATAATTCTTTGTACTTTTCTCCACCTGGATCGTTACTGGTTTCTATCTCTAGTTGTTCCTCTTCGGTCATTACTTGAGCATATGACTTCGGCGATTTTTTGCCAGTCACGATATTCCAAACGACTTTTTTTTTGGGCGATTCATTTTCGGTGTTGCATAAGTCCTCGAATTCCTCCGGGGTTACAGTTTCAGTTGTTGGCTTTGAGGAGGGAGTCTTCTTCTCCGCTGCAACTTTAGGTGTCAAGTGTTCTAGCACTCTGTTCTTGGGGTTAGGCTGGGCCGGTTTGATCCTTGTTGGGCAAGTGAAAGTTAAATGCCCAACCTCATTGCAAATCCAACAAGCTGGACGTCTTCCAGCCACCACCACAGGTAATTTTTCTCCATTTGCTTCTATGTAGTACGGAACTTTTTTAAAAGCCGACTCGTTAAGCCACACGTCAAAAGACCATGTTCCGTTGAACTTGTCGACCGTAATAGCCGTTATTTCTCCGAACTTAAGTAAAAAGGCGCCTAAGTATTCCCCAGGAACCACAGCCGGAACTTCAAAAACTGAGATGGTCGTTCTCCTTCGACCCATGTATTCCATTCGCAGAATGTAGTCTTTAGTAATTATTTCTTTCTTCGAGAGTTCGATGCAGACTTCCTCGGTCTTAAAGAGACTATTCCAGGTGTTATAACCTTTACATTTCACGATACGTTCAGCACGTACTCCGGTCGTTGCAATTAATTTTGCGACAGTTTCTTTTGAGGACCTAATCAGTTTTTTGGACTTTCTGTCCACTACGAACATTAATATCGTTTTTTTCTGGAATTCCTCCAACCTTGGTAACTGTATAATTACTCCAGTTTCAGTCACGAAATCCGTGCAGTCTTTTGCCTTGGCGACAAAATCGTCAACGTCAATTTTAAGGGCGGGTGTCTTAATCCAATCCGTTTTATCCGTAGGCTGAGATGGCTTCTCAACCACTTCAGAGGTCTCCGAAGGCGCACAGCTGGCAGTAGCCATGGCCGGAGAACGGTAGAAAAAAAATTAACAAACTCCAAATAAATAAAAATATAAGGAGTAAAAAAAGCAAGCAACAAATTTAACAATTAACGGTAGTAACAATAAATAACAATAATAACAATAATCACGGACTTACTGGCAGAGAAAAAATCACACAGAGCTTTGTTGCTTAGCTAGACTATATTTATTTGTAAAGAATACAAAATTTGGCACAAGGCCTACAAGGGGGTGGGGAAAATGTTGACCTAACTGACATTCTTAACTTAACTAGTCACAATCACCAAAACAAATTTACTCCATGATATACCTACTTAAAACCCAAAAATGACAATATATACATGGAATTGGGAGTGGGGGAACAAGAATGATATATATATATACAATGAAAAAATAAATAAAATTAAGTGTTAGTATAAGAACCTCCCACTAAAGAAATGTGGCCGATAAGTAGTTTTGCCAGTCGAAAAAAGGCGATGCAGGTCACGAAAGTTTTATTCTCACACCTCCTTCGAAAATTACGAAAGGAGACCTGCATCTCTGACAAAACAACAGATCAGTCACCTAATAGGGGTCGGGAATGGGAATTAGAAAATAAAAGTCGGGGTAAAAAAAAAAAAAAAAAAAAAAAAGGGGGGGGAGAGGACGAAAAAAAAAGGGGGGGCCTATGACAACTTACATACCGCTAGCTAAGCTAAAAAAGGGGAAGAAAAACAAAACATAACCTAATCTTGCCTAACCGGGTCAAATAAAAGGGTCAGTGTTCGGTTCGGCCACCCAATATTCTGCCTAAGGCACGTCCAAGTACCACTCAAAATTAGCTCCATTCAAACGACACAAACGCGCAACTTTCACCCACCTTTTGTTGAAATCTGCCGAAGGGAGTTTCACCTTCTCCAGCCTGACACGCATTTTCAAGCGAGACTGGAAAATGAGGACAAGCTGGGGAGCAGTGAAGGTCTCTTCCCCGTAGACTTCCTTCTGTCGTGTCGACCAAATCACTCCTCTCATGACTGCTAGTAAGCAAAGAAACACATAATGCTCCTCCCACTTCATGATTGGTGCCCAATTGCAGCATGTCGAAAAAGACTCCAAAACGAAGAACTGTCCGTTCAACATGCGAACCGTGTAGCCTTCAACTAACTCACACAGCGGGCGAACGATGGGGCAATGAAAGAAAACATGACTGGTCGTTTCCTCCCAGTCGCCGCATCGAACACAACTTGGTGTCTCTACTAATCCCGCTGCGTAAAGCTTTTTGCCGACCCAGAGTGCATTTCGTATTATCAGCCAGGTGAGTGATGCCTCGTAATTATCGAAGCATTTCAACCCAGGCGCCCAAGGCCAGATCAAGCGAAGTTCTCCCTTCGTAAGACCGAGCTCCTCAGTAATATCGTCACGAACAGATCCCCTCACCATAACCCGATATAGTGCTTTACGAGACAACACTCGGGTGTCAGAGAGGCTTTCTGACACCCTTAGAAGGTACTTCAAGGACTGTCGACACTCGCGATAAAAGGAGCACTCGCGTCGAGGTAAACGAAAAGCCTCACCCCCATGCAAGTGCACACTTTTCAAAGCCGGAAAGGCTTTCTTGGTGACTTCCTTCCAGAATTCACCGTTTCCCTCACAAGGTGTACACATTCGGTCTAGGTAGTGTAAGCGAAGCGTATATTGACGAATCTCAACGCTTGGCATACCTAGACCGCCTTCAGACGGATGCAAGTAGCAGATCTCCCGGCGAACCATGGGCTGCTTTCCGCGCCACAAAAACGCGAAAAGAGCCTTCACTAGTTCAACTAGTGTGATCGCCGGCAGAGGGAGCACAGAAAGACGGTAGAGGATGAGAGGATAAATGTGAGAATTACACACCTCCGCTCTTCCTTTTAAAGTAAGATTTCTCAAAGACCACAGACGGGCTGCAGCCTTAACCGCTTTCAACACTTCCGACCAATTTTTCTCCAACTGGAGATCAGGACCAAACCAGACGCCGAGTATCTTGCAAGGCCCATCCGTCCAGCCAAAGGGCCCCTGAAGGGGAACACCCCTCCAGGCACCAATGCGTAAGCCAACAGACTTATCGCAGTTGATTTGGGCCCCTGTCACTTGTTCATACCGTCTTATTTCCATGTCGACGACCCTAATCTCAGCACTGCTCGTTACAAGCACAGTGACGTCGTCGGCATAGGCGGAGTACTTAATCATGGGGCAAGCACCAGACAAAGTAATCCCACGAAGGACCGGATTCACCCTAAGCCTGCGAAGGAAAGGCTCCAACGCAAGCACATAAAGCATCGGTGAAAGCGGACATCCCTGACGAATAGATCTGGACAAATCGAAAGGCTTTGACCTTATTCCATTCACTTCAACCAACGCACCGGGGTTAGCATAAAAGAGGCGAATCCAGGAGCGGAAATGGGGACCAAATCCAGCCGAAGACAAGACAGCCTCCAAGTAACGATGATCGACCCTATCGAATGCTTTGGACTGATCTAAATTGATCAGCGCGGCCTCAGTGTCGACTTTCTCTATGATCAAGCGTATCATGTGCAAATTATCTTGAATAGTCCGGCCCTTAACAGAACAAGTCTGTTCGGGACTTATTAGACGAAACAAGACAACCTGCAGACGATTAGCCAAGATCTTGGCCAAAATCTTTAACTCTGTATTTAACATTGTTAAGGGCCGGAAATTACCTATACCATCCCCACCACTCTTGTCCTTGCGGAGCAATTTGATGATACCCCTGGTAAAGTACTGGGGGATATACCCGTTCCTAAACCAGGAGTTAAACAACACAGCCAGCAGGGGGACAAAAATGGGCGACAACCTCAAATACAGTTCGTAAGGCAGTCCATCGATACCCGGAGACTTATCAAGGCCAACCTGCCTTAGGGCCTCCAGGACTTCATCCTCATTTATACACCCTTCGCACCTAGCTGCTTCGGTCGCCTCGAGACGAGAAAAGTCAGCTAAATAGGCGTCGAACTGAGCCATTGTCAGACCGGGCTCCTTGGTAAAAAGATCCTGAAAATAAGAGCGAAAACCCTCCAAAATCCCGTCGTTTGTAGTCACGAGACGCCCATCCGATAATGTGACACTGGCGATGTGTCGATCAGTAGACCGTCGACGTTCCTCCGCACGCAGTGGCGGGGCCATGTTTGTCGCCTCGTGCGGCACTCTTTTTAACCTAGACCTAACTATCAATCCCTGATCTGCCTTGTTATCCAAGGAGTTCAGTTCCGTTTTAGCTACAGTAAAGGTAACGCTATCCCCCGCCTCCGCCGCCCGACTTAAACTAGTTTCTAGTGCCACTTTCGTTGCCCTAGATCTAAGGTTGAGTCGACGACTATAATCGGCAACGAAGGACCTAATAACGTTCTTAAGGTGGCCCCACCACTTATTCCCAATGATAGCACCCGTCAATTCCCTCTGTAATGTTAGTAAAAGCTGTTCCCGGAAGTCCTTCAAATCGAACAACGATGTGTTGAACTTCCAGTAACCAGCCAATCTAGGCTTAGGACTATCTAAGTTTACCCGCACCCGGACAAGCCTATGATCCGAGTAAACTATATTATGAAAACTTGGACAATCTAAAAGCCCTAAATCGACTCTCCTAATTAAGAACCGATCAAGGTAACTCGAAAGTTGCCCTAAATCGGAGCCGCGACTAGCAGTCCAAGTCCATACTACTTCACGGGGTTTCTCATTTCGGAATTTATCGACAAGATCGAACTTATCGATAAAGTCCCGAAATGCCTTAGCATCCCCGTTGCTGTTAGTTCCCCTACGTTTTCCCAAGCGATCTAAATCGGGATCCAAGACCGCGTTCCAGTCTCCCGCTAGAATTATCCGACGCGACGTATCCATAAAGGGCTCGATCCGCCGAAAAAAAGGAACCCGCTCAGAACTGGCGTTGGGCGCATAAACCCCAATAAGCCGAAAAGCCACATCCTTTATGGTAACATCAAGAACGCACAGCCTTCCCTCAGGATCTGCATAGATTGGGTCACACGTCGCAGTCAGTGTGCGCTTAACTAGCCAGGAAACCCCTCTTGAGTGAGTATCAAAGTACGCTGAATAGAGCTGAAAGTCTCTAGTCAGCGCACCCTGATAATCACTGGGAATAAAGTGGGTCTCCTGCAAACAACATACATCCACGCCGAGTCGCTGAAGGTCACGTACTACTCGAAGTTTACGAGCGGTGTCCCTCAACCCTCGGCCATTTAGGCTTGCTAATCTGAGTGCCATTCTAGTGCTCTTAGAGTTGGGAACCCGAAACGAACATTGATGCATTTAAGACACCGACAGATGAACCCAGAGAACCTTGTCCCAATTCATTTGAGACGAGACCGTCCGGGGCCACACCGCCAATGTCTAAGGGGAAAGTTAGTTTTAATGCCCTGTAGAGTGTAGGATGGATACGAATAGGGACCCTCCCAACACAAGATTTTTGCAGTAATACTACTTCTTCATCGTTAAAGAAAGCGAGAGGAGGCGATATATTAAAGGCGTTATTCGCTTCCTCCATCATATTCCAAACCCCTTTAGCTTTGTCTCTTGATCTAACCACAGATAAAAGTCTTTGTGCATCCAAGAAATTTTCCGGGTTGGTAATGTCTTTTTTGTGTACCATCTTTAGTGTAGCTAGGTTTCGGTAGTTCTTCTTATGATGGTTTATCATAAGATTTTCAGTTTCGGGAGTAATTTTACAGACATCCTTGCCTGTGTAGAAAGGGGTCTTCTTTTTCCGAGCCTCTAGCGAGGGACTTCGATGGCGTTTCTGGGATGTGGAGGGGGCGGTGGGTGAGGCAGGAGGCGGCATATCGGTCTTCATTGGAGAGGGGGGCGGTGTACTTTTAGGAGTGTTGCACGGGGAACAGAAAGGAGATGGAATTGGGGTAACGGTCTTATCTTTTGATAAGGGGGTCAAATTAGATTCCCTTACTGGTGGGGATGACTTTAATGGTGGGGGTGCACCTTTGGCTGGAGAGCGACGTTCTTTGGCTGGTGGAGTTTTTTTTCCCGCATTAATAGTAGTATCGGCAACCTTTTTTTTTTCCTCGTTTTTTTTTCCTTTTTTTTCCTCAGTTTTGCGCTCCTCGTCGAGAGACTTTTTCAAATTTAGTATTTCTTTGTATTTTTCACCACCAGGATCGTTGCTGGTTTCTATTTCTAGTTGTTCCTCTTCGGTCATTACTTGAGCATATGACTTCGGCGATTTTTTGCCAGTCACGATATTCCAAACGACTTTTTTTTTGGGCGATTCATTTTCGGTGTTGCATAAGTCCTCGAATTCCTCCGGGGTTACAGTTTCAGTTGTTGGCTTTGAGGAGGGAGTCTTCTTCTCCGCTGCAACTTTAGGTGTCAAGTGTTCTAGCACTCTGTTCTTGGGGTTAGGCTGGGCCGGTTTAATCCTTGTAGGACAAGTAAATGTTAAGTGCCCAACCTCATTGCATATCCAACAAGCTGGACGTCTTCCAGCCACCACCACAGGCAATTTTTCTCCATTTGCTTCAATGTAGTATGGTACTTTCTTGAAAGCCGACTCGTTAAGCCACACGTCAAAAGACCATGTTCCGTTGAACTTGTCAACCGTAATAGCTGTTATTTCTCCGAACTTAAGTAAAAAGGCGCCTAAGTATTCGCCAGGAACCACAGCCGGAACTTCAAAAACTGAGATGGTCGTTCTCCTTCGACCCATGTATTCCATTCGCAGAATGTAGTCTTTAGTAATTATTTCTTTCTTCGAGAGTTCGATGCAGACTTCCTCGGTCTTAAAGAGACTATTCAAGGTGTTATAACCTTTACATTTCACGATACGTTCAGCACGTACTCCGGTCGTTGCAATTAATTTTGCGACAGTTTCTTTCGAGGACCTAATCAGTTTTTTGGACTTTCTGTCCACTACGAACATTAATATCGTTTTTTTCTGGAATTCCTCCAACCTTGGTAACTGTATAATTACTCCAGTTTCAGTCACGAAATCCGTGCAGTCTTTTGCCTTGGCGACAAAATCGTCAACGTCAATTTTAAGGGCGGGTGCCTTAATCCAGTCCGTTTTATCCGTAGGCTGAGATGGCTTCTCAACCACTTCAGAGGTCTCCGAAGGCGCACAGCTGGCAGTAGCCATGGCCGGAGAACGGTAGAAAAAAAATTAACAAACTCCAAATAAATAAAAATATAAGGAGTAACAAAAAGCAAGCAACAAATTTAACAAATAACGGTAGTAACAATAAATAACAATAATAACAATAATCACGGACTTACTGGCAGAGAAAAAATCACACAGAGCTTTGTTGCTTAGCTAGACTATATTTATTTGTAAAGAATACAAAATTTGGCACAAGGCCTACAAGGGGGTGGGGAAAATGTTGACCTAACTGACATTCTTAACTTAACTAGTCACAATCACCAAAACAAATTTACTCCATGATATACCTACTTAAAACCCAAAAATGACAATATATACATGGAATTGGGAGTGGGGGAACAAGAATGATATATATATATACAATGAAAAAATAAATAAAATTAAGTGTTAGTATAAGAACCTCCCACTAAAGAAATGTGGCCGATAAGTAGTTTTGCCAGTCGAAAAAAGGCGATGCAGGTCACGAAAGTTTTATTCTCACACCTCCTTCGAAAATTACGAAAGGAGACCTGCATCTCTGACAAAACAACAGATCAGTCACCTAATAGGGGTCGGGAATGGGAATTAGAAAATAAAATTCGGGGTAAAAAAAAAAAAAAAAAAAAAAAAAAGGGGGGGAGAGGACGAAAAAAAAAGGGGGGCCTATGACAACTTACATACCGCTAGCTAAGCTAAAAAAGGGGAAGAAAAACAAAACATAACCTAATCTTGCCTAACCGGGTCAAATAAAAGGGTCAGTGTTCGGTTCGGCCACCCAATATTCTGCCTAAGGCACGTCCAAGTACCACTCAAAATTAGCTCCATTCAAACGACACAAACGCGCAACTTTCACCCACCTTTTGTTGAAATCTGCCGAAGGGAGTTTCACCTTCTCCAGCCTGACACGCATTTTCAAGCGAGACTGGAAAATGAGGACAAGCTGGGGAGCAGTGAAGGTCTCTTCCCCGTAGACTTCCTTCTGTCGTGTCGACCAAATCACTCCTCTCATGACTGCTAGTAAGCAAAGAAACACATAATGCTCCTCCCACTTCATGATTGGTGCCCAATTGCAGCATGTCGAAAAAGACTCCAAAACGAAGAACTGTCCGTTCAACATGCGAACCGTGTAGCCTTCAACTAACTCACACAGCGGGCGAACGATGGGGCAATGAAAGAAAACATGACTGGTCGTTTCCTCCCAGTCGCCGCATCGAACACAACTTGGTGTCTCTACTAATCCCGCTGCGTAAAGCTTTTTGCCGACCCAGAGTGCATTTCGTATTATCAGCCAGGTGAGTGATGCCTCGTAATTATCGAAGCATTTCAACCCAGGCGCCCAAGGCCAGATCAAGCGAAGTTCTCCCTTCGTAAGACCGAGCTCCTCAGTAATATCGTCACGAACAGATCCCCTCACCATAACCCGATATAGTGCTTTACGAGACAACACTCGGGTGTCAGAGAGGCTTTCTGACACCCTTAGAAGGTACTTCAAGGACTGTCGACACTCGCGATAAAAGGAGCACTCGCGTCGAGGTAAACGAAAAGCCTCACCCCCATGCAAGTGCACACTTTTCAAAGCCGGAAAGGCTTTCTTGGTGTCTTCCTTCCAGAATTCACCGTTTCCCTCACAAGGTGTACACATTCGGTCTAGGTAGTGTAAGCGAAGCGTATATTGACGAATCTCAACGCTTGGCATACCTAGACCGCCTTCAGACGGATGCAAGTAGCAGATCTCCCGGCGAACCATGGGCTGCTTTCCGCGCCACAAAAACGCGAAAAGAGCCTTCACTAGTTCAACTAGTGTGATCGCCGGCAGAGGGAGCACAGAAAGACGGTAGAGGATGAGAGGATAAATGTGAGAATTACACACCTCCGCTCTTCCTTTTAAAGTAAGATTTCTCAAAGACCACAGACGGGCTGCAGCCTTAACCGCTTTCAACACTTCCGACCAATTTTTCTCCAACTGGAGATCAGGACCAAACCAGACGCCGAGTATCTTGCAAGGCCCATCCGTCCAGCCAAAGGGCCCCTGAAGGGGAACACCCCTCCAGGCACCAATGCGTAAGCCAACAGACTTATCGCAGTTGATTTGGGCCCCTGTCACTTGTTCATACCGTCTTATTTCCATGTCGACGACCCTAATCTCAGCACTGCTCGTTACAAGCACAGTGACGTCGTCGGCATAGGCGGAGTACTTAATCATGGGGCAAGCACCAGACAAAGTAATCCCACGAAGGACCGGATTCACCCTAAGCCTGCGAAGGAAAGGCTCCAACGCAAGCACATAAAGCATCGGTGAAAGCGGACATCCCTGACGAATAGATCTGGACAAATCGAAAGGCTTTGACCTTATTCCATTCACTTCAACCAACGCACCGGGGTTAGCATAAAAGAGGCGAATCCAGGAGCGGAAATGGGGACCAAATCCAGCCGAAGACAAGACAGCCTCCAAGTAACGATGATCGACCCTATCGAATGCTTTGGACTGATCTAAATTGATCAGCGCGGCCTCAGTGTCGACTTTCTCTATGATCAAGCGTATCATGTGCAAATTATCTTGAATAGTCCGGCCCTTAACAGAACAAGTCTGTTCGGGACTTATTAGACGAAACAAGACAACCTGCAGACGATTAGCCAAGATCTTGGCCAAAATCTTTAACTCTGTATTTAACATTGTTAAGGGCCGGAAATTACCTATACCATCCCCACCACTCTTGTCCTTGCGGAGCAATTTGATGATACCCCTGGTAAAGTACTGGGGGATATACCCGTTCCTAAACCAGGAGTTAAACAACACAGCCAGCAGGGGGACAAAAATGGGCGACAACCTCAAATACAGTTCGTAAGGCAGTCCATCGATACCCGGAGACTTATCAAGGCCAACCTGCCTTAGGGCCTCCAGGACTTCATCCTCATTTATACACCCTTCGCACCTAGCTGCTTCGGTCGCCTCGAGACGAGAAAAGTCAGCTAAATAGGCGTCGAACTGAGCCATTGTCAGACCGGGCTCCTTGGTAAAAAGATCCTGAAAATAAGAGCGAAAACCCTCCAAAATCCCGTCGTTTGTAGTCACGAGACGCCCATCCGATAATGTGACACTGGCGATGTGTCGATCAGTAGACCGTCGACGTTCCTCCGCACGCAGTGACGCGGCCATGTTTGTCGCCTCGTGCGGCACTCTTTTTAACCTAGACCTAACTATCAATCCCTGATCTGCCTTGTTATCCAAGGAGTTCAGTTCCGTTTTAGCTACAGTAAAGGTAACGCTATCCCCCGCCTCCGCCGCCCGACTTAAACTAGTTTCTAGTGCCACTTTCGTTGCCCTAGATCTAAGGTTGAGTCGACGACTATAATCGGCAACGAAGGACCTAATAACGTTCTTAAGGTGGCCCCACCACTTATTCCCAATGATAGCACCCGTCAATTCCCTCTGTAATGTTAGTAAAAGCTGTTCCCGGAAGTCCTTCAAATCGAACAACGATGTGTTGAACTTCCAGTAACCAGCCAATCTAGGCTTAGGACTATCTAAGTTTACCCGCACCCGGACAAGCCTATGATCCGAGTAAACTATATTATGAAAACTTGGACAATCTAAAAGCCCTAAATCGACTCTCCTAATTAAGAACCGATCAAGGTAACTCGAAAGTTGCCCTAAATCGGAGCCGCGACTAGCAGTCCAAGTCCATACTACTTCACGGGGTTTCTCATTTCGGAATTTATCGACAAGATCGAACTTATCGATAAAGTCCCGAAATGCCTTAGCATCCCCGTTGCTGTTAGTTCCCCTACGTTTTCCCAAGCGATCTAAATCGGGATCCAAGACCGCGTTCCAGTCTCCCGCTAGAATTATCCGACGCGACGTATCCATAAAGGGCTCGATCCGCCGAAAAAAAGGAACCCGCTCAGAACTGGCGTTGGGCGCATAAACCCCAATAAGCCGAAAAGCCACATCCTTTACGGTAACATCAAGAACGCACAGCCTTCCCTCAGGATCTGCATAGATTGGGTCACACGTCGCATTCAGTGTGCGCTTAACTAGCCAGGAAACCCCTCTTGAGTGAGTATCAAAGTACGCTGAATAGAGCTGAAAGTCTCTAGTCAGCGCACCCTGATAATCACTGGGAATAAAGTGGGTCTCCTGTAAACAACATACATCCACGCCGAGTCGCTGAAGGTCACGTACTACTCGAAGTTTACGAGCGGTGTCCCTCAACCCTCGGCCATTTAGGCTTGCTAATCTGAGTGCCATTCTAGTGCTCTTAGAGTTGGGAACCCGAAACGAACATTGATGCATTTAAGACACCGACAGATGAACCCAGAGAACCTTGTCCCAATTCATTTGAGACGAGACCGTCCGGGGCCACACCGCCAATGTCTAAGGGGAAAGTTAGTTTTAATGCCCTGTAGAGTGTAGGATGGATACGAATAGGGACCCTCCCAACACAAGATTTTTGCAGTAATACTACTTCTTCATCGTTAAAGAAAGCGAGAGGAGGCGATATATTAAAGACGTTATTCGCTTCCTCCATCATATTCCAAACCCCTTTAGCTTTGTCTCTTGATCTAACCACAGATAAAAGTCTTTGTGCATCCAAGAAATTTTCCGGGTTGGTAATGTCTTTTTTGTGTACCATCTTTAGTGTAGCTAGGTTTCGGTAGTTCTTCTTATGATGGTTTATCATAAGATTTTCAGTTTCGGGAGTAATTTTACAGACATCCTTGCCTGTGTAGAAAGGGGTCTTCTTTTTCCGAGCCTCTAGCGAGGGACTTCGATGGCGTTTCTGGGATGTGGAGGGGGCGGTGGGTGAGGCAGGAGGCGGCATATCGGTCTTCATTGGAGAGCAGGGCGGTGTACTTTTAGGAGTGTTGCACGGGGAACAGAAAGGAGATGGAATTGGGGTAACGGTCTTATCTTTTGATAAGGGGGTAAAATTTGATTCCCTTACTGGTGGGGATGACTTTAATGGTGGGGGTGCACCTTTGGCTGGAGAGCGACGTTCTTTGGCCGGGGGAGTTTTTTTTTTTTCCGCATTACTTGTGGTTTCGGAAACCATTTTTTTTCCTTCGTTTTTTTTTTCCTTTTTTTCTTCAGATTTGCGCTCCTCGTCGAGAGACTTTTTAAGATTTAATAATTCTTTGTACTTTTCTCCACCTGGATCGTTACTGGTTTCTATCTCTAGTTGTTCCTCTTCGGTCATCACTTGAGCGTATGACTTCGGTGATTTCTTTCCAGTCACAATGTTCCATACGACTTTTTTTTTGGGAGATTCATTTTCTGTGTTGCATAAGTCCTCGAATTCCTCCGGGGTTACAGTTTCAGCTGTTGGTTTTGAGGAGGGAGTCTTTTTATCTGCTGCAACTTTCGGGGTCAAGTGTTCTAGCACTCTATTCTTGGGGTTAGGCTGGGCCGGTTTGATCCTTGTTGGGCAAGTGAAAGTTAAATGCCCAACCTCATTGCATATCCAACAAGCTGGACGTCTTCCAGCCACCACCACAGGTAATTTTTCTCCATTTGCTTCTATGTAGTACGGAACTTTTTTAAAAGCCGACTCGTTAAGCCACACGTCAAAAGACCATGTTCCGTTGAACTTGTCGACCGTAATAGCCGTTATTTCTCCGAACTTAAGTAAAAAGGCGCCTAAGTATTCCCCAGGAACCACAGCCGGAACTTCAAAAACTGAGATGGTCGTTCTCCTTCGACCCATGTATTCCATTCGCAGAATGTAGTCTTTCGTTATTATTTCTTTCTTCGAGAGTTCGATGCAGACTTCCTCTGTCTTAAAGAGACTATTCCAGGTGTTATAGCCTTTACATTTCACGATACGTTCAGCACGTACTCCGGTCGTTGCAATTAATTTTGCGACAGTTTCTTTCGAGGACCTAATCAGTTTTTTGGATTTTCTGTCCACTACGAACATTAATATCGTTTTTTTCTGGAATTCCTCCAACCTTGGTAACTGTATGATTACTCCAGTTTCAGTCACGAAATCCGTGCAGTCTTTTGCTTTGGCGATAAAATCGTCAACGTCAATTTTAAGGGCGGGTGCCTTAATCCAATCCGTTTTATCCGTAGGCTGAGATGGCTTCTCAACCACTTCAGAGGTCTCCGAAGGCGCACAGCTGGCAGTAGCCATGGCCGGAGAACGGTAGAAAAAAAATTAACAAACTCCAAATAAATAAAAATATAAGGAGTAACAAAAAGCAAGCAACAAATTTAACAAATAACGGTAGTAACAATAAATAACAATAATAACAATAATCACGGACTTACTGGCAGAGAAAAAATCACACAGAGCTTTGTTGCTTAGCTAGACTATATTTATTTGTAAAGAATACAAAATTTGGCACAAGGCCTACAAGGGGGTGGGGAAAATGTTGACCTAACTGACATTCTTAACTTAACTAGTCACAATCACCAAAACAAATTTACTCCATGATATACCTACTTAAAACCCAAAAATGACAATATATACATGGAATTGGGAGTGGGGGAACAAGAATGATATATATATATACAATAAAAAATAAATAAAATTAAGTGTTAGTATAAGAACCTCCCACTAAAGAAATGTGGCCGATAAGTAGTTTTGCCAGTCGAAAAAAGGCGATGCAGGTCACGAAAGTTTTATTCTCACACCTCCTTCGAAAATTACGAAAGGAGACCTGCATCTCTGACAAAACAACAGATCAGTCACCTAATAGGGGTCGGGAATGGGAATTAGAAAATAAAAGTCGGGGTAAAAAAAAAAAAAAAAAAAAAAAGGGGGGGGAGAGGACGAAAAAAAAAGGGGGGGCCTATGACAACTTACATACCGCTAGCTAAGCTAAAAAAGGGGAAGAAAAACAAAACATAACCTAATCTTGCCTAACCGGGTCAAATAAAAGGGTCAGTGTTCGGTTCGGCCACCCAATATTCTGCCTAAGGCACGTCCAAGTACCACTCAAAATTAGCTCCATTCAAACGACACAAACGCGCAACTTTCACCCACCTTTTGTTGAAATCTGCCGAAGGGAGTTTCACCTTCTCCAGCCTGACACGCATTTTCAAGCGAGACTGGAAAATGAGGACAAGCTGGGGAGCAGTGAAGGTCTCTTCCCCGTAGACTTCCTTCTGTCGTGTCGACCAAATCACTCCTCTCATGACTGCTAGTAAGCAAAGAAACACATAATGCTCCTCCCACTTCATGATTGGTGCCCAATTGCAGCATGTCGAAAAAGACTCCAAAACGAAGAACTGTCCGTTCAACATGCGAACCGTGTAGCCTTCAACTAACTCACACAGCGGGCGAACGATGGGGCAATGAAAGAAAACATGACTGGTCGTTTCCTCCCAGTCGCCGCATCGAACACAACTTGGTGTCTCTACTAATCCCGCTGCGTAAAGCTTTTTGCCGACCCAGAGTGCATTTCGTATTATCAGCCAGGTGAGTGATGCCTCGTAATTATCGAAGCATTTCAACCCAGGCGCCCAAGGCCAGATCAAGCGAAGTTCTCCCTTCGTAAGACCGAGCTCCTCAGTAATATCGTCACGAACAGATCCCCTCACCATAACCCGATATAGTGCTTTACGAGACAACACTCGGGTGTCAGAGAGGCTTTCTGACACCCTTAGAAGGTACTTCAAGGACTGTCGACACTCGCGATAAAAGGAGCACTCGCGTCGAGGTAAACGAAAAGCCTCACCCCCATGCAAGTGCACACTTTTCAAAGCCGGAAAGGCTTTCTTGGTGTCTTCCTTCCAGAATTCACCGTTTCCCTCACAAGGTGTACACATTCGGTCTAGGTAGTGTAAGCGAAGCGTATATTGACGAATCTCAACGCTTGGCATACCTAGACCGCCTTCAGACGGATGCAAGTAGCAGATCTCCCGGCGAACCATGGGCTGCTTTCCGCGCCACAAAAACGCGAAAAGAGCCTTCACTAGTTCAACTAGTGTGATCGCCGACAGAGGGAGCACAGAAAGACGGTAGAGGATGAGAGGATAAATGTGAGAATTACACACCTCCGCTCTTCCTTTTAAAGTAAGATTTCTCAAAGACCACAGACGGGCTGCAGCCTTAACCGCTTTCAACACTTCCGACCAATTTTTCTCCAACTGGAGATCAGGACCAAACCAGACGCCGAGTATCTTGCAAGGCCCATCCGTCCAGCCAAAGGGCCCCTGAAGGGGAACACCCCTCCAGGCACCAATGCGTAAGCCAACAGACTTATCGCAGTTGATTTTGGCCCCTGTCACTTGTTCATACCGTCTTATTTCCATGTCGACGACCCTAATCTCAGCACTGCTCGTTACAAGCACAGTGACGTCGTCGGCATAGGCGGAGTACTTAATCATGGGGCAAGCACCAGACAAAGTAATCCCACGAAGGACCGGATTCACCCTAAGCCTGCGAAGGAAAGGCTCCAACGCAAGCACATAAAGCATCGGTGAAAGCGGACATCCCTGACGAATAGATCTGGACAAATCGAAAGGCTTTGACCTTATTCCATTCACTTCAACCAACGCACCGGGGTTAGCATAAAAGAGGCGAATCCAGGAGCGGAAATGGGGACCAAATCCAGCCGAAGACAAGACAGCCTCCAAGTAACGATGATCGACCCTATCGAATGCTTTGGACTGATCTAAATTGATCAGCGCGGCCTCAGTGTCGACTTTCTCTATGATCAAGCGTATCATGTGCAAATTATCTTGAATAGTCCGGCCCTTAACAGAACAAGTCTGTTCGGGACTTATTAGACGAAACAAGACAACCTGCAGACGATTAGCCAAGATCTTGGCCAAAATCTTTAACTCTGTATTTAACATTGTTAAGGGCCGGAAATTACCTATACCATCCCCACCACTCTTGTCCTTGCGGAGCAATTTGATGATACCCCTGGTAAAGTACTGGGGGATATACCCGTTCCTAAACCAGGAGTTAAACAACACAGCCAGCAGGGGGACAAAAATGGGCGACAACCTCAAATACAGTTCGTAAGGCAGTCCATCGATACCCGGAGACTTATCAAGGCCAACCTGCCTTAGGGCCTCCAGGACTTCATCCTCATTTATACACCCTTCGCATCTAGCTGCTTCGGTCGCCTTGAGACGAGAAAAGTCAGCTAAATAGGCGTCGAACTGAGCCATTGTCAGACCGGGCTCCTTGGTAAAAAGATCCTGAAAATAAGAGCGAAAACCCTCCAAAATCCCGTCGTTTGTAGTCACGAGACGCCCATCCGATAATGTGACACTGGCGATGTGTCGATCAGTAGACCGTCGACGTTCCTCCGCACGCAGTGACGCGGCCATGTTTGTCGCCTCGTGCGGCACTCTTTTTAACCTAGACCTAACTATCAATCCCTGATCTGCCTTGTTATCCAAGGAGTTCAGTTCCGTTTTAGCTACAGTAAAGGTAACGCTATCCCCCGCCTCCGCCGCCCGACTTAAACTAGTTTCTAGTGCCACTTTCGTTGCCCTAGATCTAAGGTTGAGTCGACGACTATAATCGGCAACGAAGGACCTAATAACGTTCTTAAGGTGGCCCCACCACTTATTCCCAATGATAGCACCCGTCAATTCCCTCTGTAATGTTAGTAAAAGCTGTTCCCGGAAGTCCTTCAAATCGAACAACGATGTGTTGAACTTCCAGTAACCAGCCAATCTAGGCTTAGGACTATCTAAGTTTACCCGCACCCGGACAAGCCTATGATCCGAGTAAACTATATTATGAAAACTTGGACAATCTAAAAGCCCTAAATCGACTCTCCTAATTAAGAACCGATCAAGGTAACTCGAAAGTTGCCCTAAATCGGAGCCGCGACTAGCAGTCCAAGTCCATACTACTTCACGGGGTTTCTCATTTCGGAATTTATCGACAAGATCGAACTTATCGATAAAGTCCCGAAATGCCTTAGCATCCCCGTTGCTGTTAGTTCCCCTACGTTTTCCCAAGCGATCTAAATCGGGATCCAAGACCGCGTTCCAGTCTCCCGCTAGAATTATCCGACGCGACGTATCCATAAAGGGCTCGATCCGCCGAAAAAAAGGAACCCGCTCAGAACTGGCGTTGGGCGCATAAACCCCAATAAGCCGAAAAGCCACATCCTTTACGGTAACATCAAGAACGCACAGCCTTCCCTCAGGATCTGCATAGATTGGGTCACACGTCGCATTCAGTGTGCGCTTAACTAGCCAGGAAACCCCTCTTGAGTGAGTATCAAAGTACGCTGAATAGAGCTGAAAGTCTCTAGTCAGCGCACCCTGATAATCACTGGGAATAAAGTGGGTCTCCTGCAAACAACATACATCCACGCCGAGTCGCTGAAGGTCACGTACTACTCGAAGTTTACGAGCGGTGTCCCTCAACCCTCGGCCATTTAGGCTTGCTAATCTGAGTGCCATTCTAGTGCTCTTAGAGTTGGGAACCCGAAACGAACATTGATGCATTTAAGACACCGACAGATGAACCCAGAGAACCTTGTCCCAATTCATTTGAGACGAGACCGTCCGGGGCCACACCGCCAATGTCTAAGGGGAAAGTTAGTTTTAATGCCCTGTAGAGTGTAGGATGGATACGAATAGGGACCCTCCCAACACAAGATTTTTGCAGTAATACTACTTCTTCATCGTTAAAGAAAGCGAGAGGAGGCGATATATTAAAGGCGTTATTCGCTTCCTCCATCATATTCCAAACCCCTTTAGCTTTGTCTCTTGATCTAACCACAGATAAAAGTCTTTGTGCATCCAAGAAATTTTCCGGGTTGGTAATGTCTTTTTTGTGTACCATCTTTAGTGTAGCTAGGTTTCGGTAGTTCTTCTTATGATGGTTTATCATAAGATTTTCAGTTTCGGGAGTAATTTTACAGACATCCTTGCCTGTGTAGAAAGGGGTCTTCTTTTTCCGAGCCTCTAGCGAGGGACTTCGATGGCGTTTCTGGGATGTGGAGGGGGCGGTGGGGGAGGCAGGAGGCGGCATATCGGTCTTCATTGGAGAGGGGGGCGGTGTACTTTTAGGAGTGTTGCACGGGGAACAGAAAGGAGATGGAATTGGGGTAACGGTCTTATCTTTTGATAAGGGGGTCAAATTAGATTCCCTTACTGGTGGGGATGACTTTAATGGTGGGGGTGCACCTTTGGCTGGAGAGCGACGTTCTTTGGCCGGGGGAGTTTTTTTTTTTCCGCATTACTTGTGGTTTCGGAAACCATTTTTTTTCCTTCGTTTTTTTTTTCCTTTTTTTCTTCAGATTTGCGCTCCTCGTCGAGAGACTTTTTAAGATTTAATAATTCTTTGTACTTTTCTCCACCTGGATCGTTACTGGTTTCTATCTCTAGTTGTTCCTCTTCGGTCATCACTTGAGCGTATGACTTCGGTGATTTCTTTCCAGTCACAATGTTCCATACGACTTTTTTTGGGGGAGATTCATTTTCTGTGTTGCATAAGTCCTCGAATTCCTCCGGGGTTACAGTTTCAGCTGTTGGTTTTGAGGAGGGAGTCTTTTTATCTGCTGCAACTTTCGGGGTCAAGTGTTCTAGCACTCTATTCTTGGGGTTAGGCTGGGCCGGTTTGATCCTTGTTGGGCAAGTGAAAGTTAAATGCCCAACCTCATTGCATATCCAACAAGCTGGACGTCTTCCAGCCACCACCACAGGTAATTTTTCTCCATTTGCTTCTATGTAGTACGGAACTTTTTTAAAAGCCGACTCGTTAAGCCACACGTCAAAAGACCATGTTCCGTTGAACTTGTCGACCGTAATAGCCGTTATTTCTCCGAACTTAAGTAAAAAGGCGCCTAAGTATTCCCCAGGAACCACAGCCGGAACTTCAAAAACTGAGATGGTCGTTCTCCTTCGACCCATGTATTCCATTCGCAGAATGTAGTCTTTCGTTATTATTTCTTTCTTCGAGAGTTCGATGCAGACTTCCTCTGTCTTAAAGAGACTATTCCAGGTGTTATAGCCTTTACATTTCACGATACGTTCAGCACGTACTCCGGTCGTTGCAATTAATTTTGCGACAGTTTCTTTCGAGGACCTAATCAGTTTTTTGGACTTTCTGTCCACTACGAACATTAATATCGTTTTTTTCTGGAATTCCTCCAACCTTGGTAACTGTATGATTACTCCAGTTTCAGTCACGAAATCCGTGCAGTCTTTTGCTTTGGCGATAAAATCGTCAACGTCAATTTTAAGGGCGGGTGCCTTAATCCAATCCGTTTTATCCGTAGGCTGAGATGGCTTCTCAACCACTTCAGAGGTCTCCGAAGGCGCACAGCTGGCAGTAGCCATGGCCGGAGAACGGTAGAAAAAAATTAACAAACTCCAAATAAATAAAAATATAAGGAGTAAAAAAAAGCAAGCAACAAATTTAACAAATAACGGTAGTAACAATAAATAACAATAATAACAATAATCACGGACTTACTGGCAGAGAAAAAATCACACAGAGCTTTGTTGCTTAGCTAGACAAATAGTGTTTTAACATTCACTCTTAATATACACGAATGTAGAACATTCCATTATTACGCTAAGGGGGAGACAGGCATCAATTATCTTTGTTACTACAACTCCCTTCATTGTAAAAAAACACTTACTTTATAGCCGGTGTAGCTAAAACCTTTTTTTATAATCAATCTCTAAACGTGGTAATCTATTAATACCGCATAATCCCGTTGATACACCGGGTCCCGTTAGATAGCTGAAGTTAAGCGACAGTGAATCTCCTCAGTACTAAATGGGTGACCATTTGGGAAAACGAGATGCTGTATGCGGGAGGTCTCTCTGCTTATCCCAGCATTGTTTCTCGTCGTCTGTGGCTTCTCTTTGCCACTAGACTAAAGCAGTGCCAATTCAGGAAAGGTCTGGTTGTAGATTGCACAACTCTTGCTTCATAATAAATCCCCATGCAGGCATCCTTACAACGGTTATCTATTGTTTCTCGAGACTAAACGGAAGCCTACTACTAATATTATATAACGAAAAGTCGTAATTATGTGTGCATGTGTATCCGGTTAAAAGTCAGAAACTACGCAAAGCTTACATCATCGGATCTAATGGGACCCCAGCCAAGTTATGGTTAAACAAATATTGTAATATTCATTACCTTGGGTCACCAGGGACAAAATTGGCGCATGGAGAAAGGGGAGGGGGTAAAATTACTTTAAAAAAAACTTTATTGCTAATTGTTTAAAAACTAAAACTATGTCAAACCGTCAGTCAGATCTTTTTTCTTTCTCTCTTTCGTTCCTTCTTTCTCTGTAAACTAATTCAATTTAAGAGAGAGGGGGGGAGAGAGCAGTCGAAGGGAGAGTAAGAACAGTTTTAAAAGGAAGAGATTACACACATTTTTCTTTTGTTTGACTTTTCTTATCTTTCTACATGTTCCGGGCAACACCGAATAGTCCTGTTTTTTACTTTTTTTCTAAATCACCGAAAAATGATATGGCCTCTCTTCGGAATTTTTATTTGTTTGACTAGTGAATCACCTTATGAAGTTGAAAATCCACTCGATGATAAGGATTGACGAAATGGAATGACTGCCGGTTGAATGATTAAAATATTATCAGATGGTTGAAAATGATTAATGGAATGAACAAAGTTTGATTAATTATGGGGGCGGTTTATCACAAGTATTTAGTGACATTAGATTTGAAGATGACCCTATTGTAATCTGAAGGGAAGCAATCGCGTGGGAAGAATTTCCACAAACTGGCAGCCCTTGAAAAAAAAGAACTAAGAAAAAAATCATGACGCATGACTACGAAAACGATAATTTTAATTAAGTTATTGCATTTTTTTTTCTCATAAAACGGAAATTAAAACATGAATGTCTTTCTAAGCATTTCTTTATGGAAATCAAACATCTTTTGTTAAGGATTGAAGGTCCTAATCTGCTTTAAATTAATAAACGCATTAACTGTAAAGTCAAAACGCTGTATTTCAAGTTTACATCAGTAGACGCACCATCTTTTATATACTGCTTGTGTATATCCGATATCAGTCACAAGGTTACCTAATTTACATAATGGTTTTGAAAAATGACACTTTATTAATTAACTAGTATTTGTTACTGTTTTGTAATTCAATGATTGTTTTTATTTTAATATAACAAATAGTTTCACAATAGTGTTTTATTTCGTTTATTTAGATGTTGTGTTCAAATGTTCCTTATAGGCTCGACTTGATTTTCAAGAAGTTACGATCTATATCTAAGTTGTAAGTAAAAAGGCAAATTAATTCCTTTCTTTTCCTTTCTTTACAATCACATTTCAAAGATAAATAATTTTTTATCGGATTTACCAAAATGTTAATAGTTATCTATCTATATAAATAAATAAGAAATATTTTGTTTCATGTTTACAACTCAGTTATGAGTAAATGTTTGTTATTTTAAATTAATGTTTCAAGTATTTCAAGTAGCGAACTTGTCGAAGCAATAGCGAGTGAGTAAAGGCAGTTAGTAACCTTATAATCTTATACGTTTCTTCAACTAGCAGTAGTCAGGTCTAATAATGCGAAGTCAGCAGTGACAATGGCATATGTGTAATACTCCCACTGAATTATGTTAGTCCTTTTCACTTTTTCCATTTCGTACTATTTTCTTCTCCTAGACCAGTGGCTATCAACCTTTTTTTAGCCCGTAAAGCTTTTCATCGTGTATAAGAATGATATACCCCTTTCATGTCTGACTCAAAATGTGCATTCATACTAACAATAATAACTAGTACTAACATACTAGCATTTAATACAAACGCTGGTGGAGAGAAACCCTAACCCTAACCTTTCAGTAGCGATGGACGATGCACACTGTATTTTGGGTTAGGGTTGATCCAGTTTGTGTCGGTTAATCTGTGCCGGTTAATCTGAAACCTTGAAATTCCCCCTGGTTGAGAACAACTGTTTTTATGAGGTTTATCATTCTTATTATTATTATTTAACCCATATCTTGAAGTCGCTTATTTTAATCTTTATATTTGCTAGACTACGTTTCGTTTACTATTATTATACTAGACGAGTGTTCAGCAGAAATGGAGAAATGGTTTAGCTTATATTATATATTACAGCTTTCCGTAACTGTAAAAGCCTGATTGTCATAAATAGACATTGAAGGTGGGTGAGTTATCAAAAAGATTGCGATTTCTTGTTTTAAGATGGAGGAAATGTTGTTTTGCTTAATATTAACAAAGCAGAATTATTGATAATAGAAAATAGAAACACTAACAGTCTCGGAGCAAAAATAAAATTTGAAAAGTGAGGAAAAAGAGGAAAATAAAAACGCGAGTTTGATTTGAATATCGCTGTCTCCTGTCTGTATGTGGGGGTGAGTAGAAGAGGAAATAATCAGGTGTGAAGAAAGAGGTGGAAGGTGGAATGAGATGAAGAGTTAAACAGGATATAGAAGAGGGAGAAAGGGGATAGAGATAGATGAAGAAACTGAACTGAAATAGTTTAAATGACTTCTTCTGAGGCGAAAAGAGTGTGATGGGGAAGGGAGGATAACAATTATGTCGATTTTGAAAGAAGAAGAAATAAATAAAGGGGAAGGAAGAAGAAATAATAGAAGAAAGAGAGAAGAATGATAAGAGGAATAATGATAATGATGATAATATTAATAATTTGGGAACTAATGGAAATCCAACGAGAGATAAATGATGTAACGGATCAGGAAACACCACTTAGTTTATTCTACTTGTGCGTTTTCACTAAGACCGAAAACTACGAAATCACCGATGAAGAAGCAAGAGAAGTTGAAAACACTCAAACGATTTATGAACAAGGATCAAACAAAACTTCAATCCTTAAGGAACGAAGATTGGAAGAAATAAAAATCAGAAACAGAAAATGTATACAGACCTCTTTCATACAGCTCAACAGATACTATCACAGACCTAAACAATTTAATATATACAGGGTCTAAAGCAGTAGGTATGAAACTAAAAATAGAAAGAAAAACTGACCAAAAGAATGGACCGATAAAGCCTGGATGGGAAATAAGACTGATGACCCAGATGACAAAACTCTGAAAAGAAGCTAAAACCGTAAATAGCATGAACGAGAACAGGAAATGATGGAAGAGGGGAACTTTGACTTGCAAGGAAAGACTAAATAAGAAACATGAACTAAAACAAAACATAGCAGGAATAGAAGGAAGACCGAGACGATACAGATACAAATAGGACACTACAAACAAAACCAGACCTTTGAAAAGAATAAAAGCCAGTTTTATCAAAATATAAATTTCTGAAGAACGAGAACATTATAACTTGACTCGACAGAAACAAAACGCTTCTATGTCAAGATATTAGGAAAGCCACAAGGCCACAACAGAAATGGCAAATGGCTGAAAAGCATGAAAGAAAGACTTCAGGAAATTTAAAAAGCAACGGAAAATAATGAAGAAACGATTAAGACAACCCTAAGGAAAGTGACACACTGGAAAGTGACACACTGGAAAGCGTCGGGTCACGGTGGAATACATGCATACTGGCTAACGTAATGGAATACATGCATGAATGGCTAACGTAAAAACTGAGAAGATGCATCCACAAAAGAGACGTACCAGAATGGATGACCAAAAAAAGAACTACGTTAATACAAATAGCCACCGAAAAGAGAACGGTCCCAAACAACTAAGACCAATAACATGTTTACCAACTCTCTGAGAGAACAGATCTACCACTCTCTTAACAATCGTAGACTACTTCCCGAGGAACAAAAATACATATATCAAAAGATCATGAAGGAGGTAAAAAGCAGAAAAAAGAACATTACGATGGATTGACTACAAGAAAGCCTACGATAGAATCCCTCAAGCATGGATAACTACATGTTTAAGAATGTACAAGATATTTGACAACATTATTTATCTTATTAAGAAAGCAATGGGTTATATGGCGACTGAAACTGACAGCTGGGGGCAACACCTGACTAAGATAAAAATACAGAGAGGCATCTTCAAAGGAGACTCTCGTTACTACTGTTTATCATAGCCATGATGTCATTCAACTACATACTCAGGAAATGTGCATCCAGATACAAGTTGACAGACATTGAACAAAGAATAAAGCACCTCATGTATATGGATGACCTGAAGCTATTTGCAACAAGGATCTGGAAAAGCTGATAAGCTCGAGCACAACCTTCGGCCAGGACATTCAAATGTAAAAATGTGCACTACTAGAGATAAAAAGTAGAAAACTGAAGACAGCGGAGGTTATGAAACTGACCAACCAAGACGAAATTAAGGCCATTGGCGAATACGATACCTATAAATATTCGGGAATTCTGGAAGCAGACAGCATCAAATCTATAGAAATTAAAGAGAAAATTGGAAAAAAAACTGAGAACAACAAGAAAACCCTTAGAAACTAATTTATATAGTAGAAATCTAGTAAAAGGAATACACACCTGGGAAGATACTCTGGGCAAGAATGGGGAGGTTTATTGCCACCCAAATTCCAGAGAAGACCAAATATCGTTTCCAGCGAGAAATCAATGGTAAGTGGCTGTTGCGATAATACAAAATCATTTACAATGGTTATGGAAAGAAGTGAAGACTACTAGAAATCTGGGGAGACTTGTTGTCACTCAGACTCTAGGGAACCCAACCGTTCATTGTCAGTGATGATAACATGTGTGAGAACTCCGTGAGTATATAAAAATAACTGGTGGCACTGCGGGAAAATTAGCAATACGAACAAACAAAAAGTTACTAGCTTGTATAAGTTACACTTTTATGTTTTCCGCTGTTTTGCTACCCTTTCCTATTCACCATCCAAGAAAGTACAATTTCGCATAATGAAAATGATTCCCGCTCGTTTTAAACGATATAGTTAACGAATCAGTGTTAAAAGTCAAATCAAAATGCAACAGACAGACAAAATAGAGAAAATCCCAGGAAGACAGATCAAGTCTGGCTAAGTCAGAAAGAAGACCATAACGCGGCATGACATTACGTTCACTCTCCCACCCCAGCCTTCGGCCATGGGAGGCGAAAGATTACTCAGTAACCGCAGAATGAATCTTGAACTCGTGCATGCATATAAACACTGACAACCTTTGGAGAGTTTGAATTACCACCATCCTTAAGTGTCTTCAGTCTCTCTGTACAAGGTTTTGTCAGGACAACCTGACATGAGGATACTTTCTCCTACAAGTGAACCCTGACCAAATATTCAAAATAACATTGTATTCGAAGCCCACGACTATATGCTGGCTGATACATGAAATGGTGCGCTTTCTCCAAGTAATGTTACTTCAAATAACAGCAGTTAGTTGGATATTTCACCAGACTAGATGAATTCTTGTCCTGGAGTCCGGTAAGACCAAGAGACCACAAGAAGGCTGCTGCAAAAAAGTAGGCTCTCTCTACACTTGACAGTATTCTATATCTCTACAAAGCCACTATCCGCCCATGCATAGAGTATTGTTGTCACATCTGGGCTGGTGCACCATCCACTAGTCTCTCCCTCTTAGACAAGGTCCAAAAAAGGGTCTCTAATCTGATAAGTCCCTCACTATCCACCAAGTTCCAGCTCCTGCCCCATCGTCGCAATGTTGCATCCTTGTGATTGCTTTACATGTACTTTAATGGAATGTGCTCCGATGAACTTGCTGCTCTAATGCTCCCTCGACGTAAATACACTCGACCATCCCATCTATTCACTGTGGAGGTATCCAAATGTCGGAGAGCCTTCTACTCCAGTCACTTCTTTCCTCGTGCTGTTGGCCTGTGGAACTCCCTCCATGCTCCCTGTTTCAACGACTGTACCGACATGCAGAAATTTATAACTAATGTGAACAAGCATTTCGCTGCACAGCTCCCAATTTAGGATGACCTCAAAGCTTTCACCCTAATTTTCAGTAGCCCTTTACTGTAGTGCCAACTTGCCTTGTTTGGGGTGAACATAATTAACTGGTCAATTGGGGAGAGGAAAATTATTGTTCTTAACTTCTTTACTAAATCAACGTTTGACAGGTAAAGGAAAACTTTAATGGAACATTCGAATATCTATCTATCTCATATAGAGAGCGTTAACCCTAGGAAGGACTCCCTTGATTTCCGAGAACTCTGACTGAAGTAAAATGAAACAAAAAACCAACGGCCACATAAGCAAATAACTACTCACTCACTCACTCACTCACTCACACGTTCTCGCATATACACACACCGACAAAACAACGGTAAGCCCGTGCATACAAAATTCCACACGGTCTGATACACACAAAATGGAACTTTAAAATGAACACACATCTTCTAACATTTGTGTCGTTTCCTCATTTTACAAACACAAGAACTTTCAACTTTCCCAACGAACTTTGCTCACGCAAAATATCTTTCACGTCGTTGTAAAAGTGTTAATATATAAATGTTTTTTTTCTGTTTACTTTGTTTGTTAACTCTGTTTTTCTCTTTAATTCACAACACTGTTGTTGATTTAGCACTTTAGCAATGGTGACCGATTCTCAAACATTCAACATTCATGTATGTTTATCCATTTTTCTCATTCGACATTTATAACTATATTAATTGTCAGCATAGTTTTGGCACATTCCAAAGATGCGACCGTCGTCAATACCCTAGCCAATCCAGGAGCTACGCTACGGTACCAGCCTCTGCTGATACCACACAAAATAATCGTGAAGGGTCAAGCAGAATAGAAAGACTGGTAGGTTGCAGAGAATACTAGAATCGTGGATCGGCTTATTGCCACTCAAATTTCAGAGAAAGCCAACAGTTGTTATCAGCGAAAAGTCAATGATAAACGGCTGTTGCGATAACATGAAATGATTTGAAATGGTTATCGAAAGAGGTGAAAAGTGCTGGGAATGTGGGGAGACTTGCTATCACTCAGCCTCAAAGAAACACCACTTGTTATTGCCAGTGAGCAATCACTGATAATGATTCATGTAAAAGACCCTAGTGAGTAAATAATAATAATTAAAATGTACAAAATATCTGACAAAATTATCAACTTCATGGAGAAAACAATGGAGACTGGAACTGACAGTTGGAGGACAACATATGACTGCGATAAAAATACATAATTTCATCTGTCTCCACTGCTGCTTATTATATCGACTCATTAATATATTCAGGAAATGCTGTCCAGGATACAAATTTGTAGACAATAGAAAAATTGAACGCCTTCATGCATATGGATGACCTTAAACCGTTTGCAAAAGAGAGAAAGGGGTTGCAAACACTTATAAGCACAAATAGGACATTTAGACAGAATAAGGAATGCAGTTCGCAATGGAAAAATGTTCACTACCTGAGATGAAGAAAAAAAATTAAAAGCAACGAAAGGTATAGAATTATCCAATTGAGATGTGATGAGACCACTTGTTGAACACGAGACCTATAAATACCTAGGCATTCCGGAAGGGAACACCATCAAGTCAATAAAGGATGAAGGAGATATTTTTAAATGAATATCTGAGAAAAACAAAAAAGCTCCTGGAAACAAAATTATATAACAGAAAACTTATTAAAAAATACATCCGTGGGAAGTATCTCTTGTGGGATATTATCGGCCATCTATAAAGAGCTCGAGTGCCTGGATCAAAGAACGAGAAAGCTAATGACCATGCCCTACACTCGATTCTATGTAAAAAAGAAAAGAACGGGGAAAGTGGACTGGTAAGTATGAAGATTGCGTGAAGGATGCAATTAAAGAACTAGAAAAATCCATCAAACAAAATACAGATTAGTACCGCCAAAATGAACAACATTGGGAGCAGAGAAACGGAAACAAAAAAGCGAGAAAAGAAAAATAGTTCTCTGGTGTGGGCTGCGCATTACAGCTAAGCAGTTCATTCATAAATTATTATTTTTGTTGTTATTCTCGGCGCCCTCTTGATTTTCTCTCATGCAGTAAAAAAAGACATCCGTATCATAAATAATACATGAATACCTTCGTTTTAACATACGTTATCATCTTCCACACCCATTTTAAAAAATGAGAGGGTTCATAATGGGAGATAATAGAAAATGGATAAAAAGAAAAGAGTAGGCAGAATAAACAGAAAAAAGAGTAACTTATATAAGCTAGTATATTGTTCACGTTCACTTGTCTCGCATACCTATTTACTAACATAATAGTCCAATCAAAATGTGGCTGAACCTCAAACAAATTGCTAACAAAGGTTTTTAACTTGGATATTGGGCATGAATAACCTCTCTTTCAGATAAAAAAAAGTTGACCAAAATTAGCCTTGCAGAAAGGGGTCAACTGGCGTCACCTTTAAAATCCAACATAACAATATTAAAATTTAGAGACATAAAATTCCTGACATTTCCTGACAAGTATGTCCATTATTCCTGACAATTACTGACAAAAATAAACATTTTTCCTGATAAAAAACCTATATTAAATTAGAAATAAAAAAAATTTTTTGCATGAAAACCCACACAGAGCCCACCCCAAGCCAGCTTAACATTTTCTTGGTGTTTTAAATTGTAATGATAGTTTATTATTAAGCATATAGCTACCTAACACCAGAAAATGACTAGCTCCTGTCATTGTTTTCATGTTTTTTTATTTCTTATACAAATATGAATATAAAAGTTACAAAAACAGACTAAGTAGCATTTTTCAAGGCAACAATTGTCACATTAATTCCTGAGATTTCATAAAAAAATAGGTACAAAATAAGTACAATTAACAATAAAGGAATGGTCAGTTGGTCGAATGCTGGGTAAGGCTCTTGCATAACCACCACAGAACAAGTTCATGAACGGACTAAACAACATTTCTTGTCAAGAACTAGTCAAAGGTAACTTCATCATCATCAAGATCTGGCTGTGGTGAGTTGCTGCAGTGAAGGCCTTTGCAATTACCACACAAGTTTGAAAAGTCAATGCCATGTTTCCTGCAACTGCATCTTGCTGTAGTACACCTAATTATAGGCAACAAATTTACAGGACCAGCTGGCAAGTCAGTCTTGATTGGTTGTAATTTACCATCTGAAAGTTTCCATCCTCACTCGTCAGGAGTTGTGGATCAGTCTCAACTGCTTCATCTTTGCTGAGCAAAACTTTTGACCCAAGTGTAATTGCCTGATCCTTTCTTTTAAAAGTGTACTCGTGGACATTTCCTCCAACCATTGAAACTGTGATTGCCTCTCCTATGGAGTTCGCTCTGTTTATATTCACCTTTTTGTCTCCAGTTACTCCACTTGAAATGCTGTGAATGGACGGATCTTCTGTGAAAGGGTCATATGTCTGGAGAAACGCAAGGAACTTCCATGTATCCCTCACATCTCGCTTTTTTCTTGCTGAAGTAACCTCATGGTGTTGGTCACTAGTGCCATAACGAATGCCTGCTAGTTCTTGCATTGTAAACTTGATTTCAGCACACGCGTCCAAACCAATCGTTGAATTTCGTCCATTCCTCTGCCATGAGTAAGATCTCCAGTAAGGTCTTCATGCTTCTCATTAGCACTTGCTCAATAACCAGATCCGTCGAAAAGCCAGCCCAGTAGCGATCACTCCGTCTAATCATTTCCTTCAGAAAATTTCTGGTACACTTCAGGATGGCTTTTTGGCAGCCCCTTCATTTGCTGCAAGTACAAGTAGGCCGACTTTGCATATAGGATGTGTCCTGCTGCAGAGAATATTGACAGCATTTTCCTTACAGCGTCAAGGTGCAATTCCCAGTTCTCGATGCGCTCTGTCTTGATAAACAATTGCAGGATCTTCACCATATCAAGATATTGAATCCACAATTTTGCTGTTTGCTGGTCAACCATCGCATTCTTCACATGGTTGATTCTCTGGACAATCCATACTCTGATGACAGAACATTATTCAATGTCTCAGTCCCATCAAGGAGACCTTTCAATAGCCCCTGAGCTTCCTTCAGGTCTTCATTTTGAGGAAATGACTCTTCTGCATCAGTGTTGGGTTGATCATCCTCAGTGACATGTGAAACTGGCAAATCATAGGCTTTTGCTAACAAAATAGCATTCAGAGCAGCATCAACTAAGAAGTGAGCACAAATGGCTCTTGCAATTACTTTGCCACTTCAGAACTTTTTGAACTTGTGTATGCTGAAAACACAGTCAAGCATATGCTTGACTGTGTTTTCAGCATACACAATCTTAATGCCTACTAGGTATATTTTTGTCCCCTTATTTAAATTATATAGTCTTAAAGAAACAAAACATTAAAATTTAAATTTAAAAAACGTTACTGCGCATCTGTCTTCCATGAAACCTATTTCTTTAGAAAATCGTTATGATTTTGAATTTAAAAACTGTTATACATTACTAAATACATCATTTATTGAATAAATTTTGAAAAATTAATTAAGATTGGATAATTCTGATATTTTGGTGATAAAAAAGGATAAATTGATTTGTTTATATATATACACTCATAGATAAAACAGGATATATAACTCTGTATTTTTACTGTATAAGAGTTAACGAAATAGTTTGTCAAGAAATTATCTTTTTTAAAATGAATAAAGACATGGTTACTGGAATCTAATCTTCTATTATATATAGGCAGTAAAACTCTGACGCTATGAACTTTTGATCTGTTCGTTGCGTAGGATAAATTAGATGACCGTGAACAAATTTCTTCATTAAAAGATATAGAAAATGTTATAGTAATATTTTATAAGTATAATTAAAGAAACTATATGTAAACAAAATGGATGTATTAGGGGAATGACTATTGATCAACGCAAATAGAAATTAAATGCCTAAATATAATTTAAAAAATTGTTAATAGATACTGCATGTATATCACTGCACTAAAATTATTGAATATCCTTATTATTTTTTTAAATCGTTACCGATTTTATTGAGTCTTTTATGTTTTGTCGAAATTTGGATGCTTTATTAAGTTCCATTTTTTTAATGAACATTTTTCTTTGTAGAGCACAGACCGTAGTTATTAAAGCAACTCTTTTCTTCCAAGAATGTTAGAAGTGATTCTGTATTTCTTTCTGCGACTTTAAAAAGGGTGTACGTTCGTTAGTATATCGACAAGAATATCTTTAAATATATTAATTTATAGAAATATATCAATTAACTTTATATATATATATATATATATATATATATATATATATATATATATATATAGGTTATATTTCCTATTGTTTATAATGGACTGTTGCAATCTGTTTATTATGTCCTTTCCTTATTACCTTCGACTAAATAAATAGGGAGAGAGTGCAGATACCACATAGAATAAGACCTTGTGTGGAAATTTCGATATATTTTCTAAGTAAGTCATCGGTTACTTCCCTTTTGTTTGAAAGCTGTCAGTTTTGGCCTACGTGCAGGTTGAAGGTCATATGGATTTTGCGTGGGAGTTGGGTTGACTTCACGCCATGTTGTGTCACGTGATTTCTATTTTTAGCAATGATGCATTGGTCGTGTCTGGAGTTGATATCGGCGCGAAATTTAGTCAGAACAGATTTGGACCTCAGGAAGTCAACACCTGTAAACTGTTTCTCCGTCCACATGGGGGACGTTAAATTTGTGAAGAATTTCTACTTGAAGAAATTTAAGAGATAGAGTATCTCGCGGCTAGAATTGCCTTTTATGTATGAAATATTTTTCCTTCCGTCAAGAATATTATCCTTGGGAAGAAGTTTCAAGCCAGACACTTGAAATGAAGAATTATGGAGAATTTGAACGAGATGAGAATAACTCCATGCTCGAAATTGCCTATGTTGAAGAGCTTAGCTCCCGTGAACTGAAATACTTTGCTGTCGAGAAGATTCTAATCAGAGATTAAGAATCGTAAAGAGCGATCGTCTTTGCAACACAGATCGATTTGAAGGATACAGCTTTGAAAGTTGGTTCCTTACATTCGCGCGTGATGCTGTTTGGGACAAACGATGAAAAAAAAGCAAGTATTATGTTTATTTGAAATTTGTACTGTTCTTGTGACGTATATCTTACGTTGGATTTGCTAAAAGAAAATTATTGAAGAAAAAGAAGAAAAAAAAAGAACTTTGTGACAGACGTTTGATAAAAAAAAAATAAGAGTTATTTTTATCGTGGAAATTATGTTCGGCCTTCAGCACGGTTTGTTAATTTTATTACTTTTGGTTGTAACTTTGGTGTAAAGAAAAAAAGAGACCCTTTGATTGATTTGTAAGAATACTGACTTTATAGTAAGTTCATGTTTTAAAAGGATTGATTCCTTTGCTTAGATTGTGTCAATGTTTGTTGTATCTAACTTTAATGTTCATAAATCCTGATGTTGTATTTTTTTTATTTTTATTTTTTTTGTATGTTATCCAGGAATAATTTATTTATTCCAGCTTTGGAAAAAAAAGCAGTCCAAGCTACCTTTTTTTTGTAAATAAAACTTTATTTTAACTTTTACGAACATCTTGTATCCTTCCATTCCTTCTCTCTTGTTATAGTTTTTTATGATAATTGTCCTAGATAACATGACCTTTGTTTAGAGCGGTTTTCGTTAACACCCACGAAAAATCCGACATTCTGCTTTTTTTGTTATTAAAAGCCATTCTGCTTTTTTTATGTCCTAGATTCGTCTGGGTGGACGAACTTCAGGCGATGTGCTGGGAATAATGTCTATTTATTTCTATTAAAAGCGATTCTGCTTTTTTTTATCCCATTTTCGTTTTACAATGAACGTATTGAGAACGATATACTGGAATATCTAATTTCTTTCTATTAAAAGCATTCTGCCTTTTTTGTTCCATATTCGTTTGGGTGGAAGAACTTCAGGCGATATGCGGGGATAATATCTATTTTTCTCCTATTAAAAGCATTCTACTTCTTGTTTCATATTTCATGTATTGGAAAAAATACTCGAAAGTGTGCTACTAGTTTGGATTTGAATTAATTTTCTTCTATTGCTGTTTTTTGGTACCCGAGTCAATGAAGGAACTTACTTCAAGTGATATTCTCCTTTCTGCCTTTGGCGCCTAGTTGCGTGTATCAGACGTGATGCACGGGATTCGGCAGCCGTGCTTTCTATGACTACAATTAAACATAGTCAAATACGGGATGTTCAGGTTTTAATACTGTTTTAAGCTGACTGTTTTTTTTCTTTTTCTTTTTATGTATTTTATGTGAAAATTGCATGTTTGAAAGTCTGATCGCCATTTTTGTTCGCCACGTGGAGTCATTTTTGTAAATTTCCCGCGTATTCTAACTCGCCATTTTTGTGAACTGTTGAATGTTAGATATTGAATGATTTTTGTGTAATTATTTTTCCCTTGAAAATTTTGCTTTGACTGACAAGTGGAATTGTTAGACTTACATTTGAACGAATTTGGTGAACTATGGTACAGCCTTTTCCCATTTTTTTTTGTAGGAATCTTACTTAGATAATTTTATGTTGTCATTTTCCCACCATTAAGAAGACGTTTGGCGCCTATTTTAGGTAAGCCCACACCTGATCGCCATATTGTATTTTCGCCATAATGGCGTCTACCCCCACTGTTAATCTCCTTGTAGAAAGGCGAGATATTGTAAAAATCAAAATTGATACTATTATTGATGTTCTTGGTGGCGAGGGGGAGAACCGGGAATTTGTTTCTTCCCAGAAGGTTAGGGTTAAGGAACTCTTTGCGTCCATTGATTCACTCAATGAGCAGATCACAAGTGCCTATATTGAGAGTGAGTCTTGAAGAAAAAGAAGAAAAAAAAAGAACTTGTGACAGACGTTTGATAAAAAAAAATAAGAGTTATTTTTATCGTGGAAATTATGTTCGGCCTTCAGCACGGTTTGTTAATTTTATTACTTTTGGTTGTAACTTTGGTGTAAAGAAAAAAAGAGACCCTTTGATTGATTTGTAAGAATACTGACTTTATAGTAAGTTCATGTTTTAAAAGGATTGATTCCTTTGCTTAGATTGTGTCAATTTTTGTTGTATCTAACTTTAATGTTCATAAATCCTGATGTTGTATTTATTTATTTATTTTTTTTTTGTATGTTATCCAGGAATAATTTATTTATTCCAGCTTTGGAAAAAAAAGCAGTCCAAGCTACCTTTTTTTTGTAAATAAAACTTTATTTGAACTTTTACGAACATCTTGTATCCTTCCATTCCTTCTCTCTTGTTATAGTTTTTTTTATGATAATTGTCCTAGATAACATGACCTTTGTTTAGAGCGGTTTTCGTTAACACCCACGAAAAATCCGACACTTGGAGGGGGTAAAACAACATGCACTGAGAGAGGGGTCACTTGATGTGTTAATTGTAAATTACTCCTAAATACGTTTTTCAAACATAACTCAATCACCCAAACATGTTTTAGCATGCATTGTGTGTGATACTGAAAAAGTCTGAGAGACAAACAAAATATTTATTTATTAAATAATAATTATATTCATGGACGACGGCACCGGGGAGGGGGGGGTGTCTCAAGCCCCCTCACTTTTTGATATGGGCCCCCCACACTTTACGGTCATCAATAATAGTTGATATGCATCTGTTTAACCGGCTCCCTTCCCCCCAACATTTTAGGAGAAGCCCCCCACACACACTTTTATAACTGTCCCGCCGGTCCTATATATATATATATATATATATATGGTGGAGGTCCTGAGACTGCATACAATATTAAATAACTTTTAAATGGCGATTATTCAAAAAGCATGTTTTTAGAGTTATGCCCCTTTATTCATTCATCGCGGCCTTGCAAAGCTGACATTAATATTAATTAGTAAATGATAGTCTTGGGCAGCCCGTTGTGATCTGCGCCGATCAGACGTTGTCAGAATAAAATAGTGTCTATCTACTATTGGTTGGAAATTGTTTTTTTATCACTTTGCTAGTGTAATGTGATCGAAGAGCGTTGCAAAATGATAGAAAGAGCGTCGCAAAATGTTGGAAATTTAAGACGGCTTGAGCTCGAATTCCCACAACAGGCACGAAAACTGAACCGTTGCAAACGCCAACAGTCAATGAAGCAACAAAATAGGACAAAATAAATAAATGAATCATAATTCTAAAAAACAATATACACAAATAAAAAAATAAGATTACACTGATCCATTCGCTGAAACCGTAAACGTGCAAAATCAATGGCCGATTCCCAAAATGAAAAAACATTTTGACCCCCCTCCCCTTTACTTAAAAATACACTAAAATTCAGGAAATCAACCAATTTTACTGAAATTTTCAATATTTATTAATCAACAATCACGGAATATAATGAAACCATTATTTTTTTTTTAAATCTTAGTGAAAAATGTATTATTTTTTAAAAAGAAAATACACCTTTACTAAAGTTATATTTTTATATATTAATAAAAAAAAAATGCATGATTTTTTAACTGTTGCTTATGTAAATAAAGGATCGTAGATGTTAACAATTACATTTTTTTTTCAAAATATTTCGTATATATTACGAGAAAGGCCAGTAAATACCGTGTTAATAAAATCACTATAACTCGAAGAAAAATTAATTTTTTGAATTAGCGATATTATTATTGAATAAAGCATTGTTTAATCAATATTTTCACCAAAAAAATAATATAATTGCAAAAAATATTTCATGTGATTTTAATGATTAGAGTTTTTGGAAAAATAAAAAATCCGACCTAATTATATTTCTCTTTCATAGATGAACGTGGCATCATCAGCGCAAGAAATTTTTTTTATAATCTTGAAAATAAACCAAAAATTGACAAATTTGAGATCCAGGAACTAAACGAAAAAAAGAATTTTAAAAATTGAATAATTTCTACTAACGATGAACTTTCATTAGTATGGTAGCCCCGTTCTGTAATAACCAGGTGGGATTAGCCTTCCAACAATCACTCACTTTTACAGCGCAAATTTTTTTTTTTTAGAGATTCAACAATTTCGTTTATTTCACAATTCATCGTCAATTATTTGGAAAGATTTGTATTTGTTTTGTCTTTTTTTCATTAATAAATATTTAAGTTAAAAACAATTTGTAATGAATGAATGAATGAATGAATGAAAGAGTTCGAGGAGACTGAGTTTACTTTTGATAAAGCTTTATTCAGCAAAGATATAACGCAGGGAGCGAGGCCTCCACGAAGAAGTAATGGCGTATTTACAGAGAAAGGAAAGGGAAGTAACTAAGGGAAGTAATTCACTTCCGGAGCAGAGAAGAAGTAAAGAGTTCTTTTCATCACATTCTCCGTCACACAGGAAGTTCAGGGCTGTATGTTCGACTGGGGAAGAAAGTTTGTCGGACTCTCAGGTGGTGACCTCTGCTTAAACTGAAAAAGAGAGAAAAACAAAGGTTCAAAGCTGATAGTTTTCAGCTAGATACCGAGGACTTTGGCAGATTCTGGTAGAACGTCGAACATTCAGCTCCTCAGCATTTTCTGAAGATATACTTTGGCAATCTTCCGAGGATGGGGATTGGCCAGGGGTAGGAACCAAATTGTCAACAATGAACTTTTCGTGAACAGGAGAAGTGTTAAACTGGAGAGGTGCAGTCTGTATTTGTAGGTTCTCTGGTATAGGATTAATTTCGGTATCCGAACTGCTTGTTCTATTGCCCCATGGAGACAAGTGGCGTAGGGACACTGTAGTCTCTCGTCCACTGTTGAAACGCACGTGGGCATAGTTTGGATTGACTTCGAGTACGTCTACGGGCTCGACTAGGGGCTCGTATTTGCTTCCGCGTACATGGCGCTTCAAGAGGACGGATGTAGCTTTTGTTAACCATGTAGGTATGGAATCTCCAGTTGCTGATTTCCTTTGGAAGTTGAAGAGAGGTTCATGAGGAGTGCAATTAGTGGAGGTGGCGCATTAAAGAATCTCGGTTTTATCTCCGAGCAGACTTGACAGGCTCTTATTACCACTCTTACATCTTCCACAGAGTAGGGCAGATTCTTGCTCTTGACAAAATGTAGCATTCGGGTGACCCCAGGGTGACATAAGTCTGAGTGCAAGGAATGTAACTTGTCAGCTGAGGTAGTAGTAGAGCAGATGCGAGACAAGGCATCTGCAGCAGCATTTTATTTCCCCGGGCGATAAGTGATATCGTAGCTGAAACAAGCAAGTTCCAACTTCCATCTTGTGATCTTCTCATTTTTTATTTTGCTCTTGCTTTTAGGATCAAACATGAAAGAGACAGATTTTTGATCTGTGATCAACTTAAAATGTTTCCCGAGCAATAAGTGTCGCCATTTTCGGATCGCCTCCACGATAGCGTATGCCTCCTTTTCAACAGAGGAGTGCTTCTGTTCAGCAGAAGTTAGAGTTCTTGAAAAGAAAGCTACGGGACGAGAGTTTTGGGTTAAGGAGGCGGCGATGGCATGTTCCGAAGCATCGGTTTCGACCTCGAGAGGGAGAGAAGAGTCTATGGCCACTAGGGACGATTTCGCAATTTCTTTCTTCAGGTACCTGAAGGCGTCTGCTTGTTCCTTAGTGAGAGGAAAGTTGGTAACTCTGGTAAGGGGGTGTAGCTTTTCAGAGAAGTTCGAGATCCACCTGGAATAATGAGAGAACATCCCCATTGCACGGCGAAGAGAAGAGAGGTCTCGAGGTTCTGGCAAGTCCATCAATCCCTTGAGCCTATCAGAGTCAGGTTTTACGGAGCCCTTGCTTATGGTATACCCAAGCAAGTCTACAGAAGTAAGTGAGTAGTGACACTTGTCTTTGTTCAGCGTCAGTCCGTACTTCACTACTGCATTCATGAATTTTTTTAAATTCGTATCATGCATAGCCTGATCTTTTCCACAAATGGTAACGTTGTCGATGTAGGCATAGGTTCCTCGAAGGTCTTCTCGCTTTATGACATCATCGATGACTCGTTGGAAACTCGCTACTCCATTGGTTACTCCGAACGGAATTCGACGAAACTGATACAGAGATCCAGCAGCTTCGAAGGCCGTGTATTTTCGTTCTTCTGGCCTGATAGCAACCTGATGATAAGCGCTGGTCAGATCAAGAGTGCTAAATAATTTGTAGGTGGCAATCTCATTTACCATGTCCTCCATTCGAGGAAGAGGATAAGCGTCAAGGAGAGTAAACCGATTTATTGTTTGGGAGTAGTCCACAACAAGTCTCTTTCTGTGATTTTCTGGAGATACCACAAGCGTTTGAGCTCGCCACGGGGATTGAGAGGGCTCAATGATACCTTCCTTTAGCATACGGGAGACTTCCGATTTAATAAATTTAGCATCAGGTAAAGTATGTCGCCGGGATTTAACAGCTATCAGGCGACAGTCCGAGGTTAGATTGGTAAACAGAGAAGGGTAAGGGATATTTTTAATGGCGGTCAGCCTACAGACAGTGAGAGGGGGAAGGGGTCCTCCAAAAGGTATTTCCACAGATGAGTGTCGACACAGAAATTTATGCCCGAGAATGACGTCACAGCATAGGTTGGCCATAATTGCTAGTTTAACATTACGGTACTCCCTACCACTCAGACTGAGAGATACGACACAGTGCCCGAGGGTAGAGGACGAATGAGAACTGCTAGCCATCAGAATCCTCTCAGAACTTGGTGTGACTGCCAAACCGAGCCCTTTAACCTTATCCGGATGAATAAAATTTTCGGAGCTCCCCGTATCGACGAGTATCCTCATAGGCTCACCCTTTATTTTCCCCCACAAGGACGAACGAGATAGACTCTCCGAGGAGTTAAAGGGAACAGATGAAGCAAGTAGGGACTCACCGTAGTTGATAGCAGCCGCCGTGGGTGATCTGCAGACACGAGCGAAATGCCCCTTTTTTTTACAATTTTTGCAAATAGCGCTTTTGGCAGAGCACCTCGCTCGGTCGTGTCTCGGGTATCCACAGAAAAAGCATTTCTGTTCGGAGAGTGCGGCTAACGTGGGTTGCTCCTCCTCGCACGTGGACCGGTCGTCCCTTTGTTCCAGTGTTTCAGCAGTGGGGATAGCAGCCGCCAAGGAGTCCGTCTGGGCGTATGAACTTAGCTGTTTCTGGGCTATTTCTAGCATCAGAGCCTGGTCGTAGGCTGTGTGTAGGTCGAGTTTCTTATTCTCTAACAGCCTTTGTCTAATGTGGGATGACGAAATCCCATTTATGAACGCATCCCTGATGTATTCATCTCTCGCCTGTATGGCTGTAACAGCCTGGAAATCACAGTCCTTAGAGAGTGTTTTTAAGGACTGTAAATATTGGTCAACACTTTCGTTAGACCGTTGCCGACGAGTCGCCAATAGATGCCAGCAGAAAATGCTGTTTCGGGGCTGTACGAAAACCTCTTCCAGAACATTCATAGCTGCGCGGTAATTGTCACAATCCGAAATGTGTTTATAAATTGCTGGCGACACAAGGTTGATCAATAAATTGAGTCTTTGTTCGTCGGTAAGCTGGGAGCAGTTGACGGCGTTGAGGAAAATATTAAAGGATCTTTTCCAGTGTCGCCACGTGTCGCCTGCGTCGGCTTTTGACGGGTCTAAATCCAATCGTTCAGGCTTGAGGTATTTTTCCATTTTTCTTATATCTTTGCTGAATAAATTGTAATGAATGAATGAATGAATGAATGAAAGAGTTCGAGGAGACTGAGTTTACTTTTGATAAAGCTTTATTCAGCAAAGATATAACGCAGGGAGCGAGGCCTCCACGAAGAAGTAATGGCGTATTTACAGAGAAAGGAAAGGGAAGTAACTAAGGGAAGTAATTCACTTCCGGAGCAGAGAAGAAGTAAAGAGTTCTTTTCATCACACAATTATTTATTAATAAATAAAGAGAATTCAAACATGACATTTTCTTTCAAAATTGAATTCTGTTTATCAATAAATAACTGTTTCAACTTTTTTTTCAATGAATAAATTGTCAGTGTAGTCATTGACTTTAATTTACTTTTTCACACTTAAAATAAAAAATAAAAACACTTTATTTTTAAAAGAATCAATGTAATTTATCGTTACGACACGTTAAGAATAAATCGAGTAACTAAAGTTTTAAATCATGTAAAAAAAATTGCAGAGAATCTATAAACGCCAGGAAATGATTTATTTCATCTTGTCACCTTATGTATTATCTTTTTTATTTTTCCTGTTTCTCCTACATAAAATTATTACCCGTTGGTGCAATGTGTTGTTCAGTTGATTTGCGTCCCAAGGAAGACTTACACAACAAATGCACATATCCTTGTCCAGTTACTGTCTTTTATCATCATCTTAAAAGTTAGCTTCCAAATAGCAAAAAAAATAAATATTAAAAAAAATCAAAGAATAAAAAAATACAAAAAAAGAGAATGAAAACATTGCCCTCTTCTGAACAATTGAGAAAAAATTCCCAATTTTCGTTAAACAAATTGTTTGCGAAAACAAAGTTTGTTCTGTTCTCAGCATGTTAGAGTATCTACATCAACACTTGGGAATCTTCGTAAATACTGAAATTCTTTGGTGCACTATTCTACACAAGTATAAGCATTTCTTTATTTTTAATATGAATTCAAAATATTAGTATCGATTTTATTTTTTTTAGATGGAATGATATGATAACCCGCCCACCTCCTTCCACTCTAAAATCGTTGTAACTAATACAAGTTAAACATTTATTTGGAATATTATCGATTAAGCATCCGCCCATTTATCAAATTACAATATAAAAAAAAAATAGAACCAGTTGCGGTTTTACAGGGGAGGCGGGTCCGTTTCATACGTTAAATTAACATAAATAGTAGAACCTTCTTTGGCAAACTTGCAATACGGTGTAAGCTAACTCTGTTCTGCTCTGAAAGTCTCTGCAATCAAAATAGTCAAACTCTATCCTCAATAATGTGGTAATTTTCTCGTGTATAAACAAGGAAGCATTCGTTTCAAATGTGATGCTCCTGATTACAAGGGAGACATTTGAAATCATAATTCTGACAATCACAACACAACCGATGTATATAAAAAATTTGAGGACTCCATATGGATTTTCCGAATAGGACCAGTTTTTATTCACCGTTTTGCGTATATCGCTTAACTTGCTATGACTAGATTATTTAATCTTTTTTATTTATTTTGTTTACTAAAAAATGATTTTAAGTAGATATAAATTGTTCGAAATGAATACAGCAACTCATTTCCTTGTAAATAATAAGCGACCATACATTAGGAAATTAACAATAACCTAGTATTTTATACTACAGTATTCTTTTTCCTTCAGAAATTAGTTTCAATAACAAAAATCTCCACTTTACACGGTTTTTTTATTCATATTTTTTTATTTTTTTTATTTCTGATATTTAATTGAAAAAATGTCCTTTATTTGACCTTTATAAGGGAACAAAGTTGACGTACACCACATTTCTATAGAGGAGGGTTAAATGAACACAGAATACTAATCCCCCCCCCCCCCCCCCCCCCCCCGCTGTAAAACTTCAATGGTTTCGATTTCGGAATTTTAAACAATGGTGGAGGGCGCTTGTTCATAAAAATGTACTGGTGAAAATCGCAGTCGCATATATTTATTTACTCCTCTCCAGGAGTTAGGCACAAGGCCAGTTTTATCCTACTCCCACAAGTAGGATGTGACCCAAGGTCGGGTCGGAAAGTGGGGGTTGAAAAGTCAGCGCCCGAGAGGTGGGTACTCTGACCATCAAAAATTGCCTGGGCAGCCCCGTCGGCATTCCCCGGTAGGGGCGCCTCAGGCAGTAAGCAATAAACTTACTCCTCCCCAAAGAGGGGAGGCGAAGCCTGGGAGGGTGGACCTCCTAGAACTGCACAGGACAGACCCATAGACCGGCGTAAATCAAGTCCCGAAGGACAAGACAATACAAGTCTATGGGGTACCTAGCAAAAGTGCGCAGTCTCATATAAATGAACAGGAAAACTCTTTCCGGTAAAAATACGTATCTGTAAAGAAGGGGGGGGGGCGTTGTTGTCCCTATCTTATGTTTCAGACACGAAATGAAATAACAAAGCCTCTTTATAACAACAACTAATAAGGGTTTATTCACAAAGGTTATTATAATGTCGGGGCTTCCCGTCTCGCGGGTATCAAACAATATGAAAGAACAACAACTCAGAAGGTAACGTGTTAACAACAGCTTGGTCGCAGATAGACTGCCGTCCAAACATATATTTATTGAAGAGCGCACATACCTAAGGGTAGATAACTCATAGAGTTATGTCCCTTTGATTGGGGACATCACATCCCTCCCCATCTTGGTGGGACAACTTGTCTTATTTTATTTATTTATTTATTTATTATTTCTTTTTATTTATTTATTTATTTTACATTATGTAGTCTTTGAATCTGGCTGGGGGCAGTCTTTCCCGAGATGGATTTCGTCTCGGTAACTGGTCAGTTATTTGTGTTTTGGGTATTTCCAGGTCTTCTGAGGTGTGTGAATTGTACTCACTTTCCCAGTCTGAATCAGAGTCACGGTTCTCATTCCTAGGTGTTATGCGTCTTAGCAAAGAAGAGTTTCTAGTCATTTTGTGATTTCCTCTCTGCACCGTTATCATACTTCCCTTCATTTTTGTAATGGTATATGGTTTAGGATTGTATGGTGTTGACAGTTTGTTTTGTCTCTTCTGCCTGACCAAAACCATATCACCCAGGCTGAGAGTTGTTGTTTTTGCCTTTCTATCAGCGTACCCCTTCATCTTCTCTTTTCCTTTGGAGTCATTTTCTTTTATTCTTTTATGTGTCGGCCCTGTTACTGGGCTTTCGATACCATTTGGTATTCCGATGTTCATTTTTCGGCCCGTACAAGCTTCAAATGGTGATATTTTAGTGGTGGTATGGGGGTGGCTCTATATTGCCTTAGGAAATGTGGTAACTGGGTCTTCCAGTTGTGGCCTTCCACCGTGGCTGCAAGAATGTATTTTTTTAAGGTGCGCATAAAACGCTCTACTTCACCATTTGCCTCCGGCCATAGAGGTGTAATGCGTCTGTTTGAAACCTGCTTGTGCCGCTAAGTCTTTAAAGTCTTGTCCTTGAAATGGTGGACCGTTATCAGATTTTAGAATGGTTGGATATCCTTGTCTAGCAAAGATCATGTTTAAACGGGGAATAACTGTACCCGCAGCTATTGAGGGTATTACCTCCACCTCAGGGAATCGGCTGTAATCGTCGATTATGACTAACGCATAGTCACCTGATGGGAACGGACCTGCAAAATCGACTGAGATTTCAGTCCATGGTGCAACTGGTAGTGGTGAGGAGTGTATGGGTTCGCGGCTCATGTGCCTTGGGTCTGAGGCTTGGCAGGGAATGCATCCGTGTACTGTTTCCTCCACCAGTCTATCGATTCCTGGGAACCATACTTTTTCCCTTATCAGTTGTTTGGTTTTGACCATGCCCTGGTGAGATTGATGGGCTAAATCGACGGATCTCTTCCTCAATTTTGAGGGAATTACAAGCCGGTGTCCTCGAAGGACGAGACCATTGTGTGTTGAAATTTCGTCCTTGAATAGGGAAAAACTTGACAGCTGGGGGTCATTCCATCGTCCATCTTTAACCGCACCCGTGACTTTTTGTAACTGGGGGTCCTGTTCTGTGGCTTGTTTGACTTCCTCAAGAGTTAAAGATTTTGGTATGATATTCTTAGCTATATATCTTATGTAGGCTTCTGCTACATTGTCTTTAGATGGTATGTGTTGTGGGTGACGACTCAGATAGTCCGCAGGATTTTTGTCATCTTTCCCGGGACGGTATACCAGGTTGTACTGGTAAGGCATGAGACGAAGACGCCAGCGTTCCATTCTCGTTGTTGTCGGTTTGAGACTTTTCACAATCCCTAGAAGAGGTCGATGGTCGGTGGTGATTTCGAATCTCGCTCCATATAAGTAGAGATGATAATGCTCAGCTGCATATACCACGGCTAACATTTCTCTCTCAGTTTGAGAGTATCGTTGTTCTACATCTGTGAGGGCACGACTGGCATAACATAGCACCCTCCCATCTTGTGTCAGAACTGCACCTAATCCAACTGGGCTTGCATCTACCAGTATGTCGGTGTCTTTCTTCGGGTCAAAATACGCCATCACCTCAGCTCCAGTCAACGCTTCCTTTAACTTGTTTGCAGCTGCTTCTTCTTCCTCTGTCCATCTCCAGTTTGTATCTTTTTTTGTGAGCCGTCTCAGTGGTTCACTAATAGTGGCATAATGTGGAATAAATCGAGCCACATACTGTGTCATGCCCAAGAATGATCTGACTTCACTGATGTTCCCTGGAGACTTGCATTTTGTAATAGCCGAGATTTTCTCTGGGTCAGGGGACACTCCATTCTCACTGAAAATGTGTCCGAAGAAAGTCAGTTTCCGTACAGAAAAAAGGCATTTTTCTTTGTTCAGCTTGGCTCCTACTTCTTGTAGACGTTTCAGGGTGTTCCTCAAGCTGATGTCATGAGATGACTGGTCACGTGCATATATTATTATATCATCTGATAAGTTTTTCACTCCAGGGATGTCTCCGAGGAGGTCTAATATAGCTTTTTGAAATAGTTCTGAGGATGCATTCACACCAAAACTTAGTCGCTTGTAACGAAATAAACCTTCATGCGTGGCAAATGTCGTTATATATCTGCTGGGCTCTTCCAGTTCTAATTGATGATACGCATTAGAGAGGTCTAGTTTGCTGAAAACTGTATACCCATTTAAGTCCGCTATTAGGTCGTCTACGGTTGGCATTGGATGTTTACTCCGTTGAATGGCTTCATTTGCCTTTCTCATATCGACGCAAATTCGTACGCTACCATTTTTCTTGGGAACTACGACAATCGGGCTAACCCATGGGGTAGGTCCCGTGACTTCCTCAATCACATCCGTTTCCATGAGACGTTTGAGTTCTGTCTTCACATCTTTTCTCACATGGAAGGGTATCCTGCGGTGTCGCTGAGTTACGGGGAAAACCGATGAGTCAATGTGGCGCTTAATGGTAACTCCAGAAATTTTTCCCATCTTTCCATCAAACAGTGCATGGAACTCGTCTTGAATTGGGACCGTCACATGGAACGTGAAGTGAAACGTTATCATTCCCAATGCTTCAGCAGAATTACTGCTCAAGAGGTTCTGCAATCCAACTGAAGTATTTTCGCTGTCGACCACAAATATTTTAGCCTTACAGGATTTATCCCGAAATTTTATGCACGCATTGATAAATCCTCGGATGGGTATGGCATGTTTTGACCTGTATGCAAATATCCGGGTCGTTGTTTTGTTTATACGTGGTTTGTGTTTTAAATCATCATATACGTGTCCAGCAATTATGTTTACGCTAGCTCCCGTGTCTACCACAAACATTACAGGGGAATTATTCACAAGGGCGGTAACTTTTGGTGTCTTATTCGGATTATTGACAAGGGCGGTGACTCCTGGTGTCTTAGTTGGACGTGTAGATTTTACCGAGTAAATAGATTCGTCACTGGACGTATAGGGAGATATCGGAGGAGGATTGGTGAAACGAATTACTCTTACCGGCTTTGCTTTACATGCTCTTGCAAAGTGTTTTTTTTTGTGACAATTCATGCATTCTTTTCCTCGGGCTGGACAAGTCGGGTGTGTAGCAGAATATCCACAATAGTGACATGTTTGCTGTCCGCCATCTTTTTTTTTGTCCACCTCGTGGTCTGTTCTTCTAGGTGTCATGGCGACTATTTTGCCGCGCTGTCCGCCATCTATTTTTTGTCCACCTCGTGGTCTGTTGTTCGAGGTGTCATGGCGACTATTTTGCCGTGAGTGTCCACAACAAATGTCTTTACTGTCGTTGACGTTGAAATTTTCATTATTTCTACGTGTGAGACGCGTGCGGTTCTCGTTGCTGTAAATAGCTTGCAGTTCATTTCGTTCCATGTCTGCAGCACGCGTATCAGCAAGTTCTATTGCCCTAGCTTCGTCCAGGACTTGTTTCAGCGTAGAGTTGTCTCTTAGCGCCTTCCTTCTGACTTTAGAGGATGTGCACCCCTGCAAAATTTGGGCTAGGATCTCTCTGTCTTTATCTTCAAACTCGCACGTGGTGGCTAGAGTCCGTAGTCGGGCATGGTACTGATCTAGACTTTCGTCCATGTTTTGCATAGCCTGTCGAAATTTGAAAAGTTCATATGACGTGTTTTTCTGCGGCGTGAAATGATCCGTTATCGATTTTTTCACAGTTTCATACTCGCCCGAAACTATAGAGCCGTCGTCCAAAATGTTTGTTGCACCTATGCCCTTTTGCTGGTCCGTGAAGTCATGGAAGATATCAAAGATTTCGTCTCCTGCGTAGTGAAGAAGTGTTGCTTTCTTCTTTTTGTCGTCGCAAATGTCCATAGCAATAAATAAATTTTCTAACCTGTCTATCCATTTTTTCCAGCGAACGGTAGTCGTGTTTTGGTCTGCATGTACGCTGAAACTTGGAAAAACTGGTAATCCAACGCTGGCCATTTTTTTTTTTTTTTTTTTGTATTAATTCGGGAAAAAAAAAGATTTATTTTTGTATTAAATTCCGAAATGTAACGTGAGCTCGTCACGAAATTCTCGTCGCCAGTATAATGTCGGGGCTTCCCATCTCGCGGGTATCAAACAATATGAAAGAACAACAACTCAGAAGGTAACGTGTTAACAACAGCTTGGTCGCAGATAGACTGCCGTCCAAACATATATTTATTGAAGAGCGCACATACCTAAGGGTAGATAACTCATAGAGTTATGTCCCTTTGATTGGAGATCACAGTTATCTACACCGTTTGGTATAGGTAGAAAGAAACTTGGACATTGTCTGAGAGAGGAAGAAGAAAGTAAGACATTCTTAGAGCTGCCGGAGGTCTGTCAGCAACTATCTTCAGGCGAAGATGGTAGTTGCTGGCACGTCCAGTGGACAAGGGCAGGAGAGAGAAAGAAGTGTATCCTCGTTGATTGCCGGGGTATCTCTGCCGACCGCCTGTGATTCCCAAAGGGGCTGAAGTAGTTCTTCAGCCGACAGAAGGAATCAATGTGCCCTGTAGGCTGATTGGTCAGTGTGTGACCAGCTTACTCAATGGACACATTTTTCGGAGGGAGAAAATAAGTCTGGTTATGACCGCTACATATCGACACCAAAAATGATGAAAAATTATCGAGTAGAATTTTAATAAAAAATAAAAATCAGTTTTATCGTATTTTTCTGATTCACCATTGATAATGGCGCAAATACATTTAAAACAAGGGAGATAAGTCAGTCTACCATTTCGCCAAGTAATAATCAATGGCGTTTCAGAAAAATATGATAAAACAGATTTTTATTTTTAATTAAAATTCTACTCAATAATTTTTCCTGATTGTTGGTGTAGATACCTACTTTTGCCTGATACGTAAGTATATCAAAGAGTTTTTTGTTAATTTATTTGGAACTGCGATTTTCACCTGTACATTTTTTATGGACAAGAACCAAATTTTTTAATCTGATGAATTTGTTCTTAATTGATAGTTTTCCAAAGAAATGTTTGATTAGCTTATAGTTAGAAAGAAGTTTGTTTGAGAGAGGTTGGGCATCGTATCATTCTACCTTTTAAAAGTCATGCTCTTAATGGTGCCTCTTTAGCTTGTTATCTAGGTATCATGAATCTACTTTGGTATGCGATCTACACTTACATTGCAATCTACATCTCATGAATCTACTTTTTTATGCAATTTACACCTCATATTGCAATTATAAGGGCAAGCAAAACACTTCTCCTAATTGGTTTTGAAATAATGTGTGGTTAGAGAGCCTTGAACCCTAACCCTAACGTTCAAAGAAGAGACCGTGCAACACTTCAACCAATTATTCCACGAGAAGTCGCTGAAGGCTTAGTAATCTATTCTGACAACAACTTATAGTAATATAAACCAATTCAATTTTCATAATTTTTCCATAAATCATCAACCAAATTTTGTCGATCCTAACACCGGAGCACATATACAAGGAATTCAGAAATCATTGCTTGATGCCGATAAACTCATATATTGAAAAAAAAAAATGCGATATGTGCAATGTAGATATTTTTTCTTGTAGAAAGAGGTACTCTGTTGATTTAAGGAATCAGATATATTTCTTATTGGAAAACAATTATTTTAGATTTTAGAGTGGGGGATCAGTTTTGCATATAGATTAAACGTAAAATGATCACCTATGTCTAACCGGATAGCATTTTAAAGACATATCACCAGATTTTTTTTTGTTTGTAAGGGAGATAAATTCTGTTTTTTTTTTAACGAGTTTTAAGAAGAAAAAAAAACTCTCTAAAACCTACCACTAACTCTAAATCCAGATGGCAAGCCACCCCTCCCCCAATACCCTTTATCCTACTATTACCTCTAAGTCCATGTGGCAACACCCTCAACCCTTCCGAAAAGAGCAACAAAAACATCTAAGATTTACCTAAATAAGTTACATGTCGTTTGAACGCTATCTGATCGGAAAGTATAATCTCTTTCTTCTTGTGGAGGAGAGATTTAGCTGAGGATCTTCATCTTCTGGTAGAACGCTTCAGGTGACCGGCGATAACTCCGGAGTCCTTGGGATAGGTACGTGCAAAATCAATGGCCGATTCCCAAAATGAAAAAAACATTTAAAAATACACTAAAATTCAGGAAATCAACCAATTTTACTGAAATTTTCAATATTAATAAATATTGACAATTTCAGTAAAATTGGTTGATTTCCTGAATCAACAATCACGGAATATAATGAAACCATTATTTTTTTTTAAATCTTAGTGAAAATGTATTATTTTTTAAAAAGAAAATACACCTTTACTAAAGTTATATTTTTATATATTAATAAAAAAAAAAATGCATGATTTTTTAACTGTTGCTTATGTAAATAAAGGATCGTAGATGTTAACAATTAAATTTTTTTTCAAAATATTTCGTATATATTACGAAAAAGGCCAGTAAATACCGTGTTAATAAAATCACTATAACTCGAAGAAAAATTAATTTTTTGAATTAGCGATATTATTATTGAATAAAGCATCGTTTAATCAATATTTTCACCAAAAAAATAATATAATTGCAAAAAATATTTCATGTGATTTTAATGATTAGAGTTTTTGGAAAAATAAAAAATCCGACCTAATTATATTTCTCTTTCATAGATGAACGTGGCATCATCAGCGCAAGAAATTTTTTTTATAATCTTGAAAATAAACCAACAATTGACAAATTTGAGATCCAGGAACTTAACGAAAAAAAGAATTTAAAAAAATGAATAATTTCTACTAACGATGAACTTTCATTAGTATGGTAGCCCCGTTCTGTAATAACCAGGTGGGATTAGCCTTCCAACAATCACTCACTTTTACAGCGCAAATTTTTTTTTTTTAGAGATTCAACAATTTCGTTTATTTCACAATTCATCGTCAATTATTTGGAAAGATTTGTATTTGTTTTGTCTTTTTTCATTAATAAATATTTAAGTTAAAAACAATTATTCATTAATAAATAAAGAGAATTCAAACATGACATTTTCTTTCAAAATTGAATTCTGTCTATCAATAAATAACTGTTTTAACTTTTTTTTCAATGAATAAATTGTCAGTGTAGTCATTGACTTTAATTTACTTTTTCACACTTAAAATAAAAAATAAAAACACTTTATTTTTAAAAGAATCAATGTAATTTATCGTTACGACACGTTAAGAATAAATCGAGTAACTAAAGTTTTAAATCATGTAAAAAAAATTGATAAAATTGACGCAGTTCATAACGTAAAAATATTTTTAACATTTAAAAAATAGTTTTATTTCAAATTCTAAGGAAAAACATTGGTAAACAGACGTCATCAATAATTTCAGAGTATTACTAAATTAAAAACTGAACTTTTTCAGTTAAAAATAATTGCGTACACTCACAAATAATTAAATAAGCATTTCCTTTTTTATTATAACAAAATAAGGGTACTTAAATTTGTTTTTAACCTTAAAAAGAATAAAGAAATTAATGGATAATAATTTTTCAACTTCTATAAACTATTATTACATTTTTATATATAAAGTTAAAAATGGTAAATTATGACATTTTTTGTCTTTCTATATATTTTGCATAGCAATAGTCAATTTGTAAACAACGTCCTTTTCCGATGAAGTTATGGCGAATTTTACTCATTTATCACATTTGAAGGGATAATTTTTAGTCAAACGTGGGATTTTTTTTTTTTAATTCAGTGTCTTATGACTTTAATAATTATCTTTGAAATAGTTCCCCAAAACTTATATTTATCTTTTAAGGGATTTTTACAAGTAATTTTTTCAAAGTTCAAAATTCATTGAATTTTTGGGGTTTTTGACCGTCGTAATTACATATTTTATTATAATTTATTTTTCACACGTAAATATGCAGTTTTTTTTCGTTTAGAGATTAAGTTTAGGCTTTTATCTTTCAAACACAATCAAAGTTTACACGGAAACTAATTAAATAATTAATGATAAGCGCTTTTTAATAAGCATAGTCCGTACAAGAAGGCGCCATTTTTGCACGTACCCTCGGACCGAACAGATTTAGAAAAAAAAAACCTTACTGTTGTTTCCGTTCACTGCCGACAAAATAACTATTCATTCTTTCATTATTGGAGCCATTTTTTTCAAAATTAATTAAAGAGTGTTAATAAGGCTAACATTTTCCAATAAAATAATCTCCTGCAACAAACGGACGTCTTTTTCACGAGGGAATGATAACAAACAACACCGCCAAAAGCACATGTGTTCTACTGTTGGCGAAATATCGAGTGAGATTTATTATGACTTTCTAAAATTAATGTTTTTATTCTTCGTTGTTTTTGTTTAACATTTTATTTTTTTAAAGTATTCTAGTTATTTCTTTTAAAAAAATAATAATTAAACATTGCTTTTATTAAATGTCTCCTTGATTTGACTTTCATTTCCATTTCATTCGCTGGAAGTGACCATTTAATCAATTCTGATTCCATTTAGTTTTATTCTGTTAAGGAATTAACCAATTTCGATTCTCTGAACAATTCTGTAATTGTAATTTACGAAGAATATATATTTTATGAAATACGTGAATGTTATTTTCGTTGCATTTTACAAATCTTGGGAAATTACTTATATAAACAGAATCGAAAGGAAGACAACTCGGCTTATGACTGATTAATTAGAGTAGCGTTTCTCAACCGGGTTTCTTACGGAACAAGTGAGATGAGCTATTATTTAAAAAGCATCAGACATAAACCGTCTTGTCTTAATTGAGATGGGACAGTTTCCTCGTGATTTTATCTAAAGTTCGGCCTCGAATTAAGTATTTGGGTGCTTCTATAGGAGGGGACCCAACTCGACCCGAATGTTTCCGATTGCGCTTTACGAAAATAAATGGCCGAAGCAGTTTACGATTTGAAAGTTGCGAAAAAAAGTAAAGGGGCAGACGACGCTAAAGCATACGAATGCAAAAGGGCTAGGTTAGGGCTAAATATTTAAAATATAATAATAAAATAAAAACTTCATCAAAAACGAAAAGAAATCAAGTTGATGCACTTATTGATTTGAAGAAAATTCTTAACACGAATGGGGTGTATGTTAAGTCAGGGAAAAATGAAAAAGTTGTTTCATTTAATGTCGATGCTAATTGACTTGAAGATGAGTTGGCGAAGGTGATGATATTCTTGTCAGATTGGTGATAGCCATTTTGTAGTAATGTCTATTCATCTGACTGGCCTTGCTTGAGATGAAGAAAAAAGGGTCACCAGGTTCCATTTAAAAAGACAAACATCTTCTCTACAAGTTATATTATTTTATTTAACAGTTTCATCAACACAATAGTATATGACAGATTGGTTTGTCTTTAGTCTTAAATTGGAATTTGTATCTTGCCTCCTGCCAAGTTATAACGAGAGGCGACGAAATCCCATGTCTCTCTACATTTGCGTCTCAACAGGAACTGTTTATATTAGGTGTGAAAGAGCTTGGCAGAAACGGATGAAAGGTGAGCATGCGCACTGTGTTCCAAACGCCCACAGCGTATCTACGCAAGTCTTGGCATAACAAACAGTACATGCACATTGATGCTCTAATACCCTGTGTATCACTATGCAAGTTTGGACATGCCTGTGTTAGCCAACTGAACACTGTACCAACCAGTACGTAAGAGATTATGCAAACGAAAATTGATCTCAATCATGTAACTGCTACAGACTGTTTGACAACGGCTCACAATCGGAAATATTTTGTCAAGTTGGGTCCCCTCCTATAGAAGTACATATATTTATAAATTAAATTAAATTTGCATAACATTGGAGATATTTTAAGTCGGATAGCTAGGGAGTAAATATGGTATTGTAGGAGAAACAGAGGGTGATTAACGATACCCCCACTCTTCACACTTTTAGTGGCATTATTGTGCCTAATTTTTTAATATTTAAATTGTATTTTTTATATTTTTTGCAAATATAAAATTCAAAGTGTTGTATCTGTTCTTTTGGAGGAGGAGGGATTCTTCTTGACCGGGGCAATTTTTATTTTTGTCCCAAGTCAAAGTGCTACTTTGTAGGATCTGGCTTTCTGCCCTCGTGGGGAGGCAAGTAAATAGGGACAAGCATGGATTTCACAAAGAAGCAGGTTTCACTTTATCAAATAGCTCTAAAAGTAACATTTTTATCGTCCATTTATTGGTTCAAAGGACACTTTGCCTTGATTTACCCCATGTCTTTTCAACATTGCCAGTAAAATGATAAATAAATAATGAACTGATGCAGCAATTATCGGTTTTCGTTCATTTTACATTTATATTAGAGGTTTTATATGAGTGCGTTTGCTGAAGTTTGTTTTTTACGTTTAAGTTTAGAATTTTTTATGTGAATAAAAATTCCCTGGTATTATAAACTAACAGTATGAATTCTATTTAGCAGGACCAAAAATGTTATATTATAGGTTTTGTTTATTTTTTTACATTTGAGTTTAGAATCTTTTCATGAATGAAAATTCCATGATGAAATATTATAAACAAACAATATTAATTTTATTTAGCATTACCTAAAAATATTATAAAGAAGTATTAATTGTTCCTTAAACCAGTTATTTAAATATGATATTTACCATGTGAACTACGATGAAAATAAACTGAGAAAGATATGGTATATAATTTTGTTTTTGTGCAGGGGTTCCTTCAGACATGTAATTTCTTTTAAGGTTTTCCGCAAAGACAAGAAAGTTCAGAAATACTGAATTAGAGATGTTTTTGTTTTGTCTGTCAACTATTGTTTAGCTTATTAGGTCTAAGAACATGCCATTTAGTAGAAGTGCTTCTCTACATAGGTAGATTGTCGTAAGGCAGTGCATGAGCCAGATGTCTTTGTCAGGAATATAACTGGTGATGATTCTTTTGACTAAAAAGGCCCAGCAAGTTAGTAGCTGCCCAGCTTGTTGGCAGTGGTTAAAAATTTAATGGGCTTCACAGCTACCACTGTTGAACATTCATGATTGTAATTTGGTGGACAAGTCGGACATTGACTAAAGTTTATTTGTACCTGTTAGATGGATAACAAAATCCATCTGGGAAATAATGTTTAAAGAGAAATAACTTTTATACCCTAAAGTTATCTTCCTTACTAAAAGACGTTTTGAAGCATGATTGAGATGCATAGAGTTATATGCTCCTGCATTGACCAGACTAGACAAAACAGAGACAATCCAAAATGGAGGACGGTACCAAAATTGACTTAGCAACCGACAATTAAATTCACCTTATTCATAGTAATTTGTCCAGTTAATAAATCATTTTATATTGTTGATCACCATAGAATCGTTTTCATCCATTTATTTCTTTATATTTGTGTGTTACCACTTCACAACAGTATCAAATATGGTTGAATTGCAGAAAAAATTGTGAATTTTATTCCAGAGATGGCATTTTTGGTGGCTAACCCTATATCTCATTCTGGTGTGCCTATTGTATTATAAAACCTCTGCTGAAAGGTAAATCTAATTTTCTTTTAAATTAATCTAATACTTTTTTTCTGTTTCTATATAGGCTTCAGTGATTGTTTGTGAGCAATTCACATGTCAACTAAATGGCATCCCAAAAGCCACGGGTTTTATCTTTGTTACGTAAGATACTGCGATTGGGTCGAACCTGGGAAGCAATGTCGGGCAAGAGAGAAGACACCCTCATTGAAAGGGAATATATCTTTAATGAAGCACGCAAGCTTTTTAAACAGAACAAAGAGGTAACAAAAAATATACATTTTTGTTGTCATGTGTTTTATTTCCTTCCATTATTTACAGAGGTGATATAATCACATGAAAAAGGCTCGACTGAGCTTCAATCTCTGGTTCCTCCGTGTAAGAGATTCACAGCAAGAATTTGTAGAAGTACCACAACTACGAAGAATTTTCTTTTCTCCATATGCCTAGCATCAGGTAGAATTTCCATGAACAGTTTCTTTCCAAGAACTTCACATCTGTGGGACACGTTACCACGGGACTGCTTCTCTGCAGACATAGGCATGTTCCAATTCGAAGACATCTCATCTATTAGAAGGAAAACTCCGATCTCAAACCTCTGCTGTTTTACAGCCACACCCACTCATAGGTAAATCTTCATGGTCAACCCTGAGGAAAAATCCAGAGTCAGAGTCCTCAAGGCAGTCCAAGGCTGTATGCAGCAACGTTCTGTCAACTCCTGCCATGCCACTGGAAACATGTATCAGCATTTGTTTTCTATTCCAGTAATGTGGGGAAGGCTGCTGTATGGGTAACAGCTTTCCCTCCATTCTTACTTACTCAGGATTTGCTCTCTGAATGCAACCCCGTAGTCTTCCAAGACTAAAAGATGCCAATAATAAGTAGAAAGTGTAAAAATCAGTAGAAATGCCTTCTCCCCAATGAAAAGAAACGTTTTTCTTTATCTTTTCTTCTTTTCTTTTTAGTCACTCCAAACAAGGCATATTGCCACTGAAGCATAAGGAGCTACTGTGATAGGGCTGGCTAGATTTATAGACAGGGCAACCTAGATGGGGAGGATGTTTGTACACATTACATTAACATTTCTGCATGTTGGTACTGTCAGGGATACAGGAAGCAGGAAGGAAATTTCAAAGATAAGTAGTCAGAGGAAAGAGGTTATTAGAGTAAGAAAATCGTCCAGTGTCTAGGGACCTCTATAGTGAAGGGGTGAGATTTAGCAGCTAATCAGTGGGTAGGGGATATTTCCGTTAAGGGGGTACAAGTGCAATAAGTTCGTTGGAGCACATTCCGTGGAAGTACTTATATAACAAGCACAGGGATGCAACTCTGTGGCAATATGACAGGGGCTGGAACTTCGCAGACAGTGTGGGACCTATAAGGTTAGAAATTCTTTTTGCATCAAGTCTAAGAGAGAGAGAGGCTAGTGATTAGTGCACCAGCTCAGATGCGAGAACAGTACTCCATACATGGGCAAATGGTGACTTTGTAGAGATATAGGAGACTGACAGGCTTTGGCTACAGCTATGCACTTGTTCTATTTTATATTAGGAGTTTGAATGTTAGACTCTCGATAAGGGTGCTATCAGCCATGACAATCAGTAGCTGCAAAGGTTTCTTATTGTTAAATGAAAGGAGCTTTGTCTTGGTAGCATTAAATGTGACTATCCATTTTTTGGCCCCATTCTACTACAGACTGAAGGTCATTTTCTAATGATTCGGTCACTGCCTTGGATGTGTGGACATTCGATTTGTCCTCATGCCAAGAAAAGAGCATGGTGTCGTCAGCAAATACACCTATCTCAAGACGCAATTGCATTGGGGAAGTGGTTTATGAAGATCAAGAATATTACAAGTCCAATTATCGACTCCTGAGGCACATTTGCATTGATGTGATGTTGTTTATATGTACGACCATCAAGAACGATCTAGGTCTTTCGTTTTAGCACTACCACCCTAGCTTCACCTGCCTTATCCAGTGTGTGGTATATACGTTCAGAGATGACTGTTAGGATATCTGTAGTTTAATAGGATGGCCTAAATCAATACTATTGTCAGAGATGCCTGTTAGGATATCTGTAGTTTAATAGGATGGCCTAAATCAATACTATTGTCAGAGATGACTGTTAGGATATCTGTAGTTTAATAGGATGGCCTAAATCAATACTATTGTCAGAGATGACTGTTAGGATATCTGTAGTTTAATAGGATGGCCTAAATCAATACTATTGTCAGAGAGGACTGTTAGGATATCTGTAGTATAATAGGATGGCCTAAATCAATACTATTGTCAGAGATGACTGTTAGGATATCTGTAGTTTAATAGGATGGCCTAACTCAATACTATTGTCAGAGATGACTGTTAGGATATCTGTAGTTTAATAGGATGGCCTAAATCAATACTATTGTCAGAGATGACTGTTAGGATATCTGTAGTTTAATAGGATGGCGTAAATCAATACTATTGTCAGAGATGACTGTTAGGATATCTGTAGTTTAATAGGATGGCCTAACTCAATACTATTGTCAGAGATGACTGTTAGGATATCTGTAGTTTAATAGGATGGCCTAAATTAATACTATTGTCAGAGATGACTGTTAGGATATCTGTAGTTTAATAGGATGGCCTAACTCAATACTATTGTCAGAGATGACTGTTAGGATATCTGTAGTATAATAGGATGGCCTAAATCAATACTATTGTCAGAGATGACTGTTAGGATATCTGTAGTTTAATAGGATGGCCTAACTCAATACTATTGTCAGAGATGACTGTTAGGATATCTGTAGTTTAATAGGATGGCCTAAATCAATACTATTGTCAGAGATGACTGTTAGGATATCTGTAGTTTAATAGGATGGCGTAAATCAATACTATTGTCAGAGATGACTGTTAGGATATCTGTAGTTTAATAGGATGGCCTAACTCAATACTATTGTCAGAGATGACTGTTAGGATATCTGTAGTTTAATAGGATGGCCTAAATTAATACTATTGTCAGAGATGACTGTTAGGATATCTGTAGTTTAATAGGATGGCCTAAATCAATACTATTGTCAGAGAGGACTGTTAGGATATCTGTAGTATAATAGGATGGCCTAAATCAATACTATTGTCAGAGATGACTGTTAGGATATCTGTAGTTTAATAGGATGGCCTAACTCAATACTATTGTCAGAGATGACTGTTAGGATATCTGTAGTTTAATAGGATGGCCTAAATCAATACTATTGTCAGAGATGACTGTTAGGATATCTGTAGTTTAATAGGATGGCGTAAATCAATACTATTGTCAGAGATGACTGTTAGGATATCTGTAGTTTAATAGGATGGCCTAACTCAATACTATTGTCAGAGATGACTGTTAGGATATCTGTAGTTTAATAGGATGGCCTAAATTAATACTATTGTCAGAGATGACTGTTAGGATATCTGTAGTTTAATAGGATGGCCTAACTCAATACTATTGTCAGAGATGACTGTTAGGATATCTGTAGTTTAATAGGATGGCGTAAATCAATACTATTGTCAGAGAGGACTGTTAGGATATCTGTAGTTTAATAGGATGGCCTAAATCAATACTATTGTCAGAGATGACTGTTAGGATATCTGTAGTTTAATAGGATGGCCTAACTCAATACTATTGTCAGAGATGACTGTTAGGATATCTGTAGTTTAATAGGATGGCCTAACTCAATACTATTGTCAGAGATGACTGTTAGGATATCTGTAGTTTAATAGGATGGCGTAAATCAATACTATTGTCAGAGAGGACTGTTAGGATATCGTTAGTTTAATAGGATGGCCTAAATCAATACTATTGTCAGAGATGACTGTTAGGATATCTGTAGTTTAATAGGATGGCCTAAATCAATATTATTGTCAGAGATGACTGTTAGGATATCTGTAGTTTAATAGGATGGCCTAACTCAATACTATTGTCAGAGATGACTGTTAGGATATCTGTAGTTTAATAGGATGGCCTAAATCAATACTATTGTCAGAGATGACTGTTAGGATATCTGTAGTTTAATAGGATGGCCTAAATCAATACTATTGTCAGAGATGACTGTTAGGATATCTGTAGTTTAATAGGATGGCCTAACTCAATACTATTGTCAGAGATGACTGTTAGGATATCTGTAGTTTAATAGGATGGCGTAAATCAATACTATTGTCAGAGAGGACTGTTAGGATATCGTTAGTTTAATAGGATGGCCTAAATCAATACTATTGTCAGAGATGACTGTTAGGATATCTGTAGTTTAATAGGATGGCCTAAATCAATATTATTGTCAGAGATGACTGTTAGGATATCTGTAGTTTAATAGGATGGCCTAACTCAATACTATTGTCAGAGATGACTGTTAGGATATCTGTAGTTTAATAGGATGGCCTAAATCAATACTATTGTCAGAGATGACTGTTAGGATATCTGTAGTTTAATAGGATGGCCTAAATCAATACTATTGTCAGAGATGACTGTTAGGATATCTGTAGTTTAATAGGATGGCCTAAATCAATACTATTGTCAGAGATGACTGTTAGGATATCTGTAGTTTAATAGGATGGCCTAAATCAATACTATTGTCAGAGATGACTGTTAGGATATCTGTAGTTTAATAGGATGGCCTAAATCAATACTATTGTCAGAGATGACTGTTAGGATATCTGTAGTTTAATAGGATGGCCTAAATCAATACTATTGTCAGAGATGACTGTTAGGATATCTAGTTTAATAGGATGGCCTAAATCAATACTATTGTCAGAGAGGACTGTTAGGATATCTGTAGTTTAATAGGATGGCCTAAATCAATACTATTGTCAGAGAGAAGTTTAGTATTTTCAAGTTGATGAACTATTACTTAATTGATTAATGATTTAAATTGGAATTCTCAGATGAGTCTATAATACTCGGGCACCCTTGGGCATTTTAATAGGTGCAAGAATTCAAATCTCCAAATGCTTCATGAGCGATATTTCTGACAAAAGGGGAAGAATTGCTGTTTCTGGGTTGCCAGTTTTAAGTGGATGGATATGTGGAGATTTTCAATCCTGATAGTATTCATCATCATTCAACTCTCAACCAGCACATTTCATTAATCCTTATCCTTGAATGTTTTTTAGCCTTCATAATCAATATAGGTGCCAGTATTTGCCACTTACTTATCAAACTGCTTGGAAACCGCGTCAACTGATTTCACAAATATTTCTTTTAACTTATGAGTGACTCATTAGTAAAAATAAAATAGTTGTAAAATCAGTTGATACGATTTCCAGGCAGCTTGAAAGGTTAGTGGCGAATACTGGCAGCCATGTTGATTAAATAAACCTCTATGCTCTACACTTTCTTATCATATTCATTTCTTGTGAGAATTATATTTCAGTAATATATTACGAGCACTCAGTTATAGGGAGTTACTTTGCAATAACGCTATAGTTAGAAATATTCAATACATCACTTAGTAGATGGATCAGTTTTTAGTAATGCGCAAAATAAAACTTGATTCTGTGCTATATTGAAATGCTCTGTTGGAATGATCCCGGAAGAGACACTGTTCTGTTAATCAATGGATCACTGTTGCAGGAAAAAGGATTTTTTGTTGTGCAACAAACACGTTTGTTTGAGATGATCGCAAGTCAGCTCTGTAACCAAAAAGTCTCGATGATGTTACAAAATACACAAGGAACTTTTTTTTAACACTAGAACAACATCTACAAAGGTCTCTGATTTACTGCACACCACAACATACCGATCTGAATTATGTGGAGCCTCAAAGAATGCTACCCTTGGGGACCAAGACTTGTGTATGTATTTATTTATTTTAAGTTTGTTCACCAGAGAAGTTTCAATTTACACACACTGCCAGTCTTGTCATTTGAGCATTGATGTGATTTGCTTCACCAGTGTAATTCGCGTAGTTCTATCATCACAATCAAATCTTAGTCTACAGAATGCATTTTTACTATATCAGGAGTATTATATTACTTTATATTTGATATATTTCAGAATTGTCAATAACAGCCCCTATAATTACACAACAAATGAAGAGGCACACAGTTATCATAACTATAAATAGCAATTTAGAAATAGAACAATTTTTAAGTTGCTTGATCTTTCGTTTAAAAAGTTCACAAAGAGTTATAATAATAACAAATTTTTATCTTCTTTTACTACTGGATTCATAATAAATTAATAATAAATTAATAATAAATTAAGCAAATATTTAACAAAAAAATTGCTCGACAAAGAATATTTTATTCATGTTACTTCTTCATTCTGGTCATGTACGGCATAACCAAAGACCTGCACTGGCCTGTGCCCTGGACATTTTGTATGTAGATTATGTTCTGCTTGCCTCAAAGAGTAAATTCGACCTGCAAAAATAAGTTCAGTTCTGGAAGGACATGCTGGCATAATTTGGCCTGCAGCTGCACATCAGAAAGACAGAATGTTAAACGAATATGGGATCATCCAAGTTGACAGACAGGATCTTTCACAAACGCACGCTTTCAAATATATCAGTTCAACACTCAGCGATGATGACAACATACACGGCAAAATTGCTGCATACATCAATATGATGTAGCTCAAGTGGCGCACCACCACCGGCGGCATCTTCTGTAACAGCAAGATCATTGACCGTCTAAAATCAAAGATCTACCGGACTGTTGTGAGACCCGTCACTTTGTATAGCTCCAAGTGCTTACCGACAATGAGGAAAGTGGAGCGAAGATTCACCATTATGGAAACCAAAATGCTCTACTGGATGTCTGGAATTACACTGCTCAACCACATGTGCAAGGAGGATATCGAAAGGTATCACAAGATGAGGAAATGGCGGCTCAGATGGTTTGGACATATGCTGAGGGCCAATAACAACACCGTTACGAAACTGATTGAGGGCAAGATGAGGAAATGGCAGCTCAGATGGTTTGGACATGTGTTGAGGGCCAATAACAACACCGTCACAAAACTGATTGAGGGCAAGATGAGGAAATGGCGGCTCAGATGGTTTGGACATGTGTTGAGGGCCAATAACGACACCGTCACAAAACTGATTGAGGGCAAGATGAGGAAATGGCGGCTCAGATGGTTTGGACATGTGCTGAGGGCCAATAACAACACCGTCACGAAACTTGCCTTTGCATTAGAAGTCACCGGGAAGCGTCTGAGAGGAAAGCTGATGATGAGATGTACAAAGATCTCTGTAAAACCGGCCTTCACCTGGACCATTTCTGTGATAATGTCAAGTGAAGACAAAAATCTATCACTGCAAACCCCGCCATATCTTGGGATTAATGTTTAAGAAAAAGATTAGCTTTTTAAAATTTTCAAAAGTAAAGGGTCTGTTTGACTAGAAGTTGATGTTTTCTAAAATAAAATATTAAGTTACAAGGAATTATCTTTCATAGTTGTTAATTTAACTTGGTTCTTTAAAAAAAATTGGCAGCATGAATCAGATAGGGGGGAGGAGAGCCATACAAAATATTACACACCACAAGGAAAGTTGTCGCCATGACATTTGGCTATGTGCAGACCTCTCAGAATTTCTAAGAGTAATGTATATGCAACTGTCATGATTTGGCGGTTGTCAACAATAAAAGTACATGTGATGCCTCCTCAATTCTTTTTACAAGATCTTTGAGTAAACTCTGCTGTTTACATAGAGGTCCTTAACACAATGGTTAAGCCATGGATTGATAATGCATGAAACCATCACACAAGGCTGTAGCAACATAGGATTTCATGGCAGATAAATTTTATGATCACATAAACCCTAATATTTCGTCTTCTAGCTTCCAAGATCTTAATCCATTGGACTGCTATATGTGAAGCAGATTAATAAGTACCCTTATAACACCAAATAATCTCTAAAAGACTCCATAGTCAGAGTAATGGCCAATATGAACTTATACCACTTGATCCTAACCCTTGACAAAGTGGCATGGGTCATCCATGTTCTTTGTTTTAATGGATGCTTCATCATTTAGGAAGTCATAAAGGATCTGCTTGACAATGGGTAGGTGCACTACGCCAGTGAGCAGAGAATCATAAAGTGTAATGGTTAGGCGGGCTGTATATTTATCGAGCGCTGAGGATGTGTTTAGCAAATACTTCAGTATAACTTGCTAAACGACATATGTGATGACACAACAAAACAATTGGGAAGCGTTGTTCTCAAGCATGTGACAAAGATCTTCGGAGTATGCACATGGATATTAGTATAGCTGAGAGACTTATGTTTGTATTATGTTTTGGGAATTTTTGAGATGAGGATTGATAATTTGTGTTATTTGGACTACTGTTCTCATCTTGGATATTATTCTCACGTTTTGGCCTATGTGACCTCCAACCTTCTTCAGGTGTCTCTTGTTGAACTCGGGAATCTGTACGGAATTTCGAATGGGACCTTCTATTTAATTTGGAAAGAGAGCAGTATACTCCTGCTTATTAAATGTAGCGTTCCATTCCTAATTTGTACAGATTTCAGAGTTCAACATAAAGATTCCCGAATTCAACAAGATGTACCTGAAGAAGGTTGGAGGTTACATCGGTCGAAACGTTGTGAGAATAACATCTAAGATAAGAATAGTAGTCTGAATAATCTAAATGATATATATGTCTGTTTGTGTGTCTACTAACTATTTGTAGGCTATTATGCTATTAGACCTAGGAATGTGAGATTTGGTGCAAAATGATCCTCTTTAGTACCAAAGGCAGATTTGTTCTTTTCATATAAAACTCTGATTTTATTGAGGTTTAAAGCAGCATTTTCTCAACCTTTTTACTCTTGTGTAATCCTTAAACTAAATTACGTCTCACGGAACCCTTGCACGAAAACAAACTTATATACTATATCTTTCTCATTTCGTAGTTCACCTGGTAAATAACATAGTATATTTGAATAACTGGTTTAAGGAAAAATTAATACTTCTTTATAATATTTTTAGTTAATGATAAATAAAATTTATACTGTTCGTTTATAATACTTTAAAGATCTCGTCCGTTGAGTGGGCAGTGACTCGTGTATGTAGTTTCACACTGACTCTGTACAGACATCAATATATTCCAAACGATTGTTATAATTTTTAATAATTTAATGATGATGTCTATATTACAATAACCAAGAATAGATTGTGTGTGTTCAGTATTATGAAAGTATGAAATTCGATAAAAAGTAAAAAGTGCATTAGCTTATATCTCACTTGTTCTGTGGAACACTTAGGGACCCTTTGCACAACCTTACGGTTCCAGGAAACCCCGGTTGAGAAACGTTGGTTTACAGTATAGCTAAAGGCAAAATACTTATACATATTTTCAAATTACTTAGAACATTTTTTAAAATTTTGTGATGTGTTTTAAAATGATTGAAGCACATCAGTATGTTTTATTTTAACACGGTTTTTCACCATAGCAATGCGTTTTTGCTTGAAGTATTTTAGGAGTTCGTTCTCAAGCATTTATTAAAGGGTCCGAAAGTGCCTTGGTATTATGAATCCGTCATGGGACGGGTATTATAACTACTTTTCATTAAGGCAGAAACTAAAAACGATTAATTGATTCAAGGGAGATAATTAGGATTTTTTTTCAAGGGGAATAATTCTGACATGACTTAGAGTAAGTATTTATAAAGATTACAATTTTAAGTATATAATACATATATTTATATAAGTTATTCGTTTTTACTATCAAAATGGTCACATTGTCTCGTTGTAATCTCTTTAGATTCGAGATGCCTCCATCAGAATACCAAGAGCGTAAACTTGGATCACTAAACAATATCGTTTGCGATTTTACCAAATACGTTTTTACACACCATAAAAACCAATTTTGACAAAGAGCAAGGGAGTTAACTCGCTTTTTTTAACCTATTTCTTTTTAATTATTAAATTATTATTTTTGAAAATAGTATTTTGGAAGTAAAATATAATTATTATATTATTGTTTGCTCATTATTTTAATGAGAAAACAATAACGCAATAATTAGAATGACATTAAATTATTAATTGAACCAAATTGTTATAAAGCCATAATTAATAAAAATGGCAATGTTGTTTTAATCTATATTTATTAAATTATTAGGTCCCAAAACTTTAATTTTTTTTATTAGGTACTTGCAAAATCAATGGCCGATCCCCAAAACGTAAAACTTTAGGAAATCAACCAATTTTAATGAAATTTTCATTATTAATCAACGATCATGGAATATAATGAACGCATTATTGTTTATTTTTTAATCTTAGTGTAACTGTATTATTTTTTAAAAACAAAATACACCTTTACTAAAGTTATATTTTTAAGTGTTAATGAAAAAAAATCTCATGAATTTTAAAAAGTTTTTAATGAAAATAAACTGTAGATGTTAACAATTTAAAAAATGTTTTTTTTTAAAGCACCTAAATTCTGTGTTAATAGAATCACTATAACTCGAAGAAAAATGAATTTCTTGAATTAGCGATATTATCATTGAATAAAGTATTGTTTAATCAATATTTTCACAAAAAATAACATAATTACAAAAAGTATTTTATGTGATTTTTAATGATAAGAGTTTCTAGGAAAATTCAAAACGCGATTATTATTTGTACATCATCAGCATAAGAAATGTTTTTTTATAATCTTGAAAATAAACAAAACATTGAAAAAATTGAGAATCAGGATCATACCGAAAAAAAGAATTTAAAAAAATGGGATAATTTCTACTAACGATTGACTTTGAGAGGAAGGATACCCAGTTCTGCAACAAATAGGCGGGATTAGCCCTCCATCCACATCCCCACTGTCCTCCGAATTTTATTTTCATAGATTCAAAGATTTCGTTAATTTCAGAATTCATCGTCAATTAAGTAAGTTTGTATTTGTTTTTGTCATTTTTTCATTAATAAATAATATTGGATTGGATTGGATTGGTTGGTTTTGCGGCATATCAACCTATGTGGTCATTTAATGCCGGAGTTTTTTTTTTTGGGGGGGGGGGGAGAGACTTTTTTAGCCTTTCCTCCCTTTTTTATAAAATCGAACTAAGAAATTAAATGTTGTATTTATACATGGATAAGTATATTTGGGTAACTTTAAATTTCCTTAAATTTTCTTATATAAATTTACTTTTCTTAGGTATGCTAAAATATTTGCTGAGTTGACCTTTTCGAACAGGTCTTCCATACTGCTTTCTGTATAATATAGTTTTCTAGTTGGGGAGAGGTCATCACACCCAACTAGGATAAATAATATTTAAAAAGTTATAACAATTATTTATTAATTAATAATTGTTATAACTTTGTTTTTCAATGAATAAACTGTCAGTGTAGTGTAGACTTTAATTTACTTTTTCACACTTAAAATTAAAAAATACACTTAGTTGTATTTCAAAAGAATTAATGTAATTTATCATTGCGACACGTTAAGAATAAATCGTGTTAATAAAGTTTTTAATCATCATGTAAAAAAATTGATAAAATTGACGCAGTTTGTAACGTAAAAATAATTTTTAACATTTTAAAAAGTTTTATTTCAAATTCTAAGGAAAAGCATTGGTAAACAGACGTCATCAATAATTTCAGAGTATTACTGAATTAAAAACTAATACCAAGTTAGATATGAATCTTTTTAGATAAAAATAAATACAATTTTAATTGTGTACATTCACAAATATTTTAATTAAATAAGCATTTCCTTTTTATTAGAACAAAATAAGGGTACTTAAATTAATTAAATTTCTTTATAACTTTAAAAAGAATTTTTTTAAATGAAGGTATAATAATTTTTAAATTTCTATAAACTATTACAAAACCATTTTTATATATAGTTAAAAATTATAAACAGAAACATTATTACATTTTTGTCTTTCATATATTCTGCAGAGCGATAGCGACTTTGTTTACTGATTGACTGAATGCCGGATTTTACTGAACTATGACTTCTTTTGGATAATTTAGCTAATTTGTAGTAAAAAGTAGAACATTTTTGTTTAATTTGAAACAGTTCCAGAAAACTGATATTTATATTTCAAGGGATTTTTACAAGTAATTTCTTCAAAGTTTAAAATACACTGAATTTTTTTTTTTGGAGCCGTTGTGATAACATTTTTCATTATAATTTTTTTTTCACATGTAAATATACATTTTTTTCCTTTTATCTTTCAAACACAAAGTTTACACGGAAACTAATTAAAACATTAATGATAAGCGCTTTTTAATAACCATAGTCAGTACAAGACATGCCCATTTTTTAACGTACCTACTTTTAATAATGAGGATTTGCTAAGAATTTAAAAAACAGAATTAACTTTTTATTCGACAGTTTCAATGCTTCCAGATTCCTCTCAAATTTCGAAGAGTCAAAAAGTAATTCATTCTTTTTTTCTTTCAACCATTAACAAACACATTTAAATGGCTACTTTGTTTACGAAAAAATTGAAATGCATTCTGGTAGATTTAATTTCGTAATGAAATCATTTTATAAATAGGATTTTAAAAACATTGGCTTTATTCTATGCTATAGCATTTTTATTTCAGTAAATAATCGAGTAAAAAAAGTAATAATGTGTAATTCACATAGAGGCGAGAAGAACGTAGAGGTGGTTACACAATTTTATTAATATCAAGATTAGTCTTGCATAAAACTTTAATTTTTAAAATTGATTTTGTTTATTTTGCCTCGGTTGCTTCTTTGAGAATTTTATTTCGTCGGCATCTTTTAACAACATAGATAATCCTCCACTCTATAATAAAGAGCAATATATATATACAGGGCTTTACACGTTCCACTACTTTTGGAGCTGCTCCTGCTCTAATGCCCCAAATTGGAGCTGGCTCCTCTCACGTTCCTCATTTTCAAAAAGGAGCCGCTCTTTTTTAGCGCTCCATAATGAAAATGTACCTTCTTTCATAAACGTTCTATTCTGCCAATGAGTGGTCGAAGGATAGGGGTGGGTGTCAAAGGATCTCGTCAATATGGGTGGGGATGTCACTTTAAGTGTAAGACCGTAAGATAATATTTGACAAAATCTCGCTAATATTTTGAAATGTGCTAAGGGTTATAGGAGAACATGTCGGACGAAGCATAAGATTATACGTAAATTTTCGTTTCCTGAGGTATAAAATAGAAGTAGACAAATCCCTGAAGTATTTTAAAACAATTTTAATTTTCATTACATTAACAACCTATTTTTTCAGGTGAGGAAAATTTGACCTGATATTTTTTCTATTTATTTTGGAAGGGAATTTAAATTTGTTTTAAGTAAATAAAGTTTTACTTTTAAACAATATTAGTGATTATTTTCTTTTTAAAGAAAACATTTCTCTGAGGGCAACATTAATTGTCGTGTTGTTGTTTAATATTTGTTTGTTTTATGAACGTAACTATGTTGTATAATGTATATTATTATATTTACCACAGAGAAACACACAAGTACTTTCAAACAAATCGATTTATCCATTTTTTTTTCTATAGTACAATTTGTGGTGGAAAAAACCCAATGAAGTTTATTTTTTAAAGATTAAATAAAACAATATTTTTCATAAGTTAAACAAAAAATATCAATAAATTGTCAATAAACAATTCAGAGATCCATTTAATGTCTTAAAATTTCATACAAAATATTTGGCCTAGACCTTAAGAGTTAAAAAAATATCAGGTCAAATTTTCCTCCCCCCCAAAATTAACTGGAGCAAGTTTTCCTAGGTCGGGCAAAAACATTTATTAAAATGTAAAATTTGAATAAAAAAGGTGAAAACGTCTATATTTTAAATCTCTATCAAAAACCACCTGTTTACAATTTTAATATTCGATAATAGATTTTTTAAATAAACAAAGATATCTAATCTACTTTTGGTTCTAAAAAAACAACAAATTAGTCAGAAAGTCTAGTTATTTACTTTTTTAAATAAAAATTTAAAACAATTTCTTTACTTTAATTAAGTTTAAACATCGGTTTAATTGTAGAATAGGGACCGCTGTTTTTTTTTTTTCGCTCATTTCGCTTGGTATTCACCCAATTTTTGGATGAAACTGATTGTTGGTCTTAATTGTATTTTTGGTCCTGAAATAAAATTCTCATTTACTTTTTAAAGTGTTGAGAATCTAACTTTAATTCCAGGTTTTAATCGCTGGCGGCCATGTTGGTTTTTATTGTTTTTTCTTTGAACTAAAGATATTTTTGTCTTGGACTAAAGATATTTTTACCGCCTTAACATTTTATTACACATAAAAAACAAACTTTGAATATTCTATTTACAAAAAGCAACTTTTAACGAATTTAAAAGCAAACATGAAAAGGTTAAAACATACTAGTCGTGAATTTAAGAATAACAAAATGTCACCAAAAAGACGATGGGTAAAAATGTGGCATAAAAGTTCAATTAAAATTGAAAGAAAAATTGGCTTATTTATTCAATCAGCAATAAACATCCTTGTCATAAATACAAAAAAAAGTTCAAATCTTTAAGAAAATAATTCAAAGATATCTATAGACTCACTGGCACATTTGAAGACACTTGTTGCCAAATTGTCTCCTGCCTTAAGAAAACTGTCCTATCAAAAATGTAACATGTATATGTAAAAATCTACTTGCGTCTATAAAAGAACTTGAGAAGTTCAAATGTTTTGATTTCATGTGTAACTCTCTCTCCCCCCCTCTCTCTCTCTCTCTCTCCCTATCTCATATACATTTACCAGATATATAATTTTAAAAATAACTCAAAGCGTTTAGCTGAGACTTTCTTTTCTTTTCCTTTTTATTGTTGAATAAAAATAATGTTTTAAAAATAAAATCAAATAATTTTGGAGCGTGGAGCGCGGAGCAATAAAACCACTGCTCTTTAGTCCCAAATGGAGTTGCTCACGCTCCACTCTCGCTGCATATAAAATGAGCCCTCTTCTCCTTCGCTCCAGCAAAAAGGAGCGCACTCCTTTTTGGAGGGCTCTGTAAAGCCCTGTATATATATATATATATATATATATATATATATATATATATATATATATATCCATCCATCCATCTCATTGCACAATACCATCCACTGGTAATCCAATTTCTTTAACAGTTCTTCTGGTCCAATTGTTACTTAATATCTGAACCCATCCAACATATCTACTAGATTCTTGTAGATCCTAGCCCTGGTGGCCATTCCTAAACCAAGGGCATTAACAATCTCCCCCTATTCTTCTTTCCTACTTCTCACACTTTTGTTGGGCTGTGATCACTAAATAAAACTAGTGACTAATTCAGGACAAACCCACATTGCATATTGATCTCTCCCCCCTCCTATTTTTTTCTTTTAAATCCAAATAGCTGAAATGGAGCATAATTTTTTTTAAATCCAAATAGCTCAAATGGAGCTTCAAATAAATAAGTATGCTTCATCAAGCACTTTTAAGAGAGTTGCACTTGATGATCCATCCTTTGTAAGGATATCTGCCAATTGTTCATCACTTCATATCTATGAAGCTGTCACTTCCTTTCTCGCTATCATTTCCCGAACAATTGACATCTCTACACATACTCTGATGTCTTTTATTACCTTAATTGTTTTTGCTGCCCCAAACAAACTTTTATTGTCAACCTGGCAGTCAATAGGTAAAATTGACTCTATCATTGTAAATAATTTCAGCAACTATTTTTGCCATAAGGAAGGACATATTATAACTTTCAACAAATGATAGGGTTTCTGCAGCTAATGTTTATTTAACCACTCTTTTGATTTTAGTGGATTTCCATGTTAGTGGACAAGCTCTCATTTCTTCATCTGCAAGAAAGACAATTTGTCCTCTTTGGCTTCCTCATCAGGAAAATTAGCATAGCTTGCATCGAAATAGGTCATAATTTTTTAATTGTTGAGGTTGTCTAGTCTAGAAAAGCAAATGCCGGTTGGTGTGTTTTTGACATACCTTAAGATCTTATTTGCTTTATTGAGGTGGCTAACTTTAACATTTGTGATTTTGGAACTTAACTGGCAGATAGCAAACCCCCACATCAGGCCGTGTCATGCCTGCAGTCCAATAAGACACCTCAGTCTAGCTTTCTCTTCCATAGTAACTGCATCATCTTTCTGAAGCTGTCGATGTCTGTCCATGCTGATAGGCTCAATGCTCCTGATATAGCTCTCCCGATTGATATAGATAGAGAAGTCTGATCTTTGCTTAAGTTCAATGCCTATATATTTAAAAGCAGATGAATGCTCACAGCTAATGTCAAATGTGCTCCTCAATTTTTCTATGACACATTCTTCAAACTTTTTTGTTCCACCCCATAATTGGTCATCAACAAAACACATGAGAATACCTTCAAGACCATTTGTAGAATGCCAAAAGAAAACACCTTGATCATATGTACTCATTTTTGTTCTGAGTTTGATCATCTCTTCTTTGAATCTCAAGAATCATACTCTATGGGCATCTGCTAATAGCAATACACATCGACCAGAAAACTGTTTGGATAATCACAGATTTCAGGGTAGTTCTATTAAAATAGTCATATCTTAAAAACTAAAGCACTTTAAGTGCTCAAAATACCATCATTTTGTTAGGAAATGAATATCCTTTCAGGTGCATTCATGAATAATAATATACATTATATATTTTTAAGAGTTTTGAGCAAATAAAGACAAAAAAATGTTAACGCTATTTTCAGCAATTTACGTCACTTTTTTTTTAACCCCCAGTTCGTTTAAAAGTCTCGTACTATTGCTGTATGTGGAATTTCGTCCTAAAATTTGGAGACTAATCAGGTAAAGTATCACTTTTAATGTTTGTCGGTGTACGAAGTAATTCGGCTCATTCATTTTTTTGAAATTCGTCGGTCGAACATTTTTGAAAAATACATTTCCGTCGCCCAATTAGTAAGTAAATCAATCATTTTACTTTTTTATGCATTAAAATTATAATTGTATATATGCGTTCTCTTTTGGTAGTCCTGATATTTCATGACCCTATCCGGTAAAAAAAGGCGTTTTCTATTTATAGTTTGAAAAACATTGTAGTAGCAGTTATAAACACGAGCGATTTTTGTTTATTTTCATTCTAGAACGAATTTGAAAAATTTTAAAATATGAATATAGAAATGTTGTTACATTTTTCGTACCCAACTAGTAAATAACTTAATCTTTTATCTTTTTTTATGCATTAAAATTATAATTGTATGTTGTTTTGTCTTTCCGTAGTAGTAATTTTAAATTACCTTATCTGAAAAAATAGTGTCCATTTTTTGAGCGAAAGTCAACAATGGCTGCTAGTATTGCTGATATAATATCAGCAGCAGCTAACTAGTCTTGTAAAGCTTTGTAAAAATAAGACAATATTTTTGTGCTTAAAAAAGTTAATCCTATTTGGTTCTTTTATAAAAAATACTGGTTTTCACTCAACTTTCGAACTTCTAGTAGTAATGACTTTCTAGTCGCCAATTTAAAAAAAAAAATTAAGATTCTACTTTTTTAGGCGAAAAAAAGAAAAAACAAAACAAAAAATAATTTAGAATTTAGAGTGGGGGATCAGTTTCGCATATAAATTTAATGTAAAATGATCTCCGATTTCCCGGCTATTCTTGCCTTTTAGTGAAATTTATAAAATAAATAATTACTCTACCATTAACTCTAGGTACGACTAACAAGCCCACCTCCTAAAAATGCCTTCTTGAACGTATCGTACCATTAACCTTAAATATGAGTGGCAAGCCACCCCCTAAAAAACTCTCTTAACCCTAACACTAAGTCCGAATGGCAACCTCCATCCAAAACAAAACCCCTTCCTTAACCTTATCAATAACCCTAAGTCCGAGTAGGAAGCCCTAATCCTACAAAAAAGCCCATTAAAACCAAACATAATCGTCTAAAAAAAAAATTAAAAAAAAAAAAAATTAAAATAAAAAAGCAGACCCCCATAAAAAAAACGCACAGGATTTATTTGCCATAGAAAAAAAATTCATTAATGCCCTAAAACGCTAGAATGGCCCGGAAATGGTGAATTATTCTACATTAAATATATGTGAAACTAATCCCTCACTCGAAATTCTAAATGAATTGTTTTTTTTTCTTTCTGCTAAGTTTTCAGGGTGTTCACATTTGCCCCTAGCCCTACCACTAAGTTGAAGTTCAAGTGGTAAGCCCCCCTCCTCCCACAAAGACCCTCATAATCGTCAAAAAAACAACAAAAAAACAAGAAAAACGCACAGGATTTATTTCCCATAGAAAAAATAATTAACTGTCTTAAAACGCTAGAATGGCCTTGAAATAGGAGATTATTTTAAGTGAAACTGATCCCCACTCTAAATACTAAAATAATTGTTTTTGTTTCTTTCTTTCTGCCAAGTTTTTCAGGGTGTTAACATGTAATTGCCTAAATAAAAAAAGTAGAATCTCATATTTTGGGGAGGTAAGGGGTGAGTTAGCGGAAGGTGTTAATCTACAATAATGCCAAAGAAATCTTGCAATATATTCATTTTTAAACAGTCCTAGTATTAGATTTTAGTTTCTTGTACATCAAATGTATTACAATTCAACTTTGAGTTTTCTAACTTCTTTCTTTTAATGGATACATGGTATTTTTAAAGTATTGCAGCATATTTATGTGCATTTAGTGCAGATTACTTGGAAACCATTAATTTCTGGAGATTTTCAGTGACACATTCTGATTCCTTGTACAAAAATACATTTATATGGTAAATTTCATTGCTTAATCTTGTATTTTAACAAAGATATAACATTTTTACTGAAAAATTAGTGTAAAAAATGTGACGAAACGCATATGGTCTTAAAGAGGGGAAAATATCCAATCGTGTGAGGCACAAAAATAGTCATAACTTCCTTATTTTTAGTCAGATTTTAAAAATTTAAAAAGATTCTTTCTTATATCATCAAGCTCTTTCTATATATGCCATTATTGAGATATTTTAAGCAATTTAAATTTTTTCATGTGTATTGCTACTGCTAATCCATACATCGTCTGTTTGAATTTCCAGACTTTACTGGTTTTACATTCGCTTGGTGGAAGAAGATAAACGTTCCTATCAATTGCTTTACCCTGGAGAAAAGCTGTTTTGTAATCAATAGAATGGAGAATCCATGAATTTGAGGCAATAAGGCACAAAGCAATCCTTACACTTTCCTGCATGCATGTGGGACTATCTGTCCTAACTACACAGGTCTCCTCAAATCCTCGAGCACACAGTCGAGCTTTTGTTTTTAATTTACTATTGATAATTTTTGGAGTAACAACTTATTTTACAGAAATGCAATTATCTTCAACCTCATCATAGACATCATTTTTCTTCCAATTTGCTAATTCTTTATGTTTGGATTGAATGGTGTCTTGTAATGACTCAGAAAGATTTTTGTTATTAGAGTTTCTGTAGTATCATCTGACTTAGATAATTCTGAATTCAAGTTAACATCTTCATTAATTTCATTCCATTCTTCAACGTCTCTGTCAAAATCAATAACTTGTTTATCCTTAGCTTCATTTTCAGTGTTCCACTCATTTGTGTATTTGCCTGAACATTTAACAGATTTAGAAATCAGTTTTGTTCTCACACAGCAGTTTTCTCCGTGCAATTTATATTGTACTTGCATATTCTTTTTCAGAGCAATGTTCTTTCTAAATACCAATTGTGAAGGCTATTTTTAGCATTTATACACCACGCTATAGCAATATCAAAGCTGCAATCTGTATCTGCCATTGTTTTAGTCAGCATTTCTCCTAAAACTTGGTTGTGTCTTTCACATAATCCATTAGACCATGGTGCTTCTGCTCCAGTAGTCTTCATGGTAATATTTACTTTTTCACAAAGTTCCCTAAATGCCTCATTAGAGAACTCTCCACTATTATCACTGAGGAATTTTTCAGGGCAACCATAAATACTGATCCATATGCAAAAAATATTTTCTATAATTTCTGCCGGTCATTTGATTTTACAATTGCACAAGCAGACAATCTAGTAGCGTAATCAACTAGGTGAAACAAATGGATGTTCCCAAATTGCTTCAAATCCATAGCTACACATTCACCAAACGTAGTTGCTATTGGCAAACCAACAATCGGTTGTGGCAGATATTTCTGGTATATTTTACATATTTTGCAGTTCTGGGATATTTTCATTATCTCAGCTTGAAGTTCCAAATCATCACTCCCAGTGTATCTTATTAGCTTTTCAGGTTGAGGATGAGCAAACTGACGATGTAATTTAAGAGCTTTTTGCTCAGCATTCATAGTTTTATGGTATGAAAATCTTACTTTGATAAAAGGATTTTTCTGGGCCTCCTCAAGTATATATTGTGACTCACTCAATGGAAGGGCATAATGTCCAGATTGTGTCGTACGTAGGATGATTTTCTGTCCAAGTATCTGGGCTGTATCATCATTAAAATTTAATTTCATCCCAGCTTTCTTCATAGCAAGATAATCTATGCCTCTATTGGAGAAAGCAGGTCAGTAAAAAAATTTTTAAAAAAAGATAGTTTTGCATTGAAAAAAACCCTAACAAAATGGCCTCAGTTAACATAAATAAATCTCCACCTATATTTAAGACAATTATGAAAAGTGGAAAAGCAGGTTACAACTCTGGCTGATTTTCATCACTCTTGAAAAGAGAAAACAAGGACCAGCAATAACTTTCACACTCAGTGAGGATGCTGTATTACAGCTTGGAATAGGATCCATTAACAATGTTAAATATCCTAATACCATCCACTAGTAATCCAATTTCTTTAATAATCCTTCTGGTCCAATTGTTACTTTACTTCTGAACACATCCAACATGGCTACCAGACTCTTATAGATCCTAGTCCTGGTGGCCATTCCTAAACCAAGGGCAGTAACCCATATGACATCAACAATGAGTACAACCATCTCCCCCGCTTTCACTCTAATACTTTCATACTATACTATTTCCTTTCTGCTTTCTATACCGATTCATACGTTTTTCTTTCCTTTTTCTCTTTTTTATATTTTCTTCATTTTCTTCGGCAGCCGTCTTTGATGTTTTTCAACATTTTACTTATGTCTAGCCGTGCCCTACCTCGCAATAATCAAATGAAGAAAATTCAAATGTCTTGCTCTCATATAAAGTTGAGTTATTTGTTGCACTGACATTGATATTAAAAAAAACTTTTTCTATTTAAAAAGTAAAAAACATCTTAATATAATCAATCGTGGATATGAAATATTAAAACTAGACTAAATTTGCATATTCCTTTTAAAAACTAACTCGTTAATTCACTATTCATTTTATTATTAGATGATTGGTTTACGCACAGTTCTATTCATTTTATTATTAGATGATTGCTTTACGCACAGTTCTATTCATTTTATTATTAGATGATTGGTTTACGCACAGTTCTATTCATTTTATTATTAGATGATTGGTTTACGCACAGTTCTATTCATTTTATTATTAGATGATTGGTTTACGCACAGTTCTATTCATTTTATTATTAGATGATTGGTTTACGCACAGTTCTATTCATTTTATTATTAGATGATTGGTTTACGCACAGTTCTATTCATTTTATTATTAGATGATTGGTTTACGCACAGTTCTATTCATTTTATTATTAGATGATTGGTTTACGCACAGTTCTATTCATTTTATTATTAGATGATTGGTTTACGCACAGTTCTATTCATTTTATTATTAGATGATTGGTTTACGTACAGTTCTATTCATTTTATTATTAGATGATTGGTTTACGCACAGTTCTATTCATTTTATTATTAGATGATTGGTTTACGCACAGTTCTATTCATTTTATTATTAGATGATTGGTTTACGCACAGTTCTATTCATTTTATTATTAGATGATTGGTTTACGCACAGTTCTATTCATTTTATTATTAGATGATTGGTTTACGCACAGTTCTATTCATTTTATTATTAGATGATTGGTTTACGCACAGTTCTATTCATTTTATTATTAGATGATTGGTTTACGCACAGTTCTATTCATTTTATTATTAGATGATTGGTTTACGCACAGTTCTATTCATTTTATTATTAGATGATTGGTTTACGCACAGTTCTATTCATTTTATTATTAGATGATTGGTTTACGCACAGTTCTATTCATTTTATTATTAGATGATTGGTTTACGCACAGTTCTATTCATTTTATTATTAGATGATTGGTTTACGCACAGTTCTATTCATTTTATTATTAGATGATTGGTTTACGCACAGTTCTATTCATTTTATTATTAGATGATTGGTTTACGCACAGTTCTATTCATTTTATTATTAGATGATTGGTTTACGCACAGTTCTATTCATTTTATTATTAGATGATTGGTTTACGCACAGTTCTATTCATTTTATTATTAGATGATTGGTTTACGCACAGTTCTATTCATTTTATTATTAGATGATTGGTTTACGCACAGTTCTATTCATTTTATTATTAGATGATTGGTTTACGCACAGTTCTATTCATTTTATTATTAGATGATTGGTTTACGCACAGTTCTATTCATTTTATTATTAGATGATTGGTTTACGCACAGTTCTATTCATTTTATTATTAGATGATTGGTTTACGCACAGTTCTATTCATTTTATTATTAGATGATTGGTTTACGCACAGTTCTATTCATTTTATTATTAGATGATTGGTTTACGCACAGTTCTATTCATGCATAGTTTCTACATTGTGCATAATTGCGTAATATTTGCGGTGAAAAAATTATAACACGCACACATGTGTGTGTATATCTATTTTACAGGATATATATATATATATATATATATATATATATATATGTGTGCAGAATAATCTTCTAAACTAATGAACAAAATCATTATGAATTTGGGAATATATATTCTAAGCAATACGGTTAGTAATATGGGCAAATATAATGCTGTTTTCACAACTAAGATGTCATTGTACAAAGTATTGAAAGAGGTCCCTTCCAATCAAGTTTCTCCTGACCAATGCCGGCAGGTTTGTTGTCAATAACCCAGGTCGTTCAGTGACCCAAAGTGTGAAAAAGTCAAATGACCTACAGGCTGACAGCTAGTGATGGCACAGCAAAAAATTCTCTCTTTTTCTCATCACAAGAGTGAAAACAGTCGTTGAAAACCCGTCACCTAGACATGACACGTTCTACCTAGCGTAGATAATTCAAGTTTTGTGACTTTTGAAATTCAGTGATAAAAATAAATATTTTTATATAAAATGCATTGTCCACTTTTTTGTCAAGTGTTTAATTTTCAGCTGCTATGGTCCTTTTTCTGAAGTCAAGATAATTAATTATCTGCAAAGAATTAAATATTAACCTTATACAACTGATTATTACCCTTCGGCCAGGCAGCAGACCACACACTTTTCAGGATCTAAAATGATGGTCAACTGCTGCTCTGAACAAGGATTTGACTATTGTGATCCCCAGTGGCAGGTGGCACCGTGCCCATGACGATAAGATTCCAACCTGGAATATTTCTGTAGGCACAGCTACAACAAGATACATGCCTCAGGCCACAATAGTATTACACAGGTAAAGGATTACATCAGGAGTAAGGTACTTTCTGGAGTGGTAGAATGATCCAACCATTTTTCCAGCAACTTTAGCAATGGATTTGGTGTAAGTTTACCATTCCAGGTCTGAGGCAACAGTTGAATAGCTTTGTGAGGATGGAGACGAGTTCTGGCTGCAGTTTCTTTAGCACAATGGTATATTGTCAAGACCAGTTTCTTTTCTTTGCATGTAGATTCTTGATGAGTTTGGCAACTTTCTGGACAGATATGTGAATGTCGCTTAGAGTGTTTTCAATTTTGAAGGGAAATTCTGGTACTAGGTGACTCTGATCGCAAAAGCTAGAATTTGATGCAAAGTTCTTTCTGATGCTGAGGAGTTCATCTCTGGTCCACTACTGAGGGTTGGAATAGATGTCTTACATCTGTTCAGTACCTTGTTTGTTATCCTCCAAAACTCATGCGAACTAAGCCTCTGCTCAACAATCCTAGGTCTAAGAGATTGGGCATAACACTTTTTCGCATTTTCTATAACTTTTTTACAGTAGTTGCGGGTAGTTTAAAAGGCAGCTTTGGTTTTGGGGTATCTATTTCTTTAAAAACAATTGAAATAGTGATATTTCTGTGAGTAATGGCAGTGTCATGCCTGGAGATTGTATCATAGCTGGCTGTTTGGTCACTGTTGGAATTTTTTAGAAGGTATAAAACTCTCAATACCAGCGATTAACCAATCAAATATATATTAATAATAATAATAGCAATATTGGATATATTTTTCCTAAAAATGGACCACAGAGGAATTTCTGTGATGAAGGATCTGAAGCTGTCTCAATCAGTCTTTGAGTATCGATACACTCTGAAATGGAAGGGGACATCTGAGGTAATAATTAATTTAGATCTGATCTTAATTGTGATGACTGAGTGATCCGAGGATCCCATTCAGGAGGGGAGGGGGTGTTGTCTCAATTTTATGAGACCCCTTTCCCACCCTCCACACTATCTAAATATATGCAAACTATGACTAAAACATCCACAGTAGTCTACTGATTACAACTATTTCATTGGTTTTGCTAGAATATTTATCATCGAAATATATCTATTATTATACTAAAGCTGACTTAATCAACGTTTGTTTCCCTTAGGCCTTTTGCAAAACGACCTGCCCTGTTCTGACTTAAAAAATAACTATTTTTCCAACTTTTGTGTATTATCAACTGGTGCGCAATGGTTAATATTTTATAATTTGGAGTAAAGTTTAATCATAAAACTTTCAAATAAATTGTTAACACATACAATTTATTATCAATTTGGTAAACTACAAAAATAGTCACATAAACTATTAAAATATATACATCAATTTTTTTGTATCCTTATTTGTACCCCAAAAAGTTACACTTTAGTTTTTATTGTACTGTTCTATACAGTGTTATCCCCATCTTAACCCGACGAACCCAGGAAACGCCTGATAAACTTGCCAGTTGTAAAAAGAATTAAAGTGGCAGTCTGCTGAAGTTACGAAAATATAACAAAGTGCCCATGAATTTCCTTACTGTTTTAATCTTTAATCTTTGCAGTAAATAAAGAAGTAATGCAACATCTTTTCAATATACATACTGCCCTCCCCCTCCCCCCGCCATCTTGCCATGGCAACTTTGAAGGATTCGGAAAATTTTTTTCAGACACGAAATGAATTAACAAAACCTTTTTATAACAACAACAAAAGGTGTTTATTCACAAAGTTGCCTCTACCGTTTCGTATAGGTAGAAAGAAACTTGGCCGAGAGAGGAAAAGGAAATTAAAAATTCTTAGAGCTGCCTGAGGTCTGTCAGCAACTATCTTCAGACGAAGATAGTATTTGCTGTGAGCGTCCAGTGGACAGGGGCAGGAGAAAGAGTGTTTGCTTGCTGGGGTCTCTCTGGAGACTGTCTGTGATTCCCAAAGGGGCTGAAGTAGTTCTTCTAGTCTACAGAAGGAATCAATGCACCCTGCATGCTGATTGGTCAGTGTGTGACCCACTCACTCAATGGGGACATTTTTCTGAGGGAGAAAATAGGTCTGTTTATGACCACTACAGCCCCACAATGAGGATCTACCCTGTAGTAAATAGTCACATAAACTATTAAAATATCTATTTTTGTGTATCCCTATTTAAGGAGACAATCCTTATAGGGCAAAATTAGACATAAGATCCGTTTTTAATGTGGGATGTATCTATCTCCTCCCAAAACTGCACTGTGGACGGGACAAAAATAAAAATTGCCCCAGTCGAGAAGGATTTCTCAGCCTTTGACTGAGGACAGCACAGGAGGATACAACAGATAATTTGCTAGTTTTATTGTTCAGGTATGTTATTGACATTGGATATTATTTAAAAACAATTAATCTTTTAATAAAATCATGACTTGTATATTTATTGTTATATCATTTACTTTTTATTTTAAAATTGCTAATTTAAAAACAATACTTAGTAGAATGCGGCCAAAAATGGATGGTTACATTCAATGCTACTAAGACAAAGCTCCTTTCCTTTAACAATTATAAGAAACCTTTTCAACCACCAATTATGATGGCCGATAGCAATCTTCCCCATGGTCTAACGTTTTAACTCCTTGCTCTAACATTCACAAGCAACATTGCCAAGTGGGAACAAATAGACAGAAGATACTGCCAAGTCTGCTGCAAAGAAGGTCGGCTCCCTCTACTAGGTCAGTAAACCTCTCACACCTGCCAGTATCAAATGGTGGCTTTATAGAGATATCTCTATAAAGCCACCATTTGCTCATGCATGGAGTATTGTTGCCACATCTGGGCTGCTACACCAACCACTAGTCTCTTCCTCTTGGACAGGCTGCAAAAAAAGAGTATCTGATCATCCTGTCCCATCGTAGCAATGTTGCACCTCTATGCTTGTTTTACAAGTACTTCCACACAATCTACTCTGATGAACTCACTGCACTTGTAAATATCCAGGCAAACCCAACTAGCAGCAAAATCCCACCCTTTCAATGTAGAGGTCCCCATATGCCGAAAATCTTTGAACTCCCTCCTTGCTCCCTGTTTCCCAGACTTTACCAACGCACAGAAATTTAAATGTAATGTGAACAAATATCTTGTTGCACAACTCCCCACTTAGCATGCTCCCTATAAATCTGACTCTTTATCACAGTAGTCTCTTACGGCTCAGTGGCAATAGGCCTTGTTTGGGGGAGGGGGGTGAATGAAAGTAAAACAAACATATTTTTCATGCAATATTTACCTTTTCTTAACAAAAATGAGGTGTTTAATTTTTTTAATTGAAAAAAACAATAAATACATAAAATCATGATTTTCCTAACACCAATATCATAGACACCTGTAAATGGGGAAATTACTAAACAACGTTATAGCTCCTCATAAGTAAGTTCATGGTTGGGGGAGAAGAAGCTTCAAAAATAAAATTAAATCCTTCTTCATCTTTAACATAATAAAAAGAATCCCTAAAATTTGGCTTTAGTTAATGTGAAATTTGCAAATCTGTTTTTTTTATTTGCTACTTTTATAGATGGAGGTTCCTGTTCACAATATAAATACAAGGTCAAAGTGATCCCTAACTTTTGTACATGTAGTTTTCTTTCATTTTTGAGGGGACCCATCTATTTAATTGCTGTTTAAAATTAAATGCATTATCATTCTGTAAAGTGTGTGCATATTTATGTTGCACTCACTCACTCACTATCCAGGTTTATTGTCTATGTTCCCTTTGACAAGAGGTTCGACGTTGTCTTGGTGTCCTTCTGCTAAGTCTCCAGTGATCACGATTGTGGGGATTGACTGTGCCTATTTGCCAATATTTAGGGTGCTTGGCTTTCTTTTTGCTGTTCAGTCTTAGGTCTCTGCAAGTGCTGATATATTCCTTGCTTCTTTCAACATGCCCGAACCAGCAAAGACGCTTTTCCCTTATGAGGACATTAACTTTTAAGATGGCCAATTTCTCAAGTAGAGTGTCTGCCCTAATGTTTTGGATCTGGTCTGGCTTTATGTTGCATATCCACCTAATCATTGCCTTGTCATTTCTCTGGAGTCAGGCAAGTGAGGCCCAGGTTACAACACTCATTGCCATATAACATCACACTTCTTATGCATCTATCATAGACCTTACCTCTGGTAATAATTGGGATAGCTCAAGATGTTAGGATTGGGAGAAGTTCTCCAGACTATCCCCAAGCTGTCATGATTCTGATGGTCGAACTTTTGCAGCCATCTCCAGCACTCAGCATATCTCCTAGGTAGTAAAAAGGAGTCTACCACCTCCATGGTGTCTTTGCCTATTTCAGCTTCTGTGTAAGGGCGGCCCTCCTAGACATCTCTTACATCTGAAGTCTGAATCTAGTGTGAGCCTACCATGCATCCGCTGCACTTTTGTGCATCCATAGAATGCAGTGGCTGCACTCTATTGCATTGCTCCTAACTCCCTTTCTACATACCGCACATGGGTATTGACCAGAGTCCTTCAAAGACTGGAGTTCTGGGCCACCATCACCTTTGTATTTCCAGTGTTGACTCTCAGACCTTTTGCTTCCATGCCTTTCTTCTATACTTTCAATCTTTTTTCCTGCTCGTTCATTGTCTCTGCTATTATGATCAAGTCATCGGCATACAGTAGCTCCCATAAGCACGCTGTTCGGAACTCAACCTTATAACATTTGTTGAAATTCCTTCCATGTACTTCTTTGAAAATATATCTTGCATTGAGCTCAAGCTGAAAAATCTTCACAAAATTCTTTTACAATTTTTAATAGGGGTGGGACATAGTGGGTGATAATTTCAGATTCATGTGAGTGGTATTTTTTTGTGTTCATTTATACATAAATAACACTAAACAATCAAACATTTTGAAAATTTTGCAAAATTCAGAAGGTGCAGGCCAAACTTAGCCATTAGGGCTCTACGGGACTCAAAATCCATCATTTTTCGGTGAAAAAGTGGTTTCATGCGACATTGCAGGTCCTAAAACATCCTCAAAAGCTATGAATGGATATAGATGGTTAAATCTGATATAGTACTGTAATTTAGGACCATTTTCAGGCTGTGAAAGGGTCTTCATGAATGTAAAATAGCCAAAAACTAGTGAAAAATAGCCCAAATTAGCCAAAATCCTACGTTAAGCAACCTAATGGTTCCCAAGCCTCTACAATGGTTATGAATGGGTGTAGATAGTTGAAACCATTGTAGTGTTGAAACCATTGCATTGTATTATATTCAAGCAGTTTAATAACAATTATTTTCTTTTGTTTTCAGTTCAGTCCAGTTTAGTTGAGAAGATAGGATGAGTGGAACAAAGTACCAGTACGATGATTGGGATTTCACTTTGCTTGAAAACCTCCCAACTGTACATGAGTGCGTTTTGGCCATAGTTTATCATGCTCCAACTTATGGATCTACAAAACAGAAAGAGCATCTCCATCAATTTTCTCTGTGTCTGCTGGCTCACTAGCAAAGAGCATTTGGAAGAGACATTAAACTAACAACAATAAAAGGAGTGAAAGATAAACTTGATCAATACTTGAGAGAGTACAATAGCAAAGTTCAGAAAGGCCCTGGATCGAAGAGGTCAAACTTGATTCAATGGAAGACGAAAAATCACATTTTTTTCAATATTCTGGGAAAGGGTGTTGACGTGGAGACGTTTGATGCAAATGAGAAAAAGTTTTTCTTTGATCAAGTTGCACTCAACCGGAAGGTCATAATTGACAACATGCATATTGATGAAGAACATGAATCAATGGTTGTCGAGACGGAGGAAAGGGAGGAGCAAGAGATGGCTATTTCAGTTACAGAGGAAGAAGAAAGGGTTAAAATACAGTACTCTCGACGATAGTGATACTAATATCAATTTTGCTGTGCAGCGGTCAGGGAGGGTACGTACCACACTCAGCTGTAATGAAGTTGGAGTTCAGACAGATATGACTTTCAATCTCCATGAAGGAAGCAAAAACTCCATCAAGATTGCACTGGCTGCTTCTTCATCAGCCGCAAACATTTCTCCAGAAGCAGCACGGATGGCGTATAAGGTTGCAGCTGAGGAACATCTGGGGCTGAACTACGCTCTGAAAGCTGATGTTGAAAAAGATGAAGTTGAACCACCGAAGAATAAACGACCTCACACTGAGGAAGAATATATACAATACAAGAATGTTCTCCCATCAGCAAAGATAATTCGGAAGATGAAGCACTTGATGACAATCCAGGAAGAAAGGAATGCTGCCTTAACACTTCTTGATACTACTCCATCTTAGGTGGTAACCTTCCACTATGACACCACAACCCGCAAAAGACTAAATGGTGAGTGGCCATCATTGGTGATTCAAACTTCCAGTGGGAAGAAATTTCGTCTGCGTTCACTAAACATGGCAGTTGAAGATCGAAGGAACATGGTAAATCTTTTTTTGGCATCACTTAATCGTTTGTCTCTGACAGTAGAGTGCAATAAAGCTTTGATTTGGGAAAAACTGACAGCTGTCATGACAGACTCCGTTCAGAAGAATCTCCAAATTGAACAGCTGATCGCTGTGTCGCTCTCTTCCAATCATGTACCTCTACATCTCCTATGTGTGTCCCACAAATGTGAAGCTTTTGATGTTGGAATTTTTGGAAACCATTGTAGAGGCTTGGGAACCATTAGGTTGCTTAACGTAGGATTTTGGCTAATTTGGGCTATTTTTCACTAGTTTTTGGCTATTTTACATTCATGAAGACCCTTTCACAGCCTGAAAATGGTCCTAAATTACAGTACTATATCAGATTTAACCATAGCTTTTGAAGATGTTTTAGAACCTGCAATGTCGCATGAAACCACTTTTTCACCGAAAAATGATGGATTTTGAGTCCCGTGGAGCCCCAACAGCTATTTTTGCCCTGCACCTTCTGAATTTTGCAAAATTTTCAAAATGTTTGATTGTTTAGTGTTATTTATGTATAAATAAACACAAAAAAATACTACTTGCATGAATCTGAAATTATCACCCATTACGTCCCACCCCTATTTTTAATTGAATTAGATGAATACATTACCTTTGATGTTATTTCGTATTTGGCTTTTTGTTTTATTTTAAAATATTTAAACAAATACATTTTTTCCTATGATTTATTATTTCCTATTCTAATAAAAAATAGTCATTCATTCATCATCATTATTATCGGTTTAACATTTTACATGCTGGCATGCGTTGAACAGCTTTAAGAAATTGAATTCCAAACCAACCGATCTCTAGCCAGGTCTTTATTTACCCCTCATTCTCTCAAGTCGTTTATCACTCATAACTTGTGTGAAAACTCCTAGTGAGTAAATTAAATAATAATTTTGTTTTCTTTTACCTTTTTTTTTAGATTAAAAGCACTGCTGAGATTGAGGATCACATCAAAGAGGGTGAAGTTCGGATAGAATTGGGTAAGTCTCAAGTACCAGAATGTTTTAATATTTTGATTTCATTTATTACCAATCTATTTACTTTTTCTCCTTCTGTTGCTGCAATTGCTCACATCATAGGTATTCTAGTTCTGGTCTTTTTCGTAGATGCCACCATTCACTCCATGGTTTTAGTGTCGGATTCCAAGACTGGGGCATCACATCCCAAATCGCTACAGACTTGCATCTTTCTAAGCATGCTACATATTAGGATTCTGTGATTCTCCTGTCAGATGAATAAAGTTGGATAATGGATACTAGTGCAGACTATGGAATTGGATCAAGCAGAATTCAAATCCATTTGGATCTCTCGCATTCACTTGTATTGGCATACTATTGAGAAATGTATCCAGACTTCTCTCCAGCTATGGGTGAAATAAAAAACTTTTGTTCAATGACACCTCGAGTTTAGCCAGTTGACCTTTGCTGACCTATCAGCTGTTACATTTGCTGCTATTCTCAACTAACTAAATTATATATTAGATGAGCTACTTGCTCAATATATAACAGTTTATGAACAGTATTATTTTGACATTTCCTCTTATTTCTTATGGCGATCTGCAATAATATTAAAACCTTTTTATAGTGGCTGTAATAAAACAAAATCATTACAAACTTTTATTATTTTTTATCCATACATCCAGTTTTTTTTGTATAAAAATAATGTTATAAACGGAATTTTACACAGAAGGCTAAAGTAATGAGAAATTGGGAAATTCTATTAGAAATTAAAGATTATCTGCTTACAAGTGCTCAATTTCCCCTTTCTTGTTTTTTGTTTTGTTTTTATTTTTACCAGAAATCAATTGAATTCTTTGGATCTATTACTTGGGATATATAAACAGATCTATTCATAATTTTGGTCTGCTTATAGAAACACTAATTGTGTTTTTACTTTATTCATATTTTCATGTATAGCAAGATTGAATGTGGATGTATCAAAATGATGTTAAAAACGGAATTCACCACATAAGAAATCAGAAAATACCATTAAAAGTTAAAGATTAGAATTAGGGTTACATGTCAGGATATGACATCATGTACAGGAAGTCCAAAGTGAGACATAGAAAAGAAGATAGAAAAATCTTCTTTGGCAGGTAAGCTAACTGTGTTTTGATATCTTTTTCAAAGCTCTTTTTTCAATGCTCCTCCCCCTCCCCCTACCTAGAAACGGGTGATGGGAAGATTATGTAATGCGTACCTTTGCAGTGTTGTAAAAAAATAAATCATCAAAGAGCATGATGCCATTGAGCAAATATTTTTAAAATTTGATACAGCTACAAAGAGAAAAAAGAAAAAATCAACATAGCTGTCTACTTACAACATGTCAATGAGAGACAAACTGTTTTCTGTTAATGAGAACATGATTACAGGCAATCATCTTATGTTACTAATGGCTTATTAATGCCACATAAAGTTACAGTTGACCAGACTTAAATGATGTTTTTTGAGTTCTAGTTTGATATTTGTGATTTGCTCTTCAAAATTCTGTTCTAATACATTTAGGCACTTTATTATAGTATAGCGTGAACATAAAAATCCCAGTCTTTTCTTTAAGTACTATTATGGCATGTATTCTTCGGAATTGTCTGATTTATCCCCTGCTTCCTTTGTTCAATTTCGTTTGACTCATTGGTCTAGTGGTCTTTATCAATTTGCTGTTTTGATACCTCATAATACAGCTTCTCATTACAGCAGCTTCTTTTCAAGAACTACAGGCTTGTGGAACTCTCTTATCCTGCTGACTGATTTCGTCCTACCTATAGCCTTGGTCTTTTCAAGACTAAAGTCAATAAGCATCTCCTGTCTTTGCAATAATCATCTTTCATTCTATTTAGCTCCCTACATCAAGTGGTGTCATGCTTTGTCACTCCAGGCTTCCATAATAAAAGTATTAAAACTTTTTCTATCATAGATATTGAGAATATCATTACTTATCATGCAGATCCATCATTTATCCAAATACAATTGTTGCATGTTGTATAATTGTTTCTATATAATGTAATTTTGGTATATATATATATATATATATATATATATATATATATATGTATGTTTATATACATATGTTTGAAGGTACACAACTTGTAAATACTTTTATATGAAGGGGGCAGAAAACTGTCTTTTAGAGCTCTTTCGCCCCAAATCTCATCAAGAGACAATCGTTGGTAACATATAATAACAAAAAAGAGCAACATTGGGGAAATGAAATACTGATGAAATTGAAAAGTGTGTTTAAAATAAATAAATTAAATTTACTTATTAAAAAAAAACGTTTAAAAGGCATTAGTTTAAAAGCCAAAAAAAAAGAAAATGTCCTAACTTTCCCACAAAAGAACCAGCCTCATTCTACTTGCACACACAGGGCTTATATATGGCGGTAATGACTTATTCCAGAATTTTAAGATGAGATATGGAATCATCCCTATGCAAGAACTTAAATCACTCTATTTTATACTTACTGGCACAGTATGCATTATCTGCTAAAATGCTGGTAAATAGAAAATTCCAAGACTGAAGAAGAGGGCACAAAGAATTAGGTCTACCCTGTCTGATTTTGGATGGGACATGCTGGTTGATCCATATCTCCATGTGTAAAACAGTTTGCCCAATATAACCAGCTGGCAATTAAAATGTTAGACAATATTATTATTTTTGATATAGGGCAAACTGTCTTTGGAGAAAGATGAAAAGGCAGAAATTGTGCCAAAAACCAAAAAGAAGCAACACATTTAGTGATTTTCTTGCAAAATTCCTGACTAGTACCATCCATCCAAGGCAATTTAAACTAGACACCTTGAAGGGCTAACAGATTTGATAGAATTCAAAGCTACAACTTTTTTATTGATGCAGTCCAAACATAAATCATTTGGATTTTTCAATTCCGATATCCAAGTGTGTTGGGAGAACAAATCATGAGCGCTTGGAGCATTAAAGTGTAGATTAGACCTAACTTCCTAGTCTTAGGTGCGAAAGAGCACCAATTCAAGTAAAGACCCTTGAATGTGAGTTTGCAGTAAACGCTAATTCCGAATTTCCTTCTAGATCTCTCAATAAGAACATCTAAAAAGTAGAGACAAATCACCTTTTCAACTTCCATGAAAATCAAAGCTTCACTATGAGAGGATAAAGTCACAGAAGTGTCATCATCTTACAAAGACACTTGACTTAGACACTGAACTAAATAATAAGCTCTCATAATAGCCGACAAAAAATGTCTGCTAATTCTGGGGCTAAGGGACTTCCCATGGAAACTCATCAATCTCTCTATACATGATCTTGTTCAAGCTGAGTTCAACAGACAACGAAATCTTGAACAAACAAGGTGGGTTGCTTTGATAGTCAAAGAAGACCCCAAAAAACGTTATTAAAGGTTTCTTGTCCTTCTTTGATACTTTTCGTTTATGTATGTTCTGTTGGTGATGCATTCGCTAAAAACCCTTTTCATCTAAATATCAGAAGCAACTCACACTGCTTGTTCATTCAAGATTTGCTTGTGAGATCAATGATGAGGGTAGACATATTTAACTTTTCTAGTACTACGCTGTCAGATGTGGAGACTTTGGTTCTGTGCAAGAGTTTGGAATTTAATATGCCTCCGATCAATATTGACAAAGAGAAAACGCTTGCTCCATTTGAGGTCCTTTTCTCTCAAGTTAAGCACCATACACCCATTTCTCTTTATCATCTTTCTTCAATGAAATTGCATCTGACCGATTTAGCACACCAGTATAATAACTCTCTCATTGACTCCAATGCTTTTGTCTGGAGACTAACCCATGTCAAGACTGCTAAATTGTTGAAATCTAATCATAATATCTATATTTGTAAATGAGATAAGCGTAATTGTGTTCGAAGATGTTAATCATTCTTAATGATTTATTAAAGTTTTGTGTAGTCGGCCCTTTTAAGACATCTGACAACACTTATAGAAATGAAGTCAAATTGCAGAAACGATTATTATACTTTTATAAGAAGTTTTTTTTACTAAAGAAACCTACAATTTTTAAAAGTATGCATGATTTCTATAATGCTCATTGTATTTCCAATTCTTTCCGATTTTTTGACCGTTTATGCGAAGTGAAGTCTTATTCTGATAATTAGTTTTATTTCAATAAATATTAGATTAATAGTAAAAAAAAAACAACATAATTCAGTGTGCATTGATCAAAGTTTCTTAGAGCGAGAAACACACATACAGACACAATATTTTGTCTGATAGTTTTTATTAATACAAAGACTGATGAATGTAGTGGCTATTATTAAAACAATTTATATCAAAGTACAATGAATGCAATGGAAAGTTAAAATGTATATTTTAATCAAACATGTGGCAATTACTTATAAATAGCTTAAAATGTGTTGCTTCACTGTTACACAAATAAATCAAACCAACATCATTCAGAAAACTTTCACATTTAATTAACATTGTAAGCTAACAAATATTTTCACAGTATTCCCTTTGTTTTTCGTGTTCTTAATGTAAAGCTAACAAATATTTGATAGCGACCATGTATTTGGGTATATCTTTCTCATACAGGTGGTCATCATTTTTGTGTTGTGTTTTCGAGGATATGGAACAATAGTAAAGAAACAGTTGGATTTACATACATAAACAGATAAAAGTTTATCAAAGACAAATGTAAAAGGGGTTATAAAACATGTAGGGTGGTACGCAATATAAAAAACAGGATTGTCAGGATTGGAGATAGAGAAGATGCATGAGCAATATACAAGTAATGCACTTTGTGTCATATTTTATGAGTCTATGCGACTGCTATCAGAAAAGGAACCTGAGTGATACGGTGTCAGGATTTGTAACGGTCATGCAAAAATGGCTAGTCAGTTGGAACACATCTGGTGACTTTGAAAGACCAGCTAAAAAGTAAATACGGTCTTCTCCTAACTTCCATAGAGGCATGGAATGAGTTTTCTTAACTACTGGACAGCAGAGCACATTTCCTAACATTGACCAGAATAAATCGGAGGGAGGTAACTCTGACAATTCTGCAACCAACAAGTCTTCTTTTATAATTGAACATTTCTAGTCTGTACTGGATTTACTTTTTGGATTAAAAAAAAATGAAACCTGCAAAGCAATATATTATCTTTAACTATATTTAATAACCAAACTTTGTTAAAGTTGACATTTAATAGGCAAGATACCTATTATATATGAACAAAATATATAAAATGAATCTGACAGTGGAGTCTGTGGGGAGCAGAAGCCATGTCGACACCAAGTCTAGTTAGTATATAATTGATATACATAAGAATAATACAATCTGTTTTCTTTTATAAACCATTATTGACACAATGTGTTTACTGATGATTAATAATAAGTAATGATAACAAGAAGAAATACTTCTTTTTTTTTTTGCTAACTGAATGATGTGTGCAGCTGATACTCAAGAGGCAATTGGTGGTTGCATCTGTTTGACCTTGTGTTTCAGAAGTATTTTGGATTCGTTGACCTTTGCTTTTTGAGGTTAATGGAACAAAAAATGAGGGTAAGAAAGCTTTGTACATTTGATTGATTGTAACAAGGCGGGTGGGGACGTCTGCTCTGCCAACAGAACCAACAGCTGGTGCCCCCCACACTTATGTATGCATGATGCAAATGCTATAAATCCCATTTCTAAGTTAAAAAAAAGCTTATTTTAAATAAAAGCAAACAAGTATTTTGTCTGACGTTCTACTAACTGATCTATTTGGACTTTCTTATAAATAGAGCTTAAAACATTACTTTAACAAAATAATTGTAGCTTTTGCATGACGTCATAGATTTATGATTTATGTCATGTTTTAAAGTATGAATTCAAGCATAACGATAATAAATAAATGAATAGGCAAACATTATCAATAGTGTTGGAAATTATTTTAATAGTCCAAAACAATTTATTTTGCTTCAATTATGTATTGGCGTTAAAAATAATTTAATATTTAATATATACAAGAATGTGGGCCCGTAAGGCCCATAATTCTAGTTTTGTAAAAAATGATTTGAGAATGATGAAATGCAACACATTTGGTAGTGTAATTAATTGTGTTTTGTGTTCCACCTTTTAAATTATATACATGCAATACACATGAAAACAATTTAATTGTTTAAAATATCTCAATAATGGCATATATAGAAAGAGCTTGATGATCTAAGAAAGAATCTTTTTAAATTTTTTAAATCTGACTAAAAATAAGGAAGTTATGACAAGATTAAGCAATGAAATTTACCATATAAGTGTTTTTTTATACAAGGAATCAGAATGTGCCACTGAAAATCTCCAGAAATTAATGGTTTCCAAGTAATCTGCACTAAGTGCACATAAATATGCTGCAATACTTTAAAAATACCATGTATCCATTAAAAGAAAGAAGTTAGAAAACTCAAAGTTGAATTGTAATACATTTGATGTACAAGAAACTAAAATCTAATACTAGGACTGTTTAAAAATGAATATATTGCAAGATTTCTTTGGCATTATTATAGATTAACACCTTCCGCTAACTCACCCCCTTACCTCCCCAAAATATGAGATTCTACTTTTTATATTTAGCCAATTACATGTTAACACCCTGAAAAACTTGGTAGATAGAAAGAAACAAAAACAATTATTTTAGAATTTAGAGTGGGGATCAGTTTCACATAAAATAATCCCCTATTTCAAGGCCATTCTAGCGTTTTAGGACAGTTAATTATTTTTTCTATGGGAGATAAATCCTGTGCGTTTTTCTTGTTTTGTTTGTTTTTTTCCTTTTTTTTTTTTAGACGATTATGAGGGTCTTTGTGGGAGGAGGGGGGCTTACCACTTGAACTTCAGGTTAGTGGTAGGGCTAGAGGCAATTAAGTGTGAACACCCTGAAAACTTAGCAGAAAGAAAAAAAAACAATTAATTTAGAATTTCGAGTGGGGGATTAGTTTCACATATATTTAATGTAGAATAATTCACCATTTCCGAGCCATTCTAGCGTTTTAGGGCATTAATGAATTTTTTTCTATGGCAAATAAATCCTGTGCGTTTTTTTTTTATGGGCGTCTGCTTTTTTTTTTAGGATTAGGGCTTCCTACTCGGACTTAGGGTTAGTGATAAGGTTAAGGAAGGGGTTTTGTTTTGGATGGAGGTTGCCATTCGGACTTAGTGTTAGGGTTAAGGGAGATTTTTAGGGGGTGGCTTGCCACTCATATTTAAGGTTAATGATACAATACGTTCAAGAAGGCATTTTAAGGAGGTGGGCTTGTTAGTCGTGTAAGGAGATGATGGGAGGAGATGAAAGGGGTTATCCTTTTATCTTCTCGTAAAGAAACGGAACAACGAAAAGTATTTCTGTAACTATAACAAAAAGGGGTTTTATTAACTCAAGGTTACCTATACCGTTTGGTATAGGTAGAAGAGAGTGGGACGGTGTCCGTCTGAGGAAGAGGAAGAATATAAGAGTTCAGGTGAAGATGGTAGTAGTCTTCGAGTGAGGTGACATCGGCAGGAGAGAGAGTGTTTCCTTGTTCCTCGCTGGTGATCTCTGCGATGTGTCCAAACTGGTGCCAGGAGATCGTCTGATCTTTTTCCTCGAACTCTAAGGGGACATAAGTAGTCCCTTAGGGAACTAACGCTATTACTGCGCCCTGTGATTTGATTGGACAAGCCAGCTCACAGGGACAGTGATTACGCATTCAAAAGTAGTCCCTATTGGTGACTGCTACAGTCGTACCTAGAGTTAATGGTAGAGTAATTATTTATTTTATAAATTTCACTAAAAGGCAAGAATAGCCGGGAAATCGGAGATCATTTTACATTAAATTTATATGCGAAACTGATCCCCCACTCTAAATTTAAATTATTTTTTGTTGTTTTGTTTTTTCTTTTTTTCGCCAAGACTTTAAGGGTGTTCACACGTAATCGCCTAAAAAGTAGAATCTTAATTTTTCTTTTAATTGGCGACTAGAAAGTCATTACTACTAGAAGTTCGATAGTTGAGTCAAAACCAGTATTTTTTTAAAGTATTTTTTATAAAAGAACCAAATAGGATTAACTTTTTTAAGCACAAGAAGTATTTTTGTCTTATTTTTACAAAGCTTTACAAGACTAGGTTATATTAACTGCTGCTGATTGATTGTTATATCAGCAATACTAGCAGCCATTGTTGACTTTCGCTCAAAAAAAGGACAATATTTTTTCGGATAAGGTAATTTAAAATTACTACTACGGAAAGACAAAACAACATACAATTATAATTTTAATGCATAAAGAAGATAAAAGATTAATTTATTTACTAGTTGGGTACGAAAAATGTAAGAACATTTTCTATATTCATATTTTCAAATTTTTAAAATTTGTTCTAGAATGAAAATAAACAAAAATCGCCTCGTGTTTATAGCTGCTAACTATTACTGCTGCTACTACTACTACAGTCAGTTTTTCAAACTATAAATAGAAAACTTTTTTTTTTCGGATAGGGTAATGAAATATTATTACTACCAAAAGAGAACACATATATACAATTATAATTTTAATGCATAAAAAGTAAAAAGATTGATTTACTTACTAATTGGGCGACAAAAATGTATTTTTCAAAAATGTTCAACCCACGTCATATTGAAGGATTATTTTTAAAATTTCAAAAAAATGAATGAGCCAATTTACTTTGTACACTAACAAACATTAAAAGTGATGTTTCTCCTGATTGGTTTCCAAATTTAGGACGAAATTCTGCACAGAGGGATGGTACGAAAGTTTTAAACAAAGGGGCGGGGGTAAAAAAATAAAGTGACATAAATTGCTGAAAATAGCGTTAACATTTTTTGGCTTTATTTGCTCAAAACTCTTAAAAATATATTATGTATATTATCATTCATGAATGCGCGTGAAAGGATATTCATTTCCTAACAAAATGATGGTATTTTGAGCACTTAAAGTGCTTTAGTTTTTAAGATATGACAATTTTAATAGAACTACCCTGAAATCTGTGATTATCAATACAGTTTTCTGGTCGATGTGTATTGCTACTAGAAGAATACCTATTCAAGGAAGATAAAATTCATTCCCCGAACAGTTTTGCACTTCTTTTATGTATCTTTACAAAGATTAAAATCAAATTCTAATGATGCTAACCCTTATATCTAGAATCCTGATTTCAATTTTGATCAAAATCCATTACATAGTTTTGATTCTAAAAAATGTCTAAAATTTAAGGCTCAATATTTATTAATTGATGTCTAATACTTATTGTTAAAATTTCACAAAAATCAGGTATCTGCATTTTCACAAAGGACTTCACCTTTTCTTTGACCCTTTGCATAAAAGTAAAACTAAACATAGTCCAGATTTGGACCCCTTATGCCTAGCAGCTGTGTTAGAAAATTCATAATGAATTAGTTTAAGAGTGAATCCTGTACATACAAATATATAAACATACACATACCTTACTAATATATAAATATGTGTGTGTGTGTGTGCATGTGAGGTATATATAGAGGATGATAATTGAACCAAATGTGTAGATAACAAACAGGGAAATAATTAATAGTCAGGTACAGATTAATTGAGGAAAAAAAAGTTATGATTTGAATCAATATTTCGCCTATAACTAGGTTTTATCAAGATACATTATAAAGGACAGACTGCAATACTTTATATACAATGGTATGATGGTAGGAGTAAAAATCCAAAATACTTGTTAGGGTGGGAGAGGGTTGTTTTGTAAAATTGTTGTTAATGAAAGTTCTAGTGAGCAATTTGCATGATAGTTTAATTCCTTTCGTTATTTGCGCATACGCTAATTCTTTCGTTCTTTTCTTCTTTTTTTATATAGTTAAGCGACAGCCTTAAATCTCCTTCATAATTGTGTGTGCGAACTTCTTTTACCTTTTCTTCTAACCTTCATGGTCGACTGTTGCTGTGCACAATTCTATTACACTTTCTTTCTCTTCCCTGAGATGTCTCCGCTACTATGGTCGGATTCCTCATTTTGTCCCATGTCGACTCTCCTTCTTTGTCACTTTCCTTTTCTATATTGATTGCATTTTTTCATTGTCTTCTTCCTTCTGTTATGGCTATGTCGTCATAGTGGCTGTATAAATAGAACTTCTCGTAACAGAAATTACAAGGCATATTTTCTGTGTTTTTTTTGTTTAATTTAGAGAGAGATATTCATGTTTTACAATTATAAAATCATTTTTCAGAAGGGAGAGAAAAATGAATTGACTAATTAGATAGATAGATAAATGGACAGAACAAATAGACAGCACCTTTCAAGTTTTTCTTAATTAATACTACATCTTATAGTCTCTTCAAACTTCCACCCGGGATATCTTCTAAATCCTTTGTCCTTTGTTAATTCGATATCTGTGACATCATCACTTCATGTCCTCTAATATCCTTTGAGTCTGGCCTCGTTTGACCTCACCCTTCAAATTTAACCTTACAGGTCAGATATGCTCGTTATTTTCCTGGGAACTGGTTTATTTTGCAGTCTCATTTGTCATTTCTACCTGTACTAATCTGCCATACTAGTGCACGTAACTACTATTCAACATACGTCCATCTATAATGTAACAGTGTGGGTAGTTGGTCAGTATTGGGTGATTCTTCATAAAATAGTTAGTGACAAGGCACACATTTTTTTTTTTTTGACACTGGAATATTGAACAGTTTATCAAAGATGACAACACATGCGTCTCCCCCCCCCCGTATCCCCTTTATATCTGTATTTTTTCCTTTTTCTTCTATTTTGTCTTTTTTTCTTCTATTATTCATTTGTAATATTTCCTCCAAATAAATAACTTTTTTTTCTCTTAGCTTTTACATATCTGCCAAAGATATTAACAATACTTACACGTCATAAATTAAATACAGTCTATTTCACATGATTTCCAATCCATTATCTATATCAGATACATATTCCTTAATAAATTCTTTTTGGTTCTATCACCTAACTCTGACCCCTGAAATTGGACCAAGTGTAATTTCAGCACCTTAATTTTACAAGAAGTTTAATGTAATAAAAAAATCTGAGGTTTCTGAATGTATTTTGTATTTTAAAATTCCTTCCAAATTTATATTTGCTTCTTACAATATATATATATATATATATATATATATAAAGGGAATGGTTTGGCTTTTGCTTCTCTAATTCCTTTCCATTCTTCTTCATATATATATATATATATATATATATATATTAGGAAATGGAAGTTCAACATTTTTTTTTTATAAGCATCGAGGAATTAGTATTAAATTGAGAATAAAAAGCCCTTTTTCAATGCAAGACATATTTATTTCTTCTTTTTTTTGACATGTATCTTATCAATTTCGGAGATAAACTCCATCATCAGAGATATTTCTCTTTTTTTTTTTTATAAAGATAAACAAACTTTTTTTTTTTAGTTTTGTTTATCGGTAAAACATCATTTAAAAAAAAAAAAAAATGTTGAACTTCCATTTCCTAAAATACCAGCATGCTGCCCGATGCGTTTCCGTTCAACCAAAGAGCCGCTAAGTTACACCAGACGCGGACAATACGTCAAATAACAAGCAATAACGTTTTACCAATAAACAAAACTAAAAAAAAAAAGTTTGTTTATCTTTATAAAAAAAAAAGAGAAATATCTCTGATGATATGTTTATCTCCGAAATTGATAAGATACATGTCAAAAAAAGAAATAAATAAATATGTCTTGCATTGAAAAAGGGCTTTTTATTCTCAATTTAATATATATATATATATATTTCTTTCTTCTGTGCTTCCAATAATAAAAGTTAAAATAATTAATTTTTGATATGGCGCGATGCTAAGCTTGTTCTTTTCAGCTGCATGCATAAGTGTGATTAAAGTGTGTTAAAATATGTCTTTAACCTAAAAGAATGCAAGACTAATTTTTATTTTTTGCTTTGATTTAGAAAACAAAACTTTTATGTAAAATTTGCTGGAAAACAAACAAAAATAAAATTAATTTCATGTTACATGAAACGTGCTGTGTATAGATCACATTATAGGATAAAGACCTTGTTTCAAGTAGTTAGACTTAGGCAGCAGTTGGTGTCTCACAGTGGTGGCCTTTGTCCTCGTAACCAACCTAGAAGAGAAATGTTAATGAAAAGTGGGGCAATTTTGTAGCTAAACACCTGATCAGGGAAATTTAAAACTCATTTAAACTCATCGGCCTAACTGTAACAGGTAACATGTATTGGAACAAATACATAAAAGACACTACCAAGGCCTCTGCAAGGAAAATGGGCTCCCTTTACCATGCTAGAAAACTTCTCACATCTGATAGTATCCTATATCTCTACAAAGCCACCATTCGCCCATGCATGGAGTATTGTTGTCACATCTGGGCTGGTGCACCAACCGCTAATCTCGCCCTCTTAGACATGGTCCAAAAAAGAGCCTCTAATCTCATAGGTCCCACACTGTCTACCAAACTCCAGCCTCTGTCCATTGCTGCAATGTTGCATCTCTGTGCTTGTTTTACAAGTATTTCAATGGAATGTGTTCTGACGACATAAATACCCCTGACAAACCCGACAATCAGCAAAATTCCACCCCTTCATTGTAGAGGTTCCTAGATGCCAGAAGGAATAGCTTTTTTTCTTAAAACTGCTTGCCTTTGGAATTCCCTCCCTGCTACCTGTTTCTCTGACATGCAGTAGTTTAAAGTTAGTATGAACACGCATCTCTCCGCACAGCTCCCTACTAAGGATGTCCCTATAAATCTGGCCCTTAATTCACCGTAGTCCCTCATGTCTCAGTAGCAATGTGCCTTGTTTGGGGTAAATAATAAATTTTTAAAAATTAAAAAATTGGTGAATGGATAAGTAAAATTGCTTTTAAGCTTGAATTGACTTCATTGTTTTTTTTTGTTACTATTGAGGCAAAAACCAACTCGAGGACAAGGGTTAATAAGATGGATAGATTGATAGTTAAATGATAATGGATATTATGAGAGGATTGAAAATAATGAACAGAATGAATATAATTTGAGGACAGCTTATGACAGTGTTTATTGCCATTAGATTTGAAAATGATCATGTTGTAGCCATCAGTAAAGCGATCTTGTGGCAATGTGTTTCACAGATGGAAAATTCTTGGAAGAATCACTGCCCATGGAATTTCCATTTGATGTTAGGCACACAGAGAAAGAAAGGAAAGTTCTTTACAGTGGTGGTAGGAAGACGAGTTCTGGCTGTGAATGTTTTACAGAGAGTAACCAGAGATTGAAGTTCAGTTACGCATCTTCCATGTAATAATGATAGAGTAGAGAAAGACTAGCAATGTCACTTCTGAGAGAAAGGGGCTATAGAGAATGAATCATCCTACACTAGCTTTTATACTCTGTCAAGACAGGAAAGAGTTTTCTATGTGCCACTTCCCCAGTTGTGACAGCAGTACACCATTTTAAGACGTATTTGACTCTTATATAGGTAGAGGATTGCATCAGGAGTTGTATATTTTCTGGGAAGGTAAAATGTTCCAACCATTTTCCCAGTAACAGATTGGATATGTTTTTTCATTTTCGATCTAGAGAGAAAGTCAATCCTTGGAGTTTATCAAAACAAGAGAGCTTCTTCAAGGATAAAGCCATTTATTTCAACTGGACCAAAATAAGGATCTGAATGTTGGTGATTAAAGGAAAGAATCTTTGGTTTTAAAGGTGTTAAATGTAACAAGCCACTGTTTCTCCCATTGTACCACATGCTTCAGATCAAAAAAGAGAGAGAGAAAATCAGCAAGATCTTGGTCACCAATGCTTTTCAAAGTGTAGCCATAAACAGTTGTCATCTGCATGAATGCCAACAATTGATCCCAGAATATGATTTGAAAGATCATTAATAAAAATCAGGAAGAGAGTTGGGCCCAGAATAGATCATTGCTACTCTATGCTTCAGACTTCTGCTCAGCAATAACTTCTTGTATAGGCCTATCAGAAAGAAATGATGATTATTGAGAACACATTGCCAAATCATCCATACCTTCAAAAACATCTTTCAGAGATGAGTAGTGGATTTTAAGATTGCTATACATATTCAGATAAAAGCAATCAGATATTCACAAATGAATATCTAACATTTTCTTTTCGCTTCAGAAGATTAACTTTGAGTTCATTTGTTTTTTTTTCCTTTTTTATATTCTGAAAGGAAAAATGGTTGCTCTTCAAAAGAACGATAGTGACTTTATGTTATTTATTTGTTGTAAATGTTGGATCTTTCTATTTGCAAGATGTACTTTAAACAGAGGTTTTGGATCTAAGAGAACGTTGGATTTACAATCTTGTAGTGAAACATTAAAAAAAGATTTCTTGATTATTTGATATATTTTAAGTCGTTTGTTTCCTCCTATACTTTGCTGACTCATTCCAATTTGTGTTTCAGAATTTTTGAGAAGAGAACTGATAATTTGGATTATTTGGACTACTATTTTCATGATGGTTGTTATTTTAACAACGTTTCGGTAGAGGTGATTTCACACCTTCTTCAAGTGTATCTTTTCGAACTTGGGAATCTTTGTTGAACTCAGGAACCTTTATAGAATTTCAAACTAAACCCTTTATTTTACCTGCCGGGGTTAGAAAGTTCTTGTTCCTATTTACTTGTCTCCTCCTCATGAGGGCGAAGTTAGACACAAGGTCTGTTTTTAATGTGTGGAAAATCAAGCTCCCCAAAAATGGGCACTCTGGATTGGAACAAAAATTAAAATTGTCTCAGTCTAGAAAGATTCCTCCTTCACTGACTGAGGACAAAATAGACTAAGTGTAGCATCAGAACAGATACTACACTTTGTTCCTAGCCATTTCAGTTCAAAATTCCGCCTAGCTTCCGGAGTTTGAAGAGATGCACCTGAAGAAGGTTGGAGAATACATCGACCAAAATGTGAAAATAACAACCAAGATAAGAATAGTAGTCTAAATAATATAAATCGTTCAGATTTTTTTATAAACTCTTCTTAATTATATGGATTGAAGTCTCTAGTATCCCTAGTTTTAAAGTTTATGCTGATTGTGGCCTCTTAAGTTAATTTCTTATCAACTTTATTCATAAGACTACAACGAACACATATAAACATCATTAATACGTGTTAATTATTTATTAAAACCTGCTTTTGAAATTGATTATGCTCTGTTAAAATCCATTTTTTTGTATATATAATAAAATCGGCTGTCAGGAACCTAGTTGATAACGATTGCCTGAGATTTACCATCGCCCTGCACACAGGTTCTAGAGTTTGCAGCACCCACAGGTGCCGTTATGGTCAGCCAGTCGACGTATATGGACTCCACCCCCTTTCATGTAGAAGGATCGCTGACAGATTTCCTAGGCATAGCACATTCAATTATATCGTTGGACTAGCCCTAGACATCGCTGGCTTCCTGTTAATCCTCGAACCTGTTTCCCTTGACAGAGGGGATGGCAAACAGCCTGATGGCCTGACGGTGTTTCCATTTGCAAATGGCAAGTTACTTATATGGTATGCGACTTGTGTCGACACTTTTGCATCTTCGTTACTGATAGAATCGGCAACAGACCCTGGACATGCAGCAGCGTCAGCAGAGAGTTGTAAACAGTCAAAATGTCCCGGCCGAGTGGAGTGATGGGCCCCGCTATGCGCGACTTCCCTGACAGCTTTGGTCTATTAATGACGTACTACACCGAGGATGATCGTGAATTGACTTGGCTTTACAAGCGCCTCTCCATCACCACTATTCGAGGAAACAGCTTGAGCTTGCTCTCAGCCTGCCAAGCCAACTTGATATCCGATGAAACTTCCTGATGCTTGCATATTGCTTTCGGAAAGGGACATTTTATTAATTTACAACTTCATAACATTTTATTAAGTCATCAATTTTCCTTATAAATTTTTATTAGTTAACTATTATTTAATATTTATTGTTACATTTCTGAAATGTTATTGACGTTGGTCATTCTCCCCTTTTATATAATCATTTATTTCTTAGATGATACTAGCTAATTGATATGCATAATTAGCATAAGTAGAAATAGATTACTATATAAGTCTCTCCTTAAGTATATCTTCAGTGAAAGTACACTAGCCTAGACTAGGTAAATTTACAACTTCATAACAATGGCATTGCCGATAGGATCCCAATTGTCTCTCAAGGATCCCGACATCGTGGACACATGGATAAAATGATTCGCTTCGAGTGCAAGAGCTAAAAAGTTAAAACAAGGAAACAGGGGAAGAAAATGAAATAACAGATTTATTTTTGGCTACAGTTGGATGCAAAGCGATCATGAAAGTCTCAACCATGGTGTATCCCATGAACCTAGAAGACCTGACTTTTGGAACAATAAGTCATATCATAAAAAGAAATATGAAACCTAAGAAAAGGTTAGTAATGGCAGAAAGAACGAAGTTTATATCAATGAAACAAGAAATTGATGAACCAATTATCAAATATCTACTAAATGCGAGTAGATATTGTGAGTTTGAAAAACTCGGACAAGAAGAACAGACTATCGAAGAAGATTAATTGAAGGTATGTGCAATGCGTCACACAGGAATAAAATAATGGAACAGATACAAATAGGAAACATGCCCTTAAATACTTGCATTGACTTTATACAGCAACAAGAATTAATACAGAAATACAACGAGCATAAAAGTCAACCCAGCAAGCAAATAGTCGCCGATACGTACATGTTAAAAAAAAAAAAAGTTGGTATTGTGGACGTGAATACGAAATAAAAGGGAAAAATGCCCAGCATTTGGAAAACCTTGTACAAATTACTTAAGAATGAACCATTTTCAAGTAGAATGAAAGTTCAAAAAGAGTTGACGAAAATGAAACCAATAGGGAAGTCTTAACATTAAAAAACAAAAATAAGAATGTTGAAAAAATGGAATAAAAGATATATTAAAAGTCAAAATTTACAATGTTGATTTGAATATGCAAATGGATACCGGCAGTGAGGTAACGCTTATACCAAAAAATTTCTGGGAACGTAATGAAAAGCCGACTTTACGAAAGAGCAGTGTACAACTCCGCCAATTTGATGGATCGGTCATAAAAACTTTAGGATACTTTAAAGATTTTTTAGAGTTAAAAGACAAATTCGTGGTAATCCCTATAATTGTCACAAATTGTAAAAAGAACCACAAACTCCTGGGAAACGTTGTGCTTAAAATAAATTCTACCAAACTAATTAGTGAAATAAAAATGGAAAAACTGGATAATTAAAAAACTACAAAACAAGTTTAAAATAGAAAAAAAAATGTTAACCTATCTTATCATGAAACACGAAAATTACCAGTACATTTATTGCCATTAGTAGTGGCAAAACTACAAAAATTAATTGAACAGGACCTTATTGAACATGTTTCACTTGGGGGTAGCAAGTAGGCATCATTATAGAGAAAGTCAGACGGAGACATACGTATATGTGGAGATT
>OY744520.1:137964130-138001630 GCA_963556195.1 Sepiola atlantica
GCGTTAGCAAAATATTTATAAGTGTGTGTGTGTGTATATGTGTGTATATGTATATGTATATATATATATATATATATATATATATATATAGTGTGTGGGTGTGTGTATGTTTGTATGGATATATATGTATATATGGATGTATGTGTGTGTGTATATATATACATGTATATATGTTTTTGAATTTACTTCTACATATAAATGTGTGTGTATGTTTGTGAGTATATTAATATGTACGTATTAGCGTGGATATGAGTATGTCTCGATGTCTAGGCGTGTGGTTGGAGAGGAAGAGACAGTATGACCCAATTTCTTGCGAGTTGATACATAGGTGTCAAGAGTTGGCATCTTATGGAAAAGGTTGTCTCGTCTGAAGATTTTTTAAAATGTAATTAGTCTGATTGTTTGTTTCTTTCTTTTTCTTTCTTTCTTATGATTGTGTATAGGCGGATATCATTTTAATTCACCAGTTACTTCCCTGAAGAGGAGCCAGCAGGTTCTGAAACAATTGTCGGATACTCCAACTATGTTTATTTTAATATATATATATATATATATTAGTGTTGGGCGGTTTTGAAATTTTGGTTTCGGTATTGGTTTTGGCTTTTTTCCCTTAAAACCTCGGTTTACGGTTCGGTTTTTTGAAAAAAAAATTTTTACTATGGAAGCTATTCATTCTCTTGTGTGATGATTAGTTATTATTCAACGTTTAGTTGAATTATGCCACTGTTTCGATAATTTTGTGACTGAATCATTCTCCATGATATGAATCATATAAGTTTTAAGGTGTTGACTGTTGTAATCAAAGTTCTGATACCTTTTCAACAGTTAACTCGTTAAAACAGTGACCAAAGATTCATAAAAGATTTCTGAAGAATAAAACTGAGTTTGAATATACATTCTATCTAATTCTTTAACCCATCAGAAGCTAAAATATAGGATGAGGAGAATGAGAAACATTTAAACAAAAATCTTTAACATCAAAAGATAGCGTTAGAAAATGAGCAGTCACAGACATATATGAATCATTAGCTTGGCTGGTCCAATAGTCCATTGTCAAGGAAATGGACTTTATGTCTAACAACTGCCGCCGAATGTCAGTACTGACCGACTCATATACATCAGGAATTAACATTTCTCTAACATGTCGTCTGGTCGGCAACTAATATACAGGTTGTAGACATTTGACGAAGGATTTAAATCCTTCATCCTCTACAATGCTCACGGTTTGGAGATCTTTGGATATCATTGCTACAAGACTCTGGTTTGCTGCTCTTGTTCTTGGGTTTGATTTGTCCCATTTAATTGTCGAATTAACAAAAGAAAACATGTTCTCTTGCTTCACTGTGGGAATTGTGGCAGCAATCTAAAAAAGAAACAAAAATATGCAGGTTTAACTAAAGTAATCATATCATTTAACTTGGTGGTTGGGGGGAGGGGGAGAATCTCCTGTTGAAGTTTGGTAATTGGGGATTTCATTTAAAGTTGTTGTTTTTTTTACTAAAAAGCAGCAAATTGAATGTTGGTATGCTTTGGGAGGTGGGCATTTTTAGTTCCATAAAAACATTCATTTACAAACGTTATTAAAGGGGGGGGGGATGGTGGGCCCTATAGTCAAAATATCTTGGCGGAATGGAAATTTATGACCCGCCCTGAAGGTCATATATTTCTTAAAAATAAATGGACCATTCCTCATTTTTTTAAAATCACCCAGCTTAATCCTTATTATGCCACAGAAATTAGTTTCAACAAAAACAAAAAAATAATCAATTTTATAGCGTTTCTGTTTTGCAGACATGAGTTTTCTCCCCTTAATTTTCTATAAATAAATAATTAGCTTGGATGTACTGTTGGATTAATGGGACACATTTGATCGATTTTGAAGAAAATTAATTTAAGTTGGGAATTAGTTCAAAACAACTTTTTACAACTTATTTTTTCTTAAACTCAAAATGCGTGAGGTGTTAAATTAAATCAGCAATGTTTTTACAATAATTCTATCATATTCTGTTATTTCAACCAGGGCCTACAAAAATACGATGTCATGTCTGTCGTATTTCTCTTTTTTTCATTTGAAAATTCAAAATGTAATGATAAACAAACTGTAAACAAAGATTTCTTCCTACAAGTCAATTAAATGTTTTTATCATATATTTGTTCAATCTGTCCTCTTACTAATATAACATTTTTTGGTAATATTCAATTTTATTCAAATCGGAAAATCTTTTCAACCGTGTTTCCTTGTATATGGTGGCTTACTGTAGTAAAAACACAATACCGAACGGTAACGGTTTAAAAAAAAAACCGATTCGGTATTCGGTATGGAGACGAAACCGAAAAACCGCAGTTTTTCGGTAAAACCGGCCATCTCTAATATATATATATATATATATATATATATATATATATATATATATATATACATACACATACATACTGAGAAACCTGTGTCTTTCTGTTAGTGTGTCACTAACTACTTTTAGTCTATTAGACCTAAGATGATCCCTTACATATGCATATTGTCTTTAAGTGGTCACTTCTACTCCTAATATTAAACGCATACAGGCTCTAAAATTATGGGTTAAATTACATCAAATTTTGTATAAAACATTCCCAGGATGCTGGATATGTCATAAAAGCTTACAATTTATAATTCCTATAACTACTACTAATACTATTACTGCTAATGATAATAAGCAGTTATATCCTCCAAAACTATTGGTTAGAATTGTACTATATTTGGCATGAAGCAACCTTCGATTTCTAAGTATGTCATAAGGGAATCAAAATTACTACTACGATTAACTAGTTCTCATAGAGTATATATAAAACTAGTTATTGATTTTAAAAAATGTCTTTTATTCTTGGTTTTCTTTTCTCTTCGCAGCACTCCATTATAGAATTCCATATCCTCGACAGGTGAGTTAACTCTTGCTTTATTTACTAAATCCATTTTAAATGATAATCCATGACAATTTCCTCTACCCATCTTAAGACTGGAGATCTATTATCTGGACACCACCTCAAAAGCACACTTTAATGTTTTCTGTATGATCAACATGTCAAGGTAATAAGGTCTGGAAATTTGTTGCAAAGTCAGTTAAATGAAAAAAATAAAAATAAATAAAAAAACAAATCCAAAAATTAATCTCTTTCTGCTCTTTTTTTCTTTCTTTCTCTCTACAGCTATGAGTTTAAATATTATTATTGCCACTGGTGATATTCTCTTTTGCTTATAATGGACTAGTACAGTATTTTAATTCTTTTCTTTATTACCTTTGAGATTCGATTGTACAAGAAATAATTTCCACTAATGAACAGTAATTTTTGAACTTCGTCATGGTTTTGGGGTTGGCTTCGAGGTTTACCTTTGGAAGATCTTCATCCAACTCTAAAGGTCTTACATCTTGCGAGGCGAAATTTGCGCATTTATATTTTACAAAACGAACTGTTGCTTTACCTTTTCCTTCACCTTGAAAAGTTGTTTTACGCGTTTTTGCAGCATTTTAACCCTTTTTATTTTACAGAAGAAAAGCAGTATATGCTGACAAAGCAAATTCCTGTTATCCACTTTTGACATTGTTGGCGACTGATAACAGATTTTAAATGAGATTTTCTTTTTTCTTTAGCAAGCAAATTATTAATCAATGAACAAACGTTGTTTTGTTTTTTAAATAATATAAACAGTAAGACTTTTCAAATTTATGAAAAAACAAGGTTTAAATTAAAAAAATGAATAAAGAAATAATAAAACAAAGATTTTGAAGAAACGGATACGTTTTTGCCCCTCAGTTATTTCTTTTCTTTTTTTTCAAAATGTATATTTCCCCTTTTCACTCATCAATCAGAAAACATGGTGCTAGACCCCCCCACCTCCACCTGACAATAGCCAAAGAAATCCTCTGAAGTAGTGCTTTGTACCCCCCCCCCCCCAACCAGTAATTTTGATATGCATAAGAAAGTTTGTTACCTTGGTGATACCATTGGAGCACAGAGTTGAGCAGGTGCTAGGGTGATTGCAAGAGTTAGGAGTGGATGGAGTAAGTTCAGTGAACTTCTGGCAGAGCGTTATCAGTGTCAACCAAGAGATGTGTATGCAATGTGATGATGTGTTGAAGTGAAACGTGGCCAGTGAGGATTGAAGACACATGCATTACATAAAGAGAAATGATATGAGAATGATACAATGGATCTGTAATGTGAGTCTTAAAGACAGGCTTAGTTCTGATGTCCTCGGAGGAAGATTACATCTGGACATATATGTATATATACTAGAGAACGGGTAAAATGAATTCCTCAAACAGAACCGTTTTGCACCACTTTTATGTCCCCTTATAAAGATTAAAATCCAGATATAATGATGCTAAACCTAATGTCTCGAATCCTTATTCCAATTTTGATCAAAATTCATTACATGATTTTGATTCTATAAAATATCTGAAATTTAAGGCTTAAGCTTAATGAGTCTTAAGAAGTAATTGAAATTCAGGTAATCTTGTTTAATTGGTGTCTAATGACTATGAATCAAATTCAGTGCAAATTAGATATATTTGAATTTTCAAATGGGAGCTTGTGTCCATTTTATTAATTTTTATTGAATACCTATTAATAAAATTTCAGAAAAAATGGATGTATCTTCCACCATATTTTTTTACCCCCTCTGCACAAAACTAAATCAAACGAAATATAACCCACATTTAGACCGCTTACGCTTAGCAGTTGTGTTCCTGAATGCATAATGATGGGTTAATTAGTTTAGGAGTTAATTCTATACATACAAATATATAAAAATGTACATATACCTAACTTTATAAAGATATAGATTAGTCACTTTCTCAACCTGAAAGGCTTTTTGGTCTCATACTTACTCCGGTCTTATGGCATTAAGTGAAATGGATAGGATCGATCTTCCCAGCAAGCCATTTATACACCTGGCTGAAATGTGCACTTACGGCACCTGCTATTCCCAAATGGTTACTCACCTAAGTAGTAACCAAGTTCAATATTACATAACTTAGGTGATCTTCAAAAGGGTTGATATGCCGTAAAACAGACTAGCTAAATCAACTAATGATTCACGTACAATAGTTATTGTTTCAACATTATATAACCTAAGATATGCATAATGCAGCTGATGAAGCAATTAACTGCATAACTGTGTTTTTAGTTTTTTTGTTTTCGTTTTTGCATTTTCACCCACAACTGCATCATGCATTACACCAACAGAAAATACCTTTGCCTCCTGTGGATGCTCCACTTTTTTTACAACAGAGTGATGTGGGGTGATTGTTCAGCACAAAGTGGGTTAAATACCTTCAACACAACTAGAACCGTCTCTCTCTCAGCAGAAGTGAGCGTTTCTCCATATGTTTATGTACCAGAAGAGAATTTAATGAAAATGTCATTTCGATATTTTCATCCGTTCTTACGAATGTGTGATGGCAACATATAATAATGTTATCTTTATCTTTAATTGCTATAAACCGGTATCTCCTGGGAAGGGGATCTCCAATGCTTACATTGTTTGCTTTCTACAAAATAATACAAAAAGTTAATAACACCTCAATTATTATTCAGTCTTATATATCTATGGCAGTTGCATGATGTTAGGATTAAGGGCGGGTTCAGCATACTGAGTTCAAGATATGTCTTGCGAAAGATATGAATCCATATATTTTCCCTCCAGCTCTGGATTAAATAGTAGGAGGGACTAAACTCTCCAACCTTAGTTATGCAACCTATCTAGGAGAAGAAAAACACCAAAATAATACCAGTCTTTCTCTACTTATCCTAGCATTGTTTCAAGTCGTTCTGGACTTTTTGCTTCTGTTCTCAAACAATGCCGGTTCAATAAAGATGGGGTTTTGGATTGCACAATGCTTGGTTTACTCATGCAAACAGCCTTACAGTGAGTATTCATTATCTATCGAGACTGAAAGGATGCTTTTTATATATACATGCATATTATTTACCTTTTATATATACATATACGAGGCCTGTCAAAAACGTATGTGACCTTAGGCCAGAAAAAATATTTCAAATACGTGATGGGGTTGGGATCCTAATACCCTTCAAAGTAGGCCCCTTCTGCTTGCACACAATTAGCCCACCGATCGATCAACTGCCGGAAACATGTCTGGAAGTCTTCTTTTCGAATGGTGTTCATCTCTGTCGTTGCGTTCTGCATTATCTCTTTTTTCGTACCCTCTCAACAACAGCTGCACTCAGAGCAGTTTGGGCCTGCCAGAATGCTGGTCACTCTTTGCTGATGTGCAGCCATTTTTGAATCGGTTGAACCACTCCTTAATTTGTGTTACACATCGTATCTTCTCCAAACAAATCAAATCAAACGCGACGGCAGAGATGAACACCATTCCACCAGGAGGTTAGGCACAAGCTCAGGCGTGTTCTTTTAGAAATCAGCACATTCAGATAAGCGCACTATGGCTTATGATTAACGGTCTGAGCCGCATCAGACAATTAGAAATAAACTAACCCTTCTCAAAGAGAAAGTAAAGCCTGTGAGGGTGGACCTTCTAATACTAAACAGAACCATACCCCAGCCTGACAGCAACAACACCACTGTCGGACTGAGTTGTATCATAATTCTATGATACAACATTTGCGCTAATTATCTTTCATTTTTTTAGCTTCTTACAAGTGGCTTCATGCCTTGTCTGGAACGACTTCCATAAATAAAGAAGGTAAAGCAAAGTAAATAGTTTTTGACTGATTTCCCAATGGTGTTTCTTCTAAAATAATTGATGTTGCAAATAGTAATGATTCCCCCATATACATATGTAAATATAATAAAATGAATATGATGATTATTGAAAGTACATTTTTACAAAATTAATTAAAGAGTGTTAATAAGGCTTAAATTTTTTAATAAAATAATCTCCTGTAACACCGGGACGTCTTTTTCTCAAGGGAGTGATAACAATCAACACCGGCAAAAACACATGTGTTCAACTGTTGTCGAGTGAGATTTATTATAACTTTCTAAAATTAATGTCTTTATTCTTGGTTCTGTTTGCTTAATGTTTTAATTTTCTTAAGTATTTTCATTCATTCTTGTCATAACCAGTGATTTCAAGCCTTCAGTTATCATCAGACGACCTAAACGCTATCTTGTAGTTGCTTTGTGTACTTCTGCTTTCAGATAACCATTCTGCATAAATTTACTGCAGGACACATACGGTATTCAATTCCATAACCAAGAGTTTAACTATGTTATTTATTTATTTTTAAAATAGGTTTCCTTTGTCTTTTGCTTTTTTATTAATTTTTGTGTAATAATATTTTTTTCTGTTATTTTTTGTATGGATGACTGTTTTCCCTAAGGATATGACACCAATGGTCATGACCGATAAAACCTCCCTCCAAAAACAGAATTTATACAATTATTATAACGCTGTGTCTGATAAGTGATCAAATACTTTATATCAGTATAAATCTGAAATTCTGAGGCAGATTTAAAAGCCGATACAGCTATTTGTAAGTTTCTAAAGAAATGCAATCATTTTTTAATCATCGATCTCTTCAGCCTGTTTTGATTGCATTTACGTATCCAATCAACGTACTTCCTTATTATTATATACATATTTATATTGGGTTGGCCAAACAGTTTGTTCGTTTTTTAGGAAGGAGGAATACAAACATCAAGTTTCAAAACATAACCGAGTTTATGAAATTAATTTTCCCCTCTCGATTGGAAATCTTGAAAATGTCTGCGATTTTTTTGGTTGTCAAATGGCAATCTTATTCAACTACGACTTTCACTTGGTATTTGCAGTTTACTATATATACGGTATTTAAAAATCTTTTGTTGTATCATAGAATTGAATAAGCACAATCTGTTTTGATGTTAATATAGTTAGGATAGGTTAAAAAAAACTTTTGTATGTTTTCATTTATATATATATGAGAGAGAGAGAGAGATGAATAACCGTCTCAGAATGGATAAAATTTATTCCGGAATGGAACAGTTTTGCACCATTTTTATGTTCCTTACAAAGACTGAAATCAAGATATAATGATATACATGATTTTGATACTAGAAAATGTCTAAAATAAGAAGAAATTGAAATTCACTGAATCTTGCCTAATTGGTGTCTAATGACTATGAATCAAATTCAATGCAAATATGATATATTTTAATTTTCAAATGGGAGGTTGTCTAAAATCTCTTTAAAATACTCAAAAGAAACTTAAATTAGGGGAATATTTATTAATTAATACCTATTGTTAAAATTTGACAAAAATCAGAGGTATCTGAATTTTCACGAAGGATTTCCATCCCCTTTGCATATAACTAAATTAAACTAAATATAGCCCACATTATCCACCCATACACTTAGAAGCTTTTTACAAAATTCATAATGATAGATTAATTAGTTAAGAATGCGTCCTATACATAGAAATATATAAACATATCCAAATACCTAACTGTATATACATGCATCTCCTAAAAAATAATGTGCAGATGTTACTCACCGTGTTGCCTAGAATATATATTCCAAAATTCATAATGATCTGTTCATTAGTTTAGGAGATTATTCTGTACATATGAATATATACAGATACCTAACTTTATATATATAGAGAGATATTTATATCTTCTGTATATATATATATATATATAAGTCAGTATTTGCGTGTTATAGAAATCGATATATTAACAGTTAGAATATTCAAATAAGTTTCAATAAGGGTTAAATTTTTCACAGAATCTGAAGACACCATCGAGATTTGCCTTTGATACCATCTCGGGTGATGAGGGGCAATTTTCTGTCAAGCCCATTTCAGTAGAAATATATTAGAACGTAAAGAAAAAAAATTAAATTTTTAAAGATACATTTTCTTAATTGCATAAAACGAAAATAAAATTAACAAAAAAAATATTCAATGAAAGATTGTATTTAAAAAAGGTTTAATAATTTAAATCTTTTTTATTGGTATTTAAAAAATTTAAAATAATAAAAACGAATTCGTTTTTATTCTTTAAAGCCATTTACCATTTTACAGCTGCATATACTTTTTTAAGATAAAGACTTTGAATGTGTTCATTTCTTGTTCTCTTGTAATTCATGCAGGAATTTCTTTTTCAGAATAAGTCTTTGAAGATGTTCATTTGTTCATACTCTACTCACACTGATAACAATAAATCGACTGTTAATGTTTGATCGAAATTCACATGTTAGAGGAACGTGTAAGAGGAGCAGCAGCAGAAAATAATTTTTTGTCCATACATTTAAAAAAAAATGTCTTTCTTTTATTCACCTCCAAACAAGTATATTGCCACAGAGATGTAAGAGGCTACTGTTAATCAGTGGACAGATTTATAGGAGCATCCTAAGTGGGGAATTGTGCAGCAAGATGTTTTTTCATGTTACATTTAAATCTCTGCATGTTTGTATAGTCGAGGTAACAGGAAAAATGAAGGGAATTCCAAAGGCAAACGGTTTGAGGAAAGAAGCTATTAAAGTAGGAAGCTTTCCGACATCTAGGAACATCTACAGTGAAGGGGTGGGATTTTGCTGCTTGTCTGGTTGGTCAGGAGTATTCACATTGAGTGGGCACGAGTGCAACAAGTTCGTTTGAGCACATTCTGTTGAAGTACTTGTAAAAGAAGCACAGGGATGCAACATTGCGGCGATGGGACAGAGGGTGGAGTTTGGTAAACAGTGTGAGATTAACAGCGTTTTTGGACCCTGTCTAAGAGGGAGAGACCGTAGGAGCGCAGACCATAGCTTAGTAAGATATTGTGTCTTAGAGAATATGCTAAGAGCCATGCTTACATTTAATTTGTTCAAGACGCAATTTTGTAGAGACGCACGGACCACGTGGGGAGAATAAAATTGTGCTATATATTAGTGAAATGCTTAAACAATGAAAAACAGGGAAGAACATAAAATGGTTGAATAAAGGATAAAGCATGCATATAGTTGAAGGAAGAATAAAACGTAGTTTAAAAGTAACACAAAATATTTATATATTTACAAAATACAAAGCATTAATTGTTCATTTCAATGTTCAGTTAGAGAAGAAATAAATGTTCATGCCCGTGATTTATGAGTGTGTATGTATGTATGTGCGTAGTGTAGCCATGTGTGAGGCTTGGCATTAGTACATTGAAGTGTGTGAATGTGCATGTCGCCTTTTGTTCGTAGTTGTACGCATGTGTGCGAGAGTTGAAAATGATAGGGTGTGTATGTGCCTTTTTCAGCAGTGTGTGTAAGTATGTGCGTGCGTGTGTGTGTGAGTTGAAAGTAGCCGCTATGCATGAATGAGTTGAAATGTCCAGCAACCTCCCCGCATCCTGAGGCAAGGGAAGGGGGAGTAGTTGGAGCGAAAACGCTGATGCCTGTTCGCTGGAATAAGGAGAAAGAGGAAAGAGAAAGTTTGCCGCTGTGTGATGCTTTTTATATGTTTGACCAGTGGTTTGACCGACGTACTTGTAAGCAACCCACGTGATCAACATTTTGGGGTTTTTGCGCTTTTTTTTTAGACTGCTCCTGGGAGCTGGTTTTTATAGCCCCGGTTTGAGCTTTTGTTGTTTGAAGTGAATTTCTGCTTAGTTTCTGTTTCTCTGCTTACACCAATTTGATAAAATATTAGAGGTCAATTCTATAAGACTAGTGGTTTGTGTACCAGCCCAAATATGGCAACAATACTCCATGCTTGGGCAAATGGTGGGTTTGTCGATATATAGAATACTGACAGGTGTGAGAAGTTTTCTAGCATGGTAGAGGGAGACCAACCTTTTTTGTAGCAGACTTGGCAGTATCTTTCATGTATTTGCTCCAATCTACCTGTGAATGTTAATTCATGATAAAAATATTTTATAAAAAAGATTCTTGATATCCCAAGAACATCTTCTTTCAACTCACATTCATAGCAGTTGAATTGTTAACATTTAATTGCAATTGAAAACGACAATAAAATAATACTTCTTTTAGCGTGTATTTTTCACATGATATGTGGGTCAGATGTTGTTTATAGTGGTACAAAGTAATTTTCTCCACAAAATCTTATCGTTTGCTTAAGGTCATCCTCAATGAGGTCATTCCAAGTCTTTCTGAGCCTTTTCCTTCGTTACCCACACCTTAGATACGTGTAGATCCATCTATCCAACCAAAGCTCTGTTCAACTGTAGGCGGTTGCAATGCAGAGTTGACTCCAGTATGGGCACTTTAGTTACAATATAAAGGAGTCAGAATTATCTCTGCATACCACTAATCCACCGAACCATAGCCTGTCATTCCTCTGCATCCTCAAACACATCGAATTAGTGGGAGCCCAAGATTCAGTTGCATGTAACATTGCACTATGAGCATAGCTGTTGTAAACTCGACCCTGAGTAACAAGTGAAAGTGAATAACATCTGATGAAATCCATATAATATACTAGTGGAGTGCGTTTCTTATGGATAGTCTCTCTAAATGGTTTGCTTTGGCTTGCATTGTATTACTAATTTTTAATATATAAATAGATGTCTTTTTTTAATATATATATATTTACTAGGATATATATATATAAATATGTGTATATGTTTATATATTTCCATGTAGAAAATTCACTCCTATGGTAAAATTTACAAAAAATATAAATAATGTGCTCACATTACTTACTCTGTTGCCTAGAATACATACCAAGCACATACATGTTGTTAATGCTCACGTATGCACAGCAATCTTTTTAAGAATGTATTATTTAACTCAAAATTTGATGTGGGGCAATTGTTTTCTCTATTAAATTTTTTGTATCTTACTTATTTTAAAAGTTTTGGGGTGAGGGTACGAATTGAGATGGAGCCCCCCCCCCCCCCTAAATGATTAAGTTTACAAAAAAGTGTGCCCATGTTATTCACCGTGTTGCATAGAATACATATTCCAAAATTCATAATGATCTTTTCATTAGTTTAAGAGATTATTCTATATATATATATATATATATATAAGGTGAGTCAATGAAAAATGATTAGACCTGCAGATGGAAACAGATCAATATCTTCAGTTGTTCAGAACAAGGAGCATTTAGTAAATAAAAATATTTATTCCTCCTCTCTTTCAATTTCATTCCTTAAGCCAGGCTTTTCAAAGATTAAAATCTTATCATCAGAGGAAGTAGTGATTGATAAGTTGACAGATAAGAACAGTCAATATTCAAAATTTGAAAAAAGTTTTTTTTTTTAAAGTTTTTTTTTAAAAAGTTTTTTTTTTTAAAAGTTTTAAAAGTTCAAACGGGTGTGTTACAATGTAAATGAAAGTCACCAAACACGGAGATCCAAGTGGTATGGGGATCAAATGTAATTGGTAAATCCAGAAGAATCTGTATGAAAATCCAACAACGACGATTCCACCCAAGTCCTTAGTACTTAGAGGGGGGATCAGACAAAATTAGCCATATTAAGAAAACGCATTTCTTCCTATTTTCAAGTAAACAGATCCAAAGGCAAAAAGCAATGAACCAAATCTCAATGAAAAATGGTAATCCGAATTGTTGTAAAGTGTGAAACTTACTTGGAATTGTGGGATAAGTTTCACACTTTACAACAATTCGGATTACCATTTTTCATTGAGATTTGGTTCGTTGCTTTTTGCCTTTGGATCTGTTTACTTGAAAATAGGAAGAAATGCGTTTTCTTAATATGGCTAATTTTGTCTGATCCCCCCTCTAAGTACTAAGGGTGGAATCGTCGTCGTTGGATTTTCATACAGATTCTTCTGGATTTACCAATTACATTTGAACGCCATACCACTTGGATCTCCATGTTTGGTGACTTTCATTTACATTGTAACACACCCGTTTGAACTTTTAAAACTTAAAAAAAAAAAAAACTTTTCTTAAAAAAACTTTTTTCAAATTTTGAATATTGACTGTTCTTATCTGTCAACTTATCAATCACTACTTCCTCTGATGATAAGATTTTAATCTTTGAAAAGCCTGGCTTAAGGAATGAAATTGAAAGAGAGGAGGAATAAATATTTTTATTTACTAAATGCTCCTTTTTCTGAACAACTGAAGATATTGATCTGTTTCCATCTGCAGGTCTAATTATTTTTCATTGACTCACCTTATTTTTGCTCTATCCAGTATATTGAGCTTTCCTCACCTCACAATAGGTCTAATTCTCTAAAAGTTACCTTTTAGTTATAAACCCTCATATATATATATATATATATATATATATTAGTTGCACTGAAGAGGTGTGATACAGCGAAACAGTCTGTCTGTGGATGATTAAAATGTGCTCTTTTTCTTGGATTGAGCATACTGGTAAGTGAAATAACAATTTTCCGCTAGCCTATAAACGCAATTCTCTTTGTGTAAACAAATGGAGCTTCCAGCATTTGACAATGTTTATCATTGTGATTTCACCTATCTTAGCAGCAGCCAAATGGCCTAGGTTATAAGTGCCGACTATCAAGTTTCGATCCCGGCTTGAGGCAGTTGCTTATCTAGCTGCACTGAAGAGCAGTGATACAGCAAAATGTCGGGATTTGAGTTGTAAAATACTCGGAGCCCAGGGTTTTGAATCACACGACCGGTAGTAAATAGTTATATCTCTATGCTGACGAGTCCCGATTAAAGGACGAAACATATACGTATATAGATAAACAAAACAAATATTTATTATATATATATATATATATATATACACACCTAACTTTATATATGAGAGATAGACTCATACAAATTCTTGGAGGTATTTCCACAAAATATTTTTATTCTGCACAAATTAAAACTTCTGTCACTCTCATTCATTTATGGGGGTTCAAGAGGTATTATACCCATTGGCATATGCTTATTTTTTTACTTATATAAAACCTTTCATATTATTGAGCATAATAGCTGCCCAATCGATGTCTTGCTTTGGTAAACAGCAAATGCAGATTCAGTTACATTATGCTGTTAACCCTTTGCACAACCCATGGCGTATGCACGTCAATAAGAAAAAGAATATATGCGCTGCCATGTGTTCTATTCATCTATCTATCTATCTATCTATCTATCTATATATATATATATATATATATATATATATATATATATATATATGTGTATATGTGTGTGTATGTTCATATATTTTATGATTGTAAGTTTCATGGAATTCAAATTGCTTTTTTTGTCTTTTCTTGGAACCCTGCCTCTTGCTGTACGCCTTCTCAGTGTTTTTTAACCATTGACACACCAAGAATAATTGACTTAGCATCAGGTCTGATATTAACAGGATAACCATGAAGAAACATTAATGCTGATGGTACGCAGCTGCAAGAACGATTTGAATCAACAGTAAAACAAACACTAGAAAGTGTTATACATTTGCCTTACCAATAGAGAAAAAGTGTGGCACAAGGCCATGATTTGTGTAATTGTTGGATACTGTTTAGCAGGTTGAGTTGTATTATGTCTAAACTTGGATTCATATTTGAAAATATCTTTTAATTGTTATTTGGGATTCACAGTTCATCCATTTTAAAGAAAAAAAAAACAAGTTTTCTCCCGTAGGACATTTGAACATTTTTAGCTTAATGTTAAAAAAACAAAACATTAGTTAAGTTGTAGTGTTGAATATTTTTTTGTAAACGTTACCCCAGTTGATGGAAGATAGCTCGAAGTGATAGAAGAACACAAACATGCTGAATATTCACAATATCATTTTATTCTTCTCCATGATTTCTCCAGTTCGGGTATTAGTTACAGAATGGCGTTTCTACAAACTTTCTCTTCTTGGTTAGTCATGAGGACAGAAGCACAGAGAACTTCTATACGGCACCATTGCCTGCCTATCACCAACTACTACTTAAGCCTGACTTTTTAAAAAAAGCCCCTTCCCCTAACACAATAATTAGGTCAATCAGGGCATCTAGTAGTTCTAGTATCTCTCAAATCCTTCTTTATGTAATGAATGCTGTGTTAGATAGTAAAGAGGGGATGACAGAGATATATAAGGCTCTACTACACTCGGTGGTGCAGCCACAATTTAGGAAGCTTGAGGGTTACTCCTTAGTTGCCATTATTCCTCAGTCTATTCTGAATCTAAGTGGTAGTACCTGTCAGGGTCTGATCTATGGGTCAAATAGAATCGTTTATAGATTATTAGTTTAAAATGTATATGCCTACAAAACAAATTAATCTATAAATATTATTTATTATTTTCAATTATCTTCTATATATATATATATATAAAACTCAATGTCTGTGTGTTCCCTATAGAAAGCAAGGTTAGGGAATCCACATAAAATCTAAAAGTGTATTCTTATGTAAAATTTACCGGGGAAGAAAATGGATGTGTTCTTTAATCTCTTAGTGATCCCCTAAGGAGATATGAGGACATAACCCCCTTAAAACTTCATAAAATTTAAATCATATGTACAAATTTTTTGTGGAAGACAATGGAAGTGGCCCCGAATCTCTAAGTGCCCTCCTAACTTAAGGGAGCTATGGGGGTCGAACCTTTTTTAAAACCTCAAATATATCCTATTTTGATGAAATTTATATCATACGTATGAAATTATCCGGGGAATACAATCTAAGTTTCCTGAATCTTTATGTTACCTTCTATGTGCCAAATATTTATGTGCCCCCACTTCTAAGTGACCCATGAGGGCAGAACCCCCTTAAAACTTCAAATGCGTACATCCGATTTTAATGAAATTTAAACCATATGTATAAGACACTAATTCAGAGAGTTTGCCAAAATTTAAACTTCTGATTATATTAAGGGCGAAACGGGAGTAGTAGGCAGTAAAAACAAAGAAAGTAATATAGTGTTATGAGCATAGTGAAAAATAACATAGTGATCCCCATTCAATCCCGAGCAACGTCATGTCTTCCTGCTAGTTATTAATAGATAATATCATAAAAATATCATAATCAACCTTCTTCTGCATTTATCCCACACAGCAGGGTCCACATTCGATTTCGCTCTCCACGATACACTGTCAAAGGCTTGGTTAGGATGAAGTTCGTCCGTCTTTAGATCTTGGTATTGAGTATCAAATCACTTTTGTCTCAGTCTGAGAAAAGGCAGAAAGGACGGACGAAATATAATAATAATATATATTACATTTACTTCAGAGTTTAAATAAAATTTAACAGGATTCAAAATAACTGTCTTTCTGACATCTTCCGACAAAATAAATGTGCATTTATGGAGAATGGAGACAAACTGTTTGGGAAGTCAATATTTTTGTAATTTGATAGTAATAATTTTCCAATAAATGCAATTGACAACTTCTTTTTTCATCAAATAAAATTAAAATTTAGTGAAAATATTTTTAGATTTCATTTGTGTGTGAAGAAAACTTGCTGCACTTTCATCTTAGTTAATAACAAAATTTAAACAACTTTCTTTGGCTCGCTTTAAACTCAATTATTCATGATCCTCCCCAAGGAAACTAAAAGATTGCCGAAACCCTGGTATAGATTTTTTTTCTCATATGGCCCTCCCCATTATTTTATTTTCATATTGTCCCTCTGAACTAAGCTTTAGTGTTAGAGTTAATGAAAGGCATTTTTTGTTACGACAGAAGAAAAGCAGGTTCTTAAAATAAACAAAAAGAGAACACTAAGTCCGGAGTAGCAATATGAAAGAGAAAAATTTTATTGGCAAACCAAGAAAAAAAATCTAAAATATACTAGTAGTTCTGAAAAAATCTTCTTTTTTTTACATGGCAGCCATTTTGAAAATTAAAAACAATCTTATTTGTTCTATGTTACCCTATCTCGTCAAAAAATGAGTGATCATATTACACTAAATTTTATAGCAAAGTGAACCCTCAATCTAAAGTCAAGAATATTATTTTTTTAATTTTTCTAGGTATTTCCATGTAATTACATGAAAGAAATAGAATCTCAATTTTTTTTGTTGACAGTATGGGGGCGATGAGTAAAATTTTACCAATGATTCTTTTTTTAATCTTTAAATTTATTTACAATTGAAGGGAAAATATTGGGTTATTCAGAAAATGACAAATTTCAGAAAGCAGAATTTCTTCATGAAGAATTCAACACTACATATGTTAAAATAAGTCCAAATATGATCTCTGAACATCTATGCATCTCTGCCATCGATGAACAAGATCATTTCTGCCGTGTCATGCTAAGAAATTCTTGAATCCAACTTCCACCTCAAAATGTCCAGATGCTTGAAGTAATGGTAGTCAGTAGGTGAAATATCGGAAGAATATGGAGGATGTGGTAAAATCATATACTCCAAATCAGTTACTGCATCATCATCTTGACAGCATGTGGACATTCATTGTCGTAGAGCAGAATTTGGCCACATTGATTCACTTTTCCTAAGCGAACGTGCATTTCTTTCTGAATTAAATCATTACTGCGATGCTCTGATTTCTCTAAAAAAAAAGAAGCTGTTATAAATAACAGGAATAGAAGACCACTATACTCACACCCTAATCTTCTGCTGAGCCAACTTCAATTCCGGGAAATTCTTGGATGCTTCTTCATGATCACACCATAGTCCTGATTGCTTATAGTTATAGTAAAGGATTCACTTTTCATCACATATTTGTATTCGATCAAGAAATGGCTCTCTCTTTCCGAAACTCTAATAAGAGTTTCGGAAAGAGAGCACAAAATGCTAAACTCTTTAATTTTCATTAAGCTCATGTAGGACCTATTTATCAATCAGTTCTCTCCATATGGTCAGACACTCTTGAAATACTGACATCAAGTGCCTTTGACATTTCTCTAACTCTTCATGTGGGTTTTTCTTTTTTACTTATATTCACCCCAAACAAGGCACATTGCCACTGAAACGTAAAGGTCTACTATGAAATATGAGCTAAATCTATAGGGGCATTCTAGGTGGGGAGTTGTGAAACGAGATGTTTGTTCACATTACATTTAAATTTCTGCCTGGTGTTATCGTCGAGAAAAAAGGGAGTAGGTAGGCAATTCTAAAGACAAGCAGTTCGAGGAAAGACGCTATTAGAGTAGAAGGTTTTCTGGCATCTGAGGACTTCTAGAGTGAAGGGGTGGGATTTTACTGATTATCAGGTTGGTCAGGAGTATTTTGTTCCAGAATTGCTTTGAAACATTCATTATCAAGAGTTCATGGCCACCTTCCTCATCTTCAAGGTTCTCATTACCATTGCAGAATTTCTGAAAGCTCCTTCGTACTGTCCGATCACTTGTGGATTTTTCTACTCATGCTCTGTTGATCTTGATGGCTGTTGGAACGAATCATGACCGAGTTTGAACTTGTGCAAGAAAAATATACACATTTCTTCTTTTTCATCTTCTTTATTAAGGTATTTTATGCTTTAAAATTCTTTTCTAGAAATTATAAATTTATTAAAAAATGCACATCAGTTATTAAGCATGTAACATTTTATATAAAACCCTGAAGAAATAGTAACCTAAAAAGAAGTTAGTCGGAAAATCTGCTAGTATTTTCCCAACGGCCTAATATTTTTTAATAAGGAGATGTAGTTTGCTTGAAACATTGGGTGTAATATTTATATAGAGGAGTCCTAGAAAGCTATTAAAAAGCGAGAAATGAAAATATGTCGGTGTTGAGAAGGACAAAAACAAAGTGATTTCAAAAGCAAACAAAAAATTATACTAAATCTTTATTTACTCACTACTTCTACACAGTGATTTAATGTGTGTGACCGGGTTCCATAACATATTTCGAGGTAAGACCTCTTTATCAAATGGTGTGGGTTTCAAATCTGAAATTCGTGTGGACTGGTAATGTTCTCTCAGTTTTTGTTTTTTGTTCTGTGATCTACAGCGAGTATTTCACCAAAAACAGCTGATTGTAATTTTAAAAAAAGAAATGCAAATTTCAACGAGTTGCTTGAGTGCTGAAAGAAGAATGGTTCGGTACAATCTTGATTTTAACACAATGAAAAAGAAAACAAAAATTTATGTCATAAATGAAAAGATCTGGCATCTGTGTCAAATCTAATGGATACCATTGCAGATTATGTAATTTGTTACGCCAAGTGAAAGCTGTCATCATATCATCATCATATTCTGTTTAACGTCCGTTTTACATGTTGGCATGCGTTGGACTGCTTTAAGAAATTTTATTTCTGAAGTAACCCATTACTGACCAGGTCTTTATTTATCCCTCTTTCTCTCGTACCAATTTTTATCACTTCCTCTCATGTTTTCCTTGACCTTCCCCTGTGAAAAAGATCTGCCACCTTAACTGTTCTATATCTAACCCATGAAATCTCATCCATTCTTTAAACGTGGCCAAATCATCAAAGTCTACTCTTCTGCACACATCTCCCTATACTGTCCAGATTTAATCTTCCTCTGAGGTGATCAGATCTAACCCTCTGTAAGACTTGCATTACACATCCATCATATCATTCTCATATCATTTCTCTCCATGCATTTCATGTCCTCAACCCTCACTAGCCAGGTTTTACTTCTATATATCATCACAGTGCATACACATGCCTGATAGCCTCTTCCCTTGGCCGATAGTGCTAATGCTCTGTTGGTTAGTAATGAAAGAAGTTCCCTGAACTTATTTCATCCACTCCTAACTCTTGCAATCACACTAGCACCTGCTCACTGTGTGCTCCAACAGTATCACCAAGGTAACAAAACTTTTCGACAACCTCAATAGCTTCGCCATTCAGATATACTTTCTCCACATCTGAGTTCAAACCCATCTCCATTATCTTACACTTCTTGCACACAAATTGGTTATCCTCTCTCAAACTACCAGTAATTCCACTGCACTTCCTGTGTACCTAATGCTTACAGGTACCACAGAAAATTAAATTGCACCCAACTCCTTTTCCACAAACAGAGCAGAAGAACTTTTCTCTTTTTGGGAGCTTTCCAACATTACAACAACTGATCATCACTATGGTCTTGGTAACATTTACTTTCAGACTCACTAATACTGCTGGGAAAGGTATGAATTTCTAATTTCCTTCCATAAGGAAATTAGACACTTGCATTCAATCGATCATATACAATCGGCCTTGTGTGTTTGACATTACATAACTAAAACAGACGAACTTGTGCCAAATATCTGCAAATTTTCAAATTAGAAACAATGTTTGATATGAACATCCTTTGAGGTTTATTAAAATAAAGTAAAACGAAATTTCTCTGAATCAGCATGCTACAACCTTTTTTCACCAACACGATTCTTGGCATTGGTGATATCCATTTTTTCTAGAATAGGGTACTCACAGGAGGGACCATGTGAAGGTTTCAAACATCCCTAAGTGAAAATGGTGCTATGAAACAACCGGATTCGAACTTAGCGCACCCAGGTCGTCAGTTTGCATTATTATCCATTTCACCACCGTCATCTCTCTTTATTAGAATGCAGATTAAAATTAGCATAATATATATATATATATATATATATATATATATATACTAGAAAATATGTCCTCCTTCCGATCGCACTTTGCTAGGCTAAGAGGATATACATACACTGACGTCAAAAGGAGGAGGTAATGACTGAGAGGATTATATAACGAACATATATTACACTAATCCTCAAAAGAGAAGGTAATGCCTGATAGGATGGTATCATTACAACAGAACAAGTACTATAATACCGTCTCCAAAATAGAGGAGGTAATACCTGGGAGGATCTCCTGATAAAAGTAGAAGGTAATGCCTGCCAGTATGGTATCATGGCAACAGAAAAGATACTAATCCCTGGGAAAATGGTCTCATAACAAAAGAATAGATACTACATTAACCGTAACCTGTAATATCTGGGAGGATTACCTATACCCAATTAAAAAAGGTGGAGCTAATTCCAACAGAACTAAGGCTACACTACCTTATCCCCATTAAAAAAATAATACAATAGATTAAATCAGTATTTTAGGAGGGAGATCATCTAAATGAATAAATGCGAAAGTTGGGCTTATTTCTCACACGAACGGTAAAATAAAAACGTTATATTTCAAATTAATTCAACTTATTTTATATGCACACCATCTTTTTTATATACCGTTCATATAGATGTGGCATCAGATTCGCAAGGTTAACTAATTTGAATATTAGTTTTGTAAAAGTTAATTTTATTAATTAACTATTATTTGGTATTGTTTTTTAAGACTATCATTTTTAAAATTTTAATATAATAAATGTTCTGTTTCGCAATATTGTTTTATTTTCTGGACAAATATTTAGCATTTGTGTTAAAACGTTTTCTAACGTCGTTCAAGTGTTTATACAACATCGGTCGCTCTCAAGGAAAAGCGACCGACTTGATTTTTGTAAATTGTCAGTGAAAAAACAAATTTGTTTCTTCTCTCTTTTCTTTAGGTCACATTTAAAAGGTAAATAAATGTTTCGAAGTTACCAAAATGTTAACGTTTCATGTTTGAAAAGTTTATTATTTTAAACTAGAAGGGCTACCCGGTATTGCGCGGGGGGGGGGGGATAGTAATTTATTTCGAATAAGCTATTTTGCCGGTCCCGGCAGAATAATGATGGGGCTGTTATTTTGCCGGTTCATGTTGATTTAACCTAACTGTTACAGTGAATATTTCACGAATCAACTTAACTGTCGGTTTATTTTTATTTCAACATTTTTCCAATAAAAAAAGAAATAATTAAAACTCCTGACTATTTTTTAAAATTAAATAAATAATTCATACGGCGATTTTCGCCACGACTTAGGAAAAAAATAAGTTTTATTTCACCATAGACTAAGTAACTTCTATGAATTTCTATGTCCATTTAAATGCATTTACATATTGTTTTTATTGTCAAAAAATATACAAATTATGTTTTTAAGTACAAATAATTCGCTTTGAACCCCGTTTATGTCTACTTTTTTAAAAATATAACTACCGGATTACCTCACAATGTTTGTTTGTAAAACAATTCAACTTTGCATTAACATTCGTCGTTACATGTTGAAATTATTGACAATTACTACTGTTGTTATTTTATCGCAAGAAAAACATTCAATTTAATGGTTAATTTAGTGAAATGATGAGAAATAGTCCTAACATTTATCTTAAAAGATAGTGAAAAATCAGTTCTAAAATTGCTGTTTAGACTGTTTATAAAACTGAAATTATATGAACGTACATACTGTAAAAAAAAAGTATATCTGATTTAATTTCTTTAGGGACTTATCTTTAATTATTTTAATAATCAGATTTCTTAACAAGTTATTTATTTTTTATATCAATGAATGAAAACTATTTTTTTTCTTAAATAACTAAAACATTTTTTATCCGACGCAAATTACTTCTAAATCAGACTAAGGAATCTAATTGTCTGTAATATTTTCGTTCATTTGATTAATTTTTACTTTTAAGAAATATCTGCTTTTAATACAAAAAAGTATTAAAAGCAGATATTTCTTTTCTATTCAAAAGATTAAAATAACCGACAGAATAACAACTTGATGATGACGATGAAAATAAATTGTTATTAAATATTTGTCCTTATTTATTTCATTACCCTTTCTTTCACATAACAGTTAGGTTAAAAAAAACATAAACCGGCAGAACAAGGAGCTCTCGTTATTTTGTCGGGACCGGCAAAATAGCCTCTTCCAATTTATTTTTATCAATAGCAATTAATTTCCTACTGTTGTTACACGCGAGGTAAATCTTACTGTAAAAACCGAAAACAACTAATCGAAGTGAAACTTACCCCCTCCCAAAAAAACCCAACAACAAAACAAAACAAAAATAAACAAATGCGCGAATTACATCTGATTAAAAAAGAAATACCCGAGTAAAGTTAAAAAAATGCAAGATAAGTTTTACTTAAGAATATAAACTAATCTCATCTTTTTCCTCCTCTCTCTTGTTTACGCCGCCGTATTATGTTATTGTGTGTTTTTTAATTATTGTTCGATAGTAAAAGAGTAAATAAGATGCTGAGAACAGATACTCATTTTGAATTATTTATTTGCACAAAATATAAAAATTTAAATTACGAACAAACTAGGCACAAGGCGATCAAAAGTGTGAGAAAAAGGAGGGTCGTTCACCATCCTTGGTCAGCAGTTATAAAAATGTCTATCTTACTCTTAACTAGAACCATCTCAGTCACCACAATACCACATTTACTCTTGGCGGGCATCCTACTTAAAATATCTTCAAATTGTTGAAAAAAACTTTTTTTCATAAATGCATTTATGTACAGAAATTCAATGAATTAAAATCCCATTTAGGGAAAGAACCGAGAAACTATAAAAAATTTGTGTTTATAACTCGACATTCATAAATGAATAAATGAGTGTGTCCCCCCAAAAAAAAAAAATGATTTAATCTTTTATTGTATTATCTTTTAATGGGAATAGGTACTATAAATTCACTGTTTTGATACTCCATTGTAATACAGCTTCCTATTCCAGTAGTTTCTTTCAAAGAACTGCCGGCTTGCGGAACTCTCTTTCTGCTGACTGTTTTCCTCTACCTATGGCCTTAGTCTTTTCAAGACTAAGGCCAATAGGCATCTTCTGTCTTTGCGATAATCATATTTCGTTCTTGTTATCTCCTTAAATCAAGTGGCTTCATGCCTTGTCTGGAGCGATTTCCATAAAAAAAGAGTGAACAGTCAGGATCTTTTAACAGTAACTCTTTCAGCGTGGGGGGACGATAAAGGGCAAAGATAAAAACGGTGCTGTGCACAAGTGCAACATGGAAAAACATGCAGGGCAAATTATGGTCTTCAGAGGAAGTGCCTCTACCACATGAAAAACCTTCTTTGATGTAAGCACAGATTCCATGACCATGACGACCTTGGGGGTCAGGTTTAGTGGTCAAGCTGGAGTATCCTGCGACTATGTAATCATCTATTATCAAATTGTGTTTTCGTCTGTTTTTATATGGTGTAAATCTGAGTTTTTTATTGATTTACTATCAAAAGAAAAATCAAGCTTGATCTCTACTATTCTATAAATCATATTTAGAAGATTCAATGTGTTAGCTGTTTAAATAAATCTTATATGAACAGTCATAGTTGCACTTCAGTGTCAGTTTTGTATATTTTAGTTTTTAGAGGTAATGGAATTTTGTCCAACATTAAGGCTAACTTGATCTAATTGTTTCAATTATGATTAATTTTCATTTATCACAAGATAACATTACATTTGTAAGGATGCTTCACTTGTTCAGTGTTTGCATTTTTAGTTATACATTGTGAAAATTGACGTCTGGTCCAATAGCATACAAGATGGCAAATTTTCTAATTTTCAACAAACTTTAAACGGTAATAATTATGTGGCTAATTGAGATACCAACATAAATTTGGTATCATTGTTCATGTTTTGCAAACATCTGTGTCCACATTAAAAGATTGTAGATATAATAAATATAAAATTTTGGTTTGGGATGCCTATTATCATGTTTCATGCACATTTAAAAAATGAGATTATCCAAGCAGCAAAGATGGTGATTAACGAATAATCAGATGTCGCTAAGGTAAGAAATTCCGACTTTACCTATTTTAATTTTAAAATGAATTGTTCCACAATCAGATTATTCCCCCTGTTGACTAAATACATTTCAAAAAGTGACACTCGTTTTATTGATTTGAAGAATATTTAGCTGATAATTAATTTTAAGGTTAGAAGACAGAATATTTATTGCTTTAAAAAGAATTAAAAATGCTACAATTTTAAATAAATAAAGAAGAGACATATTTGTTTTATTTATTTAAAGAATATTTAGCTGACAATTATATTTACTGAAGAAGAAAGTTATTTTTTTAATAGTATTGAACCTGACAGACATTTATTATTTCAAAATGAATATTATTATTAACAGTAAATTATACAGATTGATGAAGAAATTCTACTGGTTCTCACTAGTATTAATATAATACATGGGACAGTGAATGTTAATTCAAATTGCACTAACACTCTAACCATACTCCTCTGATGAATTTTCTTAGAAGACATGTTTACTAAAATCAATCCATTTTTAATTTTGTACTCATTAACATTTAATAAAAACAATATATTAGTAAAAGACATGGATATTTCTTTGATTTTTTTCACATTTTTTTTTTATTCATGTCTTGAAGACAGATCTACCAAGGTGTATGCTGTAAGTAGAATGCTGATAAGACTGATGACTTCTGAGCAGTAAAATCATGTTTTTATGACAGTTTTATGATTGTTTGGAATCATGGCTGCCAAAACTCTTTTGAAGATAAAAACCTCAAACATAAATTTTGTCCCCCCCCATTTATCTTGAGCTAAGAAACAGAAAGAAAGAAACAACTGCAATAATTGAAAGATTTATTACTAGATTCTAACACAAAACATCATAATCTATATTATTTATGTCTGTCTTTTTTTAAGAGGGGGGGGGGGGAGATACCATATAAGCTCCAAAACTATTTGATGGAATTGCACCAAATTTAGCACAACAAATTCTTGCTATATATCACCGGAGAGAGGGATATTAATACTACTGTTAGGTAGTAAAGGAGGAGAGCAAAGAGATACTAAAGACTATGATTGGCTGAACATCCTCACCTGAAGCTAGAGAAAAGGAGCCTTTGGAACAGAGCTACAAGCAGATGGGAAGTGTGGGACAGTCTCCTTGTGACTACATGAAAAAGGGGGATGAACTGTGTGTTTTATCTTAGGAAATTATGATACAACACAAAACCTGGCTGGATATACTGATATGTAGAATTAAAAAAAAACTAATATCCTAAATAGTCTACGTCATTAATAGTTCTTAACATTCCTAATGTCGATTTCAGAAAATTAAATAAGATGGCAACTCAGTCGACATATGGAACTTTATATTGAAGTCACTTAGACGATCACAAGAAAAGAATATTAAACACTACTAATGTTTATACAAAAAAACTACAAATACTTATAAGCTTAAAAGCTACTGATGACAATTGCAACAAATGTGTTATATGAGGGTAAAATTATAATAATAATAATAATAATACTGCTGCTGCTGCTTCTGTTACTACTACTACTACTAATAAAGGAACTGAAACTGCAAGAAATATCATAATCTGCCCTCCCCCCAAAAGGTGATTGTACCAACCTCTACTGATACCACACGAAATAGTTGTGAAGGCTCAAAGAGGATGGAAATATGAGCAGGTAGAGCACTAACCAGACCTCCACTGGAAGGGTGTGGAGAGTACTGGGACCTTGGGGAGGCTTATAACCACCCAAATCCCAGAGAACATCAATGGTCGTTGCCTGCAATAAATCAATAGTAAGCGGCTGTTCCGATAACGCAAAATCATTTGCAATGGTTATTGAAAAAGGTAGAGAGTACTGCATATCTGTGGAGACTTGTCACTTAGACTCCAGGGAACACCACCGGTTATTATCAGTTAGCACTGATAAGCTGTGTGAGAAATTCTAGTGAGTGCTGAATAATAAACTCATGGCTTTATAACTATTGAGCAAATGTCATTTTGCATAAAACACTCAACATAATAGGTGTGACATAAGAGAGTCCAAATAATACTATTACCATTTTAATAGTTCCACAGAATTTGAACAAAAAAAACGACTTTTGGCAAAGACGACTTACATAAAATGTCAGAAAAAGCCGAATCAAACCGAGCTGTCATCAAATAGTCAAAATTTAAATAAACAAAAGATAAACACTCACTGTATTTTTTTATAGAAAAGGATTTATTTCAGGCGAACATATACAGTACACTTTCCTAATTTTTTTTTCTTGAGTAATTCTTTTAGTCATTTACAAAACCACAAGCGTCTTGCTTGTCGACAACAACTTTTCACTTTTGTTTTTTTTTTCTGAGAAATTTATTTAATCTGAAAAAAAAACACAAGTGTCTCTGTCATACACTAACTGTTAATTAGTACATAGTTAAGGATTAGGGTAAAAAATAACAGTTAACAACTTTTTTTTGCAGCATAACATTTATTTTCAATTTAATCAAGTACGTTAGCCAGGATTCTTTTTCTCGGCTTCTGATTGGATAAACGCTTCGATGGCTTCCAGCTGTTTACATAAATTTGCTTTGGCAAAAGTTTAGTTTGGCTTGAATTTCTGCTATTACACCGATAGTAATACATCATTTTTGGTTAAAATCTTTTAGAATTGCACGAAATCTTTCTTTAAAATCCCTTGGAATATCGAACATAGTAAACTTAGGAGTACTAATCATGATGTTTAAATGAAACTTCTACTGCCATCTGCAAAAGTTTTTTATTTTTTTAAAGATATTTCACCCCAAACAAGGCAGGTCGCCACTGTAGACATAAGGGGCTACAGAGAATTAGGGAGTAGGTTTTGGGTGTCATCCTAAGTTGGGAGCTGTGCAGTGAGATGTCTGTTTACATTAGTTTTTAACCTCTGCATGTCGGTACAGTTGGGGAAACAGGGAGCAGGGAGGGAGTTCCAGAGGCTGGCAGCACGAGGAAAGAAGCTGCTGGAGTAGAAGGCTCTCCGGCATCTAGGTACCTCCACAGTGAAGGGATCGGATTTAGCTGATTGTTGAGTTGGTCAAGTGTATTTATGTGGAGGCGGCACTAGAGCAGCTAGTTCATCGGAGCACAATCCATTGAAGTATTTGTAAAACAAACATAAGGATGCAACATTGCAGCGATGGGACAGGGGCTGGAGCTTGGTGGATAGTGAGTGACCTATTAAGTTGGCGACCTTGTCTAAGAAGGAGAGACTAGTTTGATGATGCACCAGCATCATGGAGTATTGTTGCCACATCTGGATGTGGCAACAATACTCCATACATGGGCGGATGGTGGCTTTGTAGAGATACAGGATAATGTCAGGTGTAAGGAGTTTACTGGCACGGTAGGGGGAGCCCACCTTCTTTGCAGCAGCTTTGGCAATGTCTTCACTGTATTTGTTTCAATCTATGTTACCTGTGAATGTTAGGCCGAGGAGTTTGAATGTTGAACTCTCAGGTAGGGTGTTATTTGCCATGACAATCAGTGGTTGAAGAGGTTTCTTTAGTTATTGAAGAAAAGTAGCTTTTTCTTTGCGGCATTAAAAGTTACCAACCATTTCTGCCCTCAATCCACTGCAGCCTGGAGGTCACTTTCTAAGGATTCAGCCATTGCTTCGAATATGTACGTGTCTGTTTTGCCCACATGATGAGAGTAGAGCATGGTGCCGTCAGCAAATATACCTATCTCAGACTCGATGTCATCAGGGAGGTCGTTTATGAAAATCAAAAAAAATAAAGGTCCAAGGATGGATCCCTGGGGTACACCTGCATTTATGTCATGTTGCTTAGATGAATAGCCATCGAGGACAACCTGGATCTTTGTTTTGGTTAAGAAGGATCTAATTATATTAAATATTCGTCCAGTAATACCATATGAGTGAATTTTTAGGAGGAGCCCCTTATCAAAGGCTTTGGATATATTAAACACTACTGCCCTAGCTTCACTTGCCTTGCCCAGTGTATGATAACCGTTAAGATATCTGCAGTAGATCGTGCTTGTCTAAATCCACACTGGCAGTCAGAAAAGTTTATCATTAACTAGGTGCCGGACTATCGCTCGATTGATTAAGGATTCAAAGATTTTATCAAAGATCAGGAGTAGACTGATTGGGCGGTCGTTCTGACGATCTGTTGCATCCCCAAAATTATTGAAGACTGGCACCACGGAGGCAATTTTTCAGCTATCAGGGAAGCAAGATTCAGCAAGGCATTTGTTGTAGAGTTTGGAGAGGACAGGAGCCAGTTCTGCAGAGTATTTCTTTATTACTATTACTGGTATAAGATCAGGCCCACAAGCTTTGGAGGTGTCAAAGTTTTTTATCATGACCCTGACCTGAGATGGGGTGATGACCAGGTTTTCAAGTGTGGCTTCAGTTCGCAATGGGAATTTAGGAAGAGAGTGGTTTGCTGAGTCCAAAGTGGAGTTTCAGGTGAAACGCTGGGCAAATAGTCCAGCCGTGCAAACGACATCATTGTGGTTTGATAGCAGGGCAATCGTTGATTGTTCACCACACTATTATAGATATTCTAGAAATTGCAAGTGCTTAGTTTCTGTGACTGAATGCGTTTTTTGGTTATCTCTGTATATCTTCTCTTTGCTTCACCTATCGCTGCCTTATCAATTATTTCTTGATTCTATAAATTTCTGTCTATTCGCAGTTGACTTATGGCGGATGGACTTTCGGAATGCTCGCTGCCTCTCAGCAATTGCAGCTACACATTTCGAGGTGAACCATTGAGGGGAGTGGGTTTTGCTAAAGAATTTTTGCATTGCGACATAGGCTTCAATGCCTACTTTAACCCATTCAGTTAACTCATTTGCACACTGATCAGCAGGGAGTGAGATGGTTTCAGTCCATGGGGCGTCGTTGATGTGATTTCTGATGGACTCAAGTTAGTCGAAAATCTGCTTTTTGGCTAGTTTTATTATAATGGATATGTCATATATCTAAAAGTTGAATGATATTCTCAAAGACTTTTTATTCTGAAACATTAAGGATTATTGTCCTATTTTAATATTCTTCTATTACTATCTAAATACACTCTATGATAGATTTAATACACTAATCTGACAGAGTCGGTTTCATAAGGGAGTCATATTTATCTTATTTTCTTGTTTTTTACATCTGATTTAGATTTTCATGGACCACTAAATGTATGATTTAAAATTTGCCGGACCACTAATATGAATTTAGTAAAAAAGATAAATTCGTTTATATAATAATAACAATTGGAAGACTTTATTAATATGAAATTCACCCATTGAAAGGTAACAAATTCATAGTGTAATTATTTAAATAAAGCAAATTGAAAATCTATTACATTTTTAGTGTGACATTTTTTCATGGTTCTGTCGTCCAAAATTTTGCACGGACTACCGGTTGGCGATCACTGATTTAAATCATAGTTAAGTTACAGAAAATGTTGCTGATTCTTAAAATTGGACCAAATTTAGATCCTTTTATTAAGCACTTCCTAGTGGTCTTAACACCACCAAATAAAACTTTTCTAAACCCATAACTTCAATCGTGTAACGTGTATTTTATATACATCCTCTCCAAGAGGTTAGACACAAGGTCAGGCGTGGTTTTGAAAAGCCAGCGCACTAGGATTAGTGCACTCTGGCCTACAAAAATGCCTGAACAGTCTCGTTGTTATTCCCCGGTAAGGGTGCCTCAGGCGATTAGCAATAAATTAACCATTTCAGATAAGCGAACATAACCTTACTCTACCTGAAAGGTGTAGAACTTACTTTTGTTACCGTTCTAACTATCTGTTCCTATGCTCTAACCACTAGGCTACACCGGTTGCAAAAAAAAACGACAAGAGCAAATAAAAAGGTAGAAAAGATACATCTCTACCTCCATATTTTGGCTTCTCACCTCTCACCCCCTCTCTCTGATTTTCTGTGTCCATCCTGTCTCTCTTCAGCCTTCTCCCCAATCCTCTGCATCTGTTTTCTTTTAGTGCAATGCAGTCTTGAATCAAAACACCCCCTCTCTCTACCCCCCCCCCCTCTTCCCATAAAAAAGGATCTGCTCTCGGATACATGTTTACAATCTCCGAATATAAGTGAATCTTTTTTTTTTTTTGCTCATATACTTTTTCTCTCTTTAGAGAAACATACTTTGGTCTTGTTTTTATAACTATATTAATAAATGCGAGTACCTGTACATCTGTCCATATAGCATTTAGTCAAGTCAACCATTGGAGTGGATCTACTCAAACAAATTGGGCATACTTGCAATCTATATAATATGTGATGGTAATTTCATGTTCATACGTACGTTATTACCAACCGCCACTTTTTTAAAAGATGGGATTGTTAGATCGCTGAATATGTAATGCAAAAAATTCAATTTTTGTTGCTGTTGTGTCGAACCTGAAACTCAAACCAAAATATACTTTCTTGGGTTTCAGGCTAAAATCTGTTCTGCGTAAAAATGTTCTAATATTATAATGCTGTCTATATTCACTCCGGATGTCCCAAAAATGTAAATATGTCAAAAACTCATACAAGTGTTTTGAAAATAGTCCCCCCATAACCAGATATATTCTGAAACTACATCAACCATATTCTCAACATGTGGGCAAATCAAACGCACTCATATCCAAAGAAAATGACCTCCAGTCTAGAGTTGAATGGGGCTGTAAAAGGATGATTACATTTGATACTACTAAGATAAAGCTTCTTTCCTTTAACCATTATAAGAAACCTTTCCAACCACCGATTGACATGGCTGATAGCACTCCCCGAGAGTCCAACATTCAAATTCTTTGGCCTAATATTCACAGGTAACATTAATTGGAACAAATACATAGAAGATACTGCCAAGTCTGCTGCAAAGAAGGTGGGATCCTTCTCCTATGCTAAAAAGTTCTCACACCTGCTCTCTACAAAATTACTATTCGCCCTTGCATGGAGTATTGTTGCCAAATCTGGGCTGGTGCACCAACCACTAGTCTCCCCCTCTTAGACAGGCTTCAAAAAAGAGCCTCTGACCTAATAGGTCTCACACTGTCTACCAAGCTCCAGCCCCTGTCCCATAGCCACAATGTTGCATCCCTGTGCTTGTTTTACAAGTACTTCCACGGAATGTGATCTGAATAGCTTGCTGTACTTTCAACATAAATCCCACCCCTTCACTGTAGATGGCAGAAAGCTTTCTACTCTAGTAGCTTCTTTCCTCAAACCACTTGCCTTTGGAATTCCCTCCCTGCTCGCCCTTTCCTCGACTGTAACAACATGCAGAAATGTAAATGTAATGTGAACAAACATCTTGCTGCACAACTCCCCACTTAGGATGCCCTCTATAAATCTGACCCCTAATTAACAGTAGCCCCTTACATCTCAGTGGAGATTTTTGGAGTTTTAAAATCCTGACATCACATTCTGTAACATGCTCTGTTGGTACGTCGGTAGGTTCAACTTGACCTTGTACTTAACTTTGCATTTAACCTTGACCTTGACTGATTTAGTTTCTGCTTGTTTTTGTTTTCTTAAGTTACAAACGAGTACGATTAAATTTAGAAAAGGCAGAATTATTTTCTTTTAGTTTTTGGAAGGCAATTTGTGTTTTCATCAGTCTGATATTATTTAATAAAAAACTGGTAAATAAACTTATTTCACGATGTTGAAAAAAGAAAGATGAAAAACATTTATGTGATGAGAATAAAATATTTTGTTTACTTCTCTAAAGTCAGAAAGTGGATCTTTTTGTGGCTCTGGATAGCTAAAAGTTGTTGTTTTCATGACATTATTTTTAAACAAATGACAACAATGGCATGGCGACGTGTGTGGAATGTTCGCTCCACTTTGAAAACAAGGTAGTAGATATCTACTGGAGACTTCTCCACTTAGTCTTCTTTATAAATATTAGGTGTTTGGCTTCAGGCTAGCGACCTGTCCCTGTAAAATATTCTTGCTACGAAAACAGTCAAAAGTATACCAAATTCAAATTCTTATGAATGGAATAGATCACTTTGACTGCCTCATGGGAGCACCTAAGTCTAATCAAGTCTATATAATATTTTATTAATCTAGGAGAATTATTTTTTCCATACTAAGTTTTCGGTCAAGTAGACATTTACTGACAACACTACATTTTCTCAGCATAGAGATTATTCTAAAGACGAATCGGTTACGCTCTTATGGTTATGTGCAGAGTTAATCCTCCTGGATAAACCATTGCAGAAACATGGATGCCTTGAATTGCAGGAAGGTTGGCCAGCCAAGGAAAACTTAGAAGCAAGTGATCAGACAAGGCCGAGTGTAATTTGGAGACAGTTAACCCACTGAAATGTGAGAACATGAGTGAGCTTGCAAAACTTCAAAAAACGTCTTACCCTGGGACAAAGCAAAAGTGGCGATAAATTAAGAGAAGAAGACTTTGTCGTTTTAATGAATTAAATTAATTTCCTCTTGGGAGAGCGTTATCAAACATGATAGGAGAGCCTTGGGTATGGATTCTGTCGGGCCTCACCAAAGACAAGAATGGAGGGGAAGACTTAGATTGAGACTAGACAATCAGGCCCCACCGTCATCAGAAAATTAATTGTAGCCTGATTCAACAAATAAACCGGTTGTTGATGATGATGGTGGTGATAAATGAAAATAAATACTAAAATTACTATTAAACTGGAATTAATATTTTCATTATATTTTAAAATAAAATTTTTAACTGGATACATCTTTATTGGTGTAATGGCCATGTGTTTTATATTGAAGTTTAGGTATTTCAGCTCGTTGAATATAATTATTACTTTCCGTGCCAATATCCTTAGAAGTATTCATGCACAAGTTGGGCAAAGGACATTTTGGTGAGTTAAGAAGGTCAAATATGACAAAAACTAGTGAACAAAACTGAAGAAAGTGTGAATCACATAAGTGACGTTATCAAAAAAGTTAGAAGGGAATTTGTAATTGTGACTGCAGCTAGAAGCGAATTATAGTGGATGTATGAAAATGAGATTTTAGGGCTATCTCTCTTCCCCTCTCACTGTGCCCCATTGTTAGAAATAAATAACAATCTATCAATTTAAAAATCATCTCAGCTTTTGTTCTATTGATTCGAATTAATAGCAGTTCAATTTCGTTTGGTAGGAGGATGTCTTCATATCTTTTAATATTTCAACTATTTCATGCCAAAAAATATTCCTCGGAATAACTCAGTGTTCAGCTTCCAGAGTTTAACCCCACATCACACTAGATGATTGATCAAGTGGCCATCATGACGATGACAATATATGAATATATAATACTGGTTTAAACTGATCCACCTCTATCGGCAGATGGCATAAATTCAGTGTGGCTAGACATAGGAAGATTCGAAACTGGGAGCCCAGTAATTAGTGCCTGGTGCCCTACAAAGTGAGCAATCGAAACTGCTAGTGGCAGTTTGAGAAATGATATCGTATTTAGATGAAGTTATTGATTTATTAATATTTGTATTATGACACTGATAATTGAAAGTACACAATTATTTTTATAGAAGCTTTAATGCTAATGGAAAACATTCAGAGTCCTCCACCCATAGGAGAGAGTGTGTATGTGTATGTTTATATATATATATATATATATATATATATATATATATGTATATATAATGCCATTACTTACTACTGTCGACCAAGAGAAGATTCTATCAGACATGTGTACTCAATGGGATCATATATGGAAGTGAAACCTGGCTAGTGAAGCTTGAGGACATGCATTGCATGGAGAGAAGTGATATGACAATGACAATATAACTGTTAAAAACATGCTTATATCTGATGATCTCAGAGAAAGATTAAATATGGACAGTATAGGGAGATGTGTGCAGAACAGACGACTTCAATTGTATGGCCACATTGAAAGAATAAATGACAGTTCTTGGGTTAGTAGATGTAGAACAGTTGAGGTTGCAGGGTCTTAAGAGGGCAAGGTCAAAGAAAACATGGAGGAAGTGATAAGTATGTACTTAAGAGTAAAAGGGATAAATAAAGACCTAGGTCAGTTTGGAAGTCAATTTTTAAAAGTCGTCCAATGCATGCCAGTGTGTAAAACAGGTGTGAAACTGATGATCATGATAGTTATCCAGAGGCAATCAATTAAAAAATAATACAACAAAAATATCAATTGTAAGAAAACAGACTTTCTAGCTAAAAATCTGGAAAAAGGGCACATTCAAAAAGAACGATGCCATCATTGATATCGGACACAAATAAATGAGCTTCAGATGTTGGGATTTATTATTTGGAAATCTCAATGCTAACATTAAGCATTTTCGAGCAGCTGAGAGTGCTCTATTCTTTTTATGAAGAACGATGCATTATCATTAATAGCCCCGGTCATCTCCATTGCCAAAGTGATCAATCCACCAATGTTGTGGAGGGGATATGTAGTCATCTATAGACAGACTATTTTCTTGTATCACAGCTCGACAGTGTGGTTAAACGAGCAAGTTCTTCAAGCTGAGATTGAAACCCAACTGACAACAGGTGAACGTTTGACTTATGCCCTCAGAACAATCTTAGATAAAGGAAATTTAGATGCTTATATTAAGCATTTTTCAGCGGTCGAGAGTGTTCTATATTTTTATGAAGAGTTATACATTATAAATATATATAAATAATAATAAAATGCACTTAACTTTAACATTTGGTTTCACAGTTTTCGCCGATCATCATTAATGTATCAAACGAGAATCGGAGACTTGAATTATTTGCTAATAGGCAGAAATTCACTCTATGAAAACAGGAAATGATTTTTCTCTGATATTTTGCTGAAATCTGCCGTTCCTTCCCTCTTCGCTTTTAACACTTTTTCCAGTAGTGTAGATGATAGTTTATTTTTTTAAATCAAAAATTATTAGCAACTAGCAGAACCCGTGCTCCTGCATTGCCCTCGAAAATTTGGGAAACCATTAATTGTAACCCCAGAATTAAATTGACTGGAGAAGTACCGGAAATACTTTTTTCACAGAACATGCTTTTATCCACAATATAAAAAACATTTGTAAAAAGTTATTGAGGAGGGGAATGGGTGATACTCACTGACTTGACTGCTTGATCGTGGTGTGTGTTTCATTTGTGTGAGGTCTTTGTTTTTATATTACAATTTAAAAAAAAAAGAAGAAAGTGGCTGATTTGTGTTTGAATGAACCGAAATACGGTATGGTTGAATTTAATTTCATGATAAAATTAATGTAGAGGGGGGCTTTGATTTTAATGTACAATGTAGAACTGTATCGTAGCCACCAAAAGTAAATTCACCCGAAAAAACCGGAAAGACTATTTTCACCTAAAATGCCAAGTTTCTATTCACGATATAAAAAATATGCAAATATAGAATTGTGTTAGAATAAAATGAAAAGAACCATTGAATTAGAAAACAACACATATTAATAGTGAATTAATTAGATATCCGTTTGCAAAAAAATATGCAAATTAGTTAACCTTAGGATCAGAGCAGACACACATGATCAGTATATTAGAAAGCTATCGTTCTTTTAATTTGAATAAAAATTTGGCATTTTAATCTCACTGTCAGTGCGATAAATGGCCCAACTTTATAAATAGAGAATACAGCTTCAATCTGGATGTGTTTTTTGGTAGAAAATTCATTGTTCATTTCTGTCTTCAGTTTGAATAATTTCTGAACAAAGTTACAATGTTTTGTGAAGTAAAGCAACATTTTATTCATTATTACTTCCTCCTTTTTTTATACTAATGAGTTACCGCTTATCTAGGCCCGAAAGCCACTCAAGGATAAGTATTAATGAGATTGTCAGTTGGCGATCAATACCTTTGCGAGGATTGGAAACGATCGATTAAATTCTCAATATTTGCTTATTTAAGTGGGTGGTTTAACAAGAATTTGTTAACATGGGACTTAAAAACGATCATGTTGTACTCAGCTGGAAAGCAACCCCGCGGTATTGTATTCCACAGATGGGAAGTTCATTGGAAAGAAACTTTGGTCATGGTAGTTCTGTTTCGTTGTAGCAGAGGAAGGAACGAAAATTCTTTCTTGGTAAATATTTACTTCAGTCTGGATACTTTTAGAACACCCCCAAATTAATCATGGGCAAATTATTTTCTAGGAGAATGACCACTATTTAAGACTGTTTACCTGAAGGGGTTCAAGAAAGTGCACAATCTTATTGGTTCGTCTACTTGCTACCCTGCCAGCCACTTGGTAAATAAAGGTGTTCATGGCAGGGAGTGTGGGTGGCAGCAAAGTATTTGTCTGACATTTCCTATTGGCCTCTCCTCTAAATTGTTTATCTCTTACGAGGTTGAAGGGCAAGTGATTTCCTTGGAGAAAAGTGAATAACATTCGGCTTGACTTTCAAATCTAAAGATAAAAAAATATCGCCCCCCCCCCCCTCCACCCTCCAGTCCACAAAGTTACTTTACCATTTCCATGTCATTTTATTCTTCAAACAGGAAAAAAATATTTGAAAAAGCTAATAAATATTATTTTTTGAATAAATTTGTCTGCTAAAACCTTTCAACAAACATTCATTGGAGGAGTGTTGTCAGAATAAAATAACTAATAAAAGTGATATAGATAATTCATAAAGAGTGATTAACATGAGGGGATGTATCAGATGAAAGCAGGATTGAAAGCAAGACGAGTTAATTGCAAAAGTGAAATAAGTTTTTCGTTTTCTCTTTATTATTATTATTATTGATTTTTTTAAATTACAAATCTTACTTGTCTGCAGTGTCATTCGATACTGGGGTCCATTTAACATACTATTTCAGGACAAATATCTTCTTCGGGTGATGAATGCTCAAGTGTGTTCTTAAAACATGTAAATGATAGCCATTGGAATTATCAAGTAAAATTTAGTTAATTGTAATCATTATCTCTATTTATATATGTATATTTGTATTCATATTTATATATATATATATGTACATTTTTATATATTTATATATATATTTATGTACATATATTTATGTATATATATATATATATATATTTATGTATATATATATATATATTTATATATATGAATATATATTTGTATATATATATGAACATATATATATGAACATATATTTATATACATATATGTATATATA